>CM061531.1:273332846-273681367 GCA_030545055.2 Neoaliturus tenellus
AAACCTGATTGTTGATATTATAGGGAAGTTTAATTACTTGATGTGGCGAGCTATTGTGCTCGCCTCAGTGATCAGTCGGCTCCCAGCTGGCCTAGCTTTCAGCCGGCGCTGTTAAGTACAGTATATTAGTGTAGAAATTGGGTATCCTGAGCAAATGGAGCGATAAATAATGTGGCAGTAATGCACTGAGGGTATAGTATTCAACTATTGAAGGCGAAAAACCGAAAGCTTTAGCTATAAACGTATTTTTAATAGTTAAAATTTTGTATTGTTATTTCCGATGATCGGGCGGGATAAGTCACAGGTCAGATAGGCCCGAGCCGGATGACTCTACTATATTCACCCTCCAGGTTCAATGTATCAAGGATCCACTGGATAATCTTTTCCATATCAAAATTAGTGTGACAATTTGGTTAAATTAAAACAAAACTAGTTGTAAGCAAGTAGTACACAATGCAAAATTATTTTTTATTAATATACAACATTTGATTTATTTCACACATTGATTTGAATTAAACTCATTGATTTTTAGGAAGCTTATTGAGTTGGATCTTCTGGAAAGATTAGCAGGTGAAGTTTTGACATCGCTCATTCATAAAAGAATAGAAACCCATGTGCAAGAAACGTGTAAAGGAAGTTTTGATACATCACATATTGCATCTTTGGAAAATGTAAGTATAGTGTAGGTTCTCACTTATAGTGACACAAACCTTTTCACTTTAGTTCTTTATTATATAAGGTCAATATTTATTTTTATGGAGACTTTTATTAGGAATATTTTATGTTAACAATTAATTTTATATGCCTATTTAAACTTTACGGTCATGCATAAGAGTTTAAGGAATCTTCTTAATTTATCTTTTGGTTTTTACTGTCTAATTTTCTAGGTACCATTAAATATTTAATGTTAATTCACCATAAAAAAGTTTTCTGTTAATGCAGGGTGGCCACTCAACCAAGAAAACCAGGAAAACCGGGAATAAGTCGGGGATTTCTATTTAAAATCGTGAAAATCGGCCTTTTCTAATAGGCCTATAAGAAATCGGTCGGAATTCAGTGTATAAGATTGTCGGTTTTAACAATAACAAAGAATAAGAAACGGTCATTTCTTATTTACTTTATTTTTTTATATCAGTCAATGAGAAGATGAAGAGAATGAGTGAAAAAGAAGCAGATCCAAGGTTCTAGGAAAACGACGAAGTTGTTTGAAATGTCATTCGAAGCTTCGACAGGTGGTTATTTTATGCCGGCAGCGAGGGAGATGAGGAATGAAGAAAACACAACGATGAAATTGGACGGTCTATTGTTCCGTTGACTGACGCACGCACTCTCACAAGCGCCTGAACCAGAACCCCTCAATACTCGCGCGCCGGCGCTGCGCCTGTATATTAATAACAGCGCCAATACAAAACCATGAAGTTTTACAAATAAATAATTTAATGACATAATTAAAAGTGGGATATTTATAATAGGCGGTAAAATCTGAGAAAAATAAGTAGATTGTCAAAAATTGCGTACGTTGATACATGATTTTGGTAAAATTAATGAGTTGCAAGTGTTTTTCATATAATATATTATCATAATAAAACGTCGTGTTTGATGACATTATCATTGGAATTAGGGGTGTGCGAAAAGTGATTTTACTGGTAGAGCCGAGCTGGTAAAAAAATATTCGAGTTTCGATCCGAGCCCAGCCAAGTCAGCAAAAAAATAAAGGAAAAAATGGAGCAATATTTTTTTGTAAATTATCAAATTTTATCTACCCACAAGGCCTTTTTTGGCAATTAAAGAAATTATCAAAGTATTACATTAAATAAACAAGTTTTAATTTAAAATATGAGGATTTCCGGTTAAATTATAAATTTATTGTTATTTAGCCACCAAACTTCAATGGAATGAGTAAACAGCTCTTCCAGTTGACTGAACATTGAGGCGGACAAAAACTAAAAGGGTCTCTTTTGTTAGGAATCGGGCAGCCCCACTGGGATGGGGTGAGGGGGTAAGGTTGGGCTGGGTGAGGGGAAGTGTGGGGAGGGGATCGCTCGGTATAATTTATTCAAGGCTAAAGCCATATATCCGTTTCTAAACTAATTGTACAAAAATAAATGGCTCATTTTTTTGTCTAATTATGTAGTCTACAATTTGGAAGAAAAGTCAACCGAAGTCGTAGACAACCTATTGTTAAATATTTAGGTTAATTAATTAATGAATTCGTGGTAGGCTAATGAATTTAACATTGTCAAGTAAAACTTATGTCCCTTCATCAAACTTTAAATGCATATAGCATAAAACAAAACAAAATTACTAGGGGATAATCAAGCACTGAACTAGAAACTAAACCCCACCTGTTTTGGTTTCTATTTTTAGAACATCCTTTCGAGCCGGGCGAGGGTGCAGTGTGAGTGTGTGCGTGTGTTCTCCACCAGTCAAGGTCATTACCGCGTTCCTATTGCGTCGTAAACAAACCCCCGCCCCCCCGCACTACCCTGCCATCCTCTTCCCTCCCTGACCTTGTGTACGATCACACAGCTCAAGTATAAGCTGCCGAATTTCTCTGTTTTTTTTCTTCATTTTAATAAATCAAATAATTGTTAGTACTGAGTTTTCTTCTTTAGGCCTTTTTTGGGCGGAGCTGTTGCTTCTGAAAATATTTTCAGCTCGACCACTCGAATAGTTTGGCATAACCTCGAGCCGAGTTGAATAGTGCTAGTAATCTACCACTCGAGTACTCGCATACCTCTAATTGAAACTAAACCGAGATAACAATTGAACAACTTACATTAGTTAAACTAATTATTTTAAGAAATTATCTGTTCCATGACGTTCTATTGAGATAATATATGTGGTAAAGAGTTATTCCCGGTATGTGGTTTTTAACGTCACTTAGGATTATTAACTGTACTGTACTGTCTTATTTTTTTATAATACTAAAGCTCGGTAATTTGTATTCATTTCCGGTAGTATTGAGATAAAAAATGATAAGTTATGATCGATACGTCTTGTGTATTATGCAAAATACATTACGCCTACAAAACCTGTTGAAAACTGTTGGCCTATTGCTATGTTTTGCAACGGCATCACAATTAAAATGACTCGACTCTGGTCCAAACTGTTGAGAAGGGAGGTACTGTTTCAATGGTACAACAACAATTTTTGATACAATACGTTGAGAATGAGTCATCCAATGGCGACACGGACCTTTCTCTGCTCCCTTTATTGGAAGTATGGGTCCCATCTCCCAAGACTTATTGTTAATGTTTATTTTATATTTGACTCTCAAAATTGTTTGAACTGTGAATGTTTATAGAATTAATCGTAGTGTTCTAATGTATATATATATGTATCAGCTGTGTTTGTTGAAGGTTCATCATTCATACCTAATTTCAAATATTCTCCTAGTTATTCTTTTTCCTTTAATTTATTTCCGTGACCGATAGAGACCCTACATATTGTATGAGCAAATAACTCAAAATTAGCCAACCTGAATCGTTAGTGATCATTGAAAAAACGGCGGGAGTCGATTACTTGACCACCCCAGGCAATACGATATCATGTTTTGGGAAGATTTGGCGTTCGAAACGGCCGGGAGTCAGACTGAAAAAAACCGGAAAAAACCGGGAAAGAGCCGGGAATTGAGAAATCAAGTTTGAATGGCCACTCTGATGATTTTTCCCCTCCATTTTCAAGTATTTTTAACATTGTTTTGTCCACAGTGGCTGGATACTGTGGTGATGGGTTGGCTAACTAAAATATACTCGAGTAGTGATGCCATCCAAAATGTCGAAGCATCGTTGGCGAAATTCGGACAAAAGCTCAAACACCTGCTTTATGAGACCTACACAAGAACTCGTATTGAACAGCTGTTCAACATAATTATTGGTAATTTAAATTTAGATCCAACGTTTTGCTTCTTTGTTTAAAACCTGCCTTTTAATTTATGATGTAAGATATTATGTATCTTGCATTTTATAAGTAGGATAGTACAGCACAATTCATCCTCTTGGCTCGGTTCTAAACTATGTGGTCTTTCCTGTTTTTCTTTATTTTAACCTAATTTGACTGGACTTAAAAAATGAGTTTATTCTAAGGGAATCCAATACCAAGAGGAACCAAAGTTCTCTAATTTTAAATTGTCATTGATTTAAATTAAATGAATGAAATGAATTATTAAAATATTATGAAATTATGAAATAATTATGAAAAATTATTCTGGACACCTATAAATAGACCAAGATCATCTCGTTAACGAAATCATCCTTCCGCCCTTCCTTCAGTCATGGTTGATTTGCCGAGTAATTAAGTGTGTGTGTTGTTTGCTCTGTGAATATCTTTTGAAAGTATTTTTGGCATGTTTTCCAATAACATACTTAACATAGTTGCCGCAGCACCCTGAAAACTAGGCTGAGTAGGCCATGGGTGGAGATGCATTAAGCGAGATCCTCGCGGACATTGCTTCCTTTTGGAAATCTCTACTCAAAAACTTTTCAATATTGAAACATGTAATTTTTACATACTGTTAATAGAGTACTCATTTTACAATTTATATTTTCTTTTTAAGGTTCAAGTTAAAACAGTTTTAAAAAACCTTTGGCATCTATGTCCACTTGTTCAGCCTGTTATCCCATAGCACGGTGTAAGTTGTAGATTTATTTGTCCCGTCACTCGGCAAGTTTAAATGTCTGTGTCATCACAGAGTACCCAGACTCGGAGCCTGCCATAGAGGACCTGCGAGTGTGTCTGCTCAAGACGGACCTGCGCCAGTGTCTGGTGCAGAAGCTGCAGCGCGCTCTGGAGACACGGCTGCTGCACCCTGGTGTCAACACGCCGGACATACTGACCGCATACATCGCCGCCATCAAGGCTCTGCGCCAGCTCGACCCCACCGGCGTGCTCCTCGAGATGGTCACACTGCCCGTCAGGTAAATTTTTATGGTACAACTCCCAAGATGACGTATTTTAATTTACAAGTTATTTGGCAAACTAAATGTTAACCAAATTCATGACAGTAAATTAACACCAAGCAATCAATAAATATATAATAAAATCATGTCTCATGAAGAACATTATAACTCATAAATGATTATTCCAGACTAAATAATGATAAGGGAGAAACAGTTTACCCAAATACTGTTTGGTATATGGGCCTTCCACTCTATTAAATTATTTAATATATATTACGTAATATCTGTATTGCCCGCAGGCAGTATCTGCGTAGCAGGGAGGACACAGTGCGCTGTGTTGTGACCAGCCTGACGGACGACGGACCTAACGATCTCGCGGAGGAGCTGGCTAGAGGCGAGGCGTTGCAGGTATACGACAACTCGCCTCACGAGGTCGACGTTGACAACTGGAGCTCTTGGAATCCTGATCCCATTGATGCTGATCCTTGTGAGTTACGTCTGTTGTATTGACCCTACACTGAAGTCGCACCACCATTCAATGTAGGTGAATGAGGTTACCAGAGTTGATCAGACTTTGCGATATCGGTTCTAAATGAATATCAGATCTTGGAAAAGTGGTCACTTGACGATTTAACCACAGAAAACAAAGTCACAATGGCCAGGGAATTAGGACAAATAAAACCGTTAATTTAATGTAATATTATTGACTGGGGCAAAAAAATTTCATAAATAGCAAATAATAAGTAAAAAAAAATGAGAATCTATATATATAATTCCGTAAGCGAATCGGTCCCCACGAAATATCTTGAGTTAGAAGAAAGATAGGGTAATGTATGATGGCTCATTTTAAAGCCTTTGGGCCAAGGACGCAAGGAAAAATACCAGAATTATCAAAAGTTACCTGGGCTTTGCCCCATTGGACCTTGAAGTTCCAATGTTAATCTAATGGGAAGAAGATTTTTAGATCCGCAAGTGTAATTAAGCAGATGTTAAAGTAAATATTTTTTATCATAAACTCAGCTGTTTATTGAGCAGATATTTTGAGTTAAGATAACCATACAATGATAACTTAAAAAAATGGCAATACACTATAAAAAAGGAGAACACTGATAGTCATGGGCAAATTACTGATTCACAATGGATGTCTTCTTCGTGACCCCATCTATGTCTTCACGTACATACAGGAGTAGAATGATTTCGTATATGCTGATATACCACGATTAAAAGTGGATTAGACGTTTCATGTTTGATATAATTGTTAAATATATATTGTCTTTAATCAGTGAATTTCGTTTAGTTATTACATTAATGCTTTATATATTGGCTATTTAGAGTAGTTAGAGTTGAATCGTTTTATTGAGTGTTTGTTAATTTCCGACTGAATAATATTATGTAAACTACTAACATTAGATAACCTCTGAATTAGGAATATTTTGTTTTGGTATGATCCCTTCTCTGCTTATTTCTTTACGTTGTTCGTAGAGAAAACAATAAACGCCCGTTAATCCATAAAGATGGGGAGCTTTTCATGTAAATAATTGTGTGCGAAAACGGACAACACAGTGTATCAATCAGTGTTATACTTAATTGACCGAATAGAACAAAATAGACTACAATCATAGCACGAGGACGTCGGTGGCACGGGGGGTAAGGGAGCATGGGGGCATGGGGGAAATAGTGGGCACTGTGGAGGGCACAGGACGGAACGGGAAGGACGGCAGGGATGGGGATACGGGACCATGGGGAGCACAGGATGTTCGAGATATGGGAGCATAGAGGGCACGAGGGGGGACATAGGGGGCATGGGGAGGAACGCATGAGGGCAGAGGAGCATGGATGAAACGGGAGTGCGGGAGCATAGGTACTCTAGGGTGGCATGGGCGACATAAGGGGCACGGGGACATGTGGTTGAGGGGGGTGTGGGGCACAAGGGGCATCAGGGGCGTCGGTGGCAAGAGGGTTAGATGGGTATGGGGTGACACGCGGGAGGAATGGGGGACATAGAGGGCATCGGGACCACGGGGAAGAAGGGTGGGCATGTGGGCACAGAGCACCGTGGGTGCAGGGGTATGGGGGGCACGAGGCGTGTATGTGGCACTGGGGGTTAGGGGGCATTGGGGCCAAGATTGAGGCATGAGTGATTGAGGTTGAGGGGTGAAATGGTGAGCATGGAGGCGCGGGCATATGAGACATGGGGCACAAGGGACACTAGAGATGTCAGTGGCACGAAAGCTGGTTGGGAATGGGGGGCATAGAAGAGGAATGAGGAACATAGAGACCACGGGGACCATGTTGAAGAACTGCGGTCATCATGGGAGAATGGGGAGAAAAGGAACATGGGGGCACAAGGTCCGGGAGCATGGGGGTTACTCGGGCCCTAGGGTGTTGGAGGTACACGAAACACTGGACCCGAGAATTGAACGGGGACTCGGGGAGGCGTGGGGGACACGGCGAGTGTGGGGAATGGGGGCTCAGGGGTCCAGGGTTAAGGAGTATATATACAGTATTAAAGGGCTAATGTTGGATTGAACTTTTTTTTATTTGAGTATTCAGACTTATTATGAACATGTTTAAGGTCAAAACTATTTTTACCGAGTCCGGTTGTATAATAGTGCAATAGCTTTTTCCCCATAAAATAGATTACTGTATTTTAATAAAGGGGAGATTATTGATAAATTACTGATTTGATAACTCAAAAATGTTTTGACAAGATTAGGTAATATTATTATTAGAAAATCCAAACGTATAATCATACTACAACTTGATATGAAATAGAGTAATTGTGCAAAGAGGTGATGAATTGAAACTTATTTTTTGGAGACAACATCACCATTTTTATTTTTAGGGGCCTTTGCCCCTACAATCCCCTAGTGAAATTAAATAACGAAGATGAATTGAAATAAATATATAAAACAATGAATGTAAAATATGGTCAAGTTTGTGGGATTTTACTGTCAATAGACTTCTCATCCAATTCATTAGTTTGAAGTTTCATTTTGCGTTAGTTGACGAGAAGTCTTGTCCCTTATCGCACATAGTTAGTGATAATGCTAATGTCCTTAAATAAAAAACAAAACTATACCCAATGTAGCTCAAAACTAAAAGTATCAACAAAGTTTTGTTTGAAAATCCTGTACAAATTATAAACATAAATCCCTCATAACATAGTTCATAAGAGCAAAGAAAATTATACCGGTAATACAGATTGTAAATGCAATATTTTTTATTGGTCGCAACCAAAATTAATGACAACCATTTGATGGGCTATCTTTTAAACAAAGAAGAAAACTTTTTTAACAATATTTGACAACCACAAGATGGGCTTATGTTTTAACAAGAAGAGGCAGCTGAAGATATACTGTAAATAGTACGAAACCGGTTCTGCATGAACCTTAAAATTTGACACCACTGGCTAAACACGTAAGTGTCTATTTATTAGATTGTAAATGTCATAAAATGATTATTTTCAGGTTTAAACAAGTATAGGGTATTAATGTAGTTTAAGGCATAAAAATTTCATTTAATTCAATTAACCTGTTGGCCTGACAAAGTTTACTTCCACAAGTTTTTGTAGCTACTGTGATTGGATTTTAAGGTACTCCAAATTACATTGTCATTGGTTATTTTTATAGACTATACTTCATCTGCAGTTCCACTTTTATAAATTAGGTTGAAAAGGGCAAAGCCCTATAACTGCAGCAATGGGCTTTCTGGTCCAGAACTTCACAAAATAATATGTAAAATATAAATATACAAATTTATACTGTAATTAGACATTTCCTGTGGACTACATAAAACATTATGAACGAAAATAGTTTCATGATAATCTGTTTATTGAGGCGGTGTTATTTTTTGAAGCGCCGGCTAGCTAAATATATTGGGTAAAAACATTGAAGACATCACAACATTTCCATTTGTAAATATAATTATCTGTATTAACACATACAAAATGTTCGGTTAACAATATTTGAAATTAGATACTTTTCCAGTTCTTAAAATTATTTCTTTATAGTCGTCTTTCCATATGGATCATAAATTAATTTAATCCCCATATGGACTTGTATCTTTGATTTGATTTTGTTTAAGGGCACAAACAACAAGTACCTAACAACAAAAGCCCATAATATCCTACTCTATGAACCTTCTAAGCTGCCTTACATTATAAGTGCCTATAATTTCATCCGAAATGAGATCTCTCAGTACATAAGCATTATCTAATTTTACTCCTACTATTTCATATGGTCTTTTAGTTCTAGTATCTTACTTACTTTCTCAGGATCCATCGATATACCTTTCGATGAAATTATGTAACCTAGGAAGTTAACTTCAGATTGAAAAAACTCACATTTACTTAATTTAACAGTAGCACCATATTCGGCTAACCTACCAAGAACTAAGTCAATATGTTGCACATGTTCCTCTATAGTTTTGGAAAAAATAAGTATATCATCTACGTATGTGGTCATAAATGAGTCGAAATCTCCTTTAAATATATGTGACATAGCTTTAATAAACGTAGCAGACGACGTTTTTAACCCAAATGGTAACCTACAATATGCATAATTAGCTCCATTAAAAATAAGTGAAGCATACTTCCGGCATTCCTTTTTCAAACCTACTTGTAAAAAACCTTGTGTTAAATCAATACTACTTAAATATTTTATTCCTGCAAATCTTTGTAATATAATCTCTATCTTCTCCGTCCTCTCACAATCAATCACAATATACTTATTTATTTTTCTACTGTCTAGACAAATTCGTGTTGAACCATCTTTCTTTGTTACTGCCACTAAACTATTATTATATGGACTGTTTGTTCGCTCAATGATTTTATTTTCAAGTAGGCTATCAATTTCTCTTTGTACCTCGCGCCTTTTATTAAAGGGGATAGGATATGATTTACCTATGTATGGATCCTCATTTGTCAAAGCTATCTCAGCTTCAAAACCTTTAATTAAACCTGGCCTATCAGAGAATACTTGACCATTTTTTTTTCAAAAATGTCACATAAATCACTTAAATTTTTATCTGTCATGTCTGGATTTCTTTGTTTAATATCGGTAACTATTTCATCAATTAAACTATTTTGTGTTACTTCTGTACCCATTAACTTTAATGTTTGTTCACTTTCATCATACAAATCACTTAACCTGTCTGTAGCAAAGCCTATTTGATTTTCAGAGTTCATTAACTCTTTGAAAGTTTGAAATAATTAATCTAATACCATAAACACCTTTATTTTCATTGCTCCTATGTAATTTAATTACAGCTGATACATCATTTTCATTTTTTTAACTTAATAGTATTACTTTCAAAATCAATTACTGCTTTAAATTTCTCAAAAAAGTCACATCCTAAAATAAATACACTTGGAATAGCTCTTACGATGAAACATGGTATGTCAAAAATCATATTACTCATTGTACATGGTAAAAATACTTGTTTATGGACTTTCTTACTCCTAATCTCCGTTACACCTTGAATTGTAACATTACATACAGGTAATTGTGGAATGTCAATTTTATTTTCCCTTTTAATTAAGTCATATATGTCCTCAGACATAATCGTCGCTTGTGATCCAGAATCAACAATGCATTTTATTGGTGTAACACCTATCCTAACCTCTAATTCGGGCAAAGGTGAACTCACTTGATTAGATACAGGATTATTGTAGTTATTCTCATCTAACAATTCCTTCCTAATATCAGGACCCCCCATCATGTTAATTTCATCAACAGGATTTTTTATTTTACATGTATTCACTTTGTTAACTATACTTTGGCGTTTTGACCTAATAAATTCAACACATTTGTTATACACCAATTGTAATCCCTGTTTATTCAAATGCACAAAATCAGGCCTACACATTCCTTTAATAAAAATCTCCTTCTCATACAATTCCAAGTTAATCTGACCATCTTTCAGCAACAATTCGTTAATACTCATGTATTTAACTTTATTCATACCATCAAACTTCTTTAAATAATAATTTATTGCATTTACTTTATTTATATGACCGCTATCATTACTAGCAAGCTTAGGAATTACTGGAACTTCAATTACCAAGATATTTTTTTTTTTAACTTTATTAATTTTTCAAGAAGTGTCTTATATAGGTCACAAATATGAGGTACAGTATCATTGTACAATAAATTATTAGCACCCAACCATGTAATAACACATGGTTAACAATATTTGTAATTAGATACTTTTCCAGTTCTGTCACATATAAATGTTGATAGGCCTAAATTTCATATAAGTCTAAATAAAGAGTACCCTTATTGAGGGTTGATGACTGCGAAGTTGACCGCTCCTGGCCTTGAAGAGAACGCTCGGCATGGATGAAGACAGATATTCGAGGACGATGTTCGGCGATATTCGAAAGAGTCTGTAGTCAACGTCGGGATCGACACAGTTCAGACAAGATATTAAACTTTTATTAAACTTTGATAAAATTCAACTTCGGTTTGAATGAAGGCAACTTTCACCGACGATTTAGTCTTTGACGACTCGCACATTCGAAATGACTAAGTTCAGCTGTCGATCGACACTATCCACCACAAAATGGCGAATGTTATCCATCCCGAACTGCTCCAGATCACTTACGACCGAACAAGGCGCGGTTCGTACTGCACGAGTTCCTTTCGACGAATGAGCTCCGACTTCGAGTGTTGGTTGGTAAAGACCGAGTAAGGAGCTCTGTCATTGGCTACGAAGTTTCCCGAAGATTTCCGAGTTCGCACGACCGAGTATTGATCGCCGACATTTCTGGAAATAACCGGTTACTGCCCGGCCTTGACAAACTATCCGGTTCAAACTGGATTGTTTTTTCTATACGTCTTGGCCAAAAATAGACTTTCCACGAATTGTTTTGCTCAAAAAGCATTAAAAATCAACTTTTTTATTATTTGACCGATCTTTATGAAATTTTCACAAAAGTTACGGAATTTCATTTGATTTATTTTGGTATATGTTTCATTTTATTTGGATTTCTAGTTTTTTAGTTATTCATAATTTTCTATCCATGAACCGTTAATTACGTTTCATTGCACAATTACATTTATGTTAGTTAATTATTTTTATCGTTTTATGACTTTTATTATTTAATAGACTTATTTAATTGAGACACCCATCACATTATTCAATACGGTACGTGGTTTGTTTCAGCTAAAACATCCAAAAGCCGCCGCACCTCTGATATCATATCTATGCTGGTCAATGTGTATGGAAGCAAGGAGTTGTTTGTGAGTGAATACAGAACTCTGCTCGCCGACAGGCTGCTTTCTCAGTTCACAAACAACACGGATAAAGAAATCCGTTATTTGGAGTTGTTGAAAATAAGGTATATTCATAAATTATCAATCAGCTAAAAAATAAATCGTTCGCAATATAGTGTTGTTTTATGTAACACATTTGTAAAGTATTTTGTGTGTATTCTTCATGTAACGTTAACTTTTTATTAACTCTCCACAACATTGTAATTGTGAAAGTTTTACCCTTTTTTTATGAAACTGAATGTATTTTATAGCTTTGTCATGGTTTTAGCGCTTTATCATTATTTGTTTATTATAATGTGTTAATGAGAGTAGTAACACTTAAATGGTTTAGTTTGTGAAGTCATCACTAAAAAACTAATTTGTTTATTATAACGTTTTAATGAGAGTAGTAACACTTAAATGGTTTAGTTTGTGAAGTCATCACTAAAAAACTAAAAGGTGTATCAAGAATTACATCTTCTTTAAAAATATATATTTTTAACAAAAAGTGGTTTCCATTTTAATACTGATGAAGACAATAAGTTCTATTTTATGTGAAACATTTAAACCAGAGTTAACAAACGATGTTAAATATAACATAGGGCATGTTTGTATTTTTTTATGAACTGGTGTAATTTAAACATATTTCCTTCAGGTTTTAGATCATCACGTATTTATACAATGAAAATACATAAATAAATAAATCTTCATCTTCTGAACAGTACATCATGTTACAAAGATTACACATATAAAACAAAATTAACAACTAACCAGGCTGACTTCCAAAGAAATATATATAAAAAATTAACAGTTCAGAAAAATAGGGCCCCTAAGACACAATGTCGATCAGCAATACATTTTTACAGTACAAATTCAAAATTTCCCAGAGTTCAGATGCTACTACTAAACAAGTCAAAGTTCTGTGAATAATAAAGTACATGACAAGATAGGAATATGAGGTCTTGTGCAGTTTTCCTATGGGAATACGCTATTACGGTAGTATTCATGGTAAGGCCTAAGCCTGGGACCATGTTCCTTTTTCATTTTGAGGTTCCAAGAAGCCAAAACCACCATTCGTTTATTTTTCATATACATGTTACACTCATTTGGCGAATCCGGACAGTAAATTTACCCATTCCACGGTGGGGAATATGCGGAATACCCACATTGCGGAGTGAGCATTTTATTCGGACATTGGCTGAAGCAAAATACCCAAACTGGGGAGTACTTTTCGAGTCGTTGTGGAGTAGTTTTATGGAGTCGAATTCGAACACCATACATGAGTCACTCTGTATACAGCATTGCAAAATCACTTCATCATGCTACTCAACTGGTTGTAGATTTGGCGAGTCAGAACTTCACTGCTGTGAAGTGATGCTGAAAGACATGTACGACTCAAAACGGATAAACGCTCACCTCCTGACGAACGCCAACTTCAATCTAGCCACACAGGTGGGATTCACATTCACATTATGAAAGTCACTTCCAAATTTAAATATTAGTTTGCATGGTAAAATATACTGGATAACGTACAATAACTTAAAAGTTGTTAAGTAATAATCGTCTCGAGCTTAAACTCTTCTTGCAATTCTAAAAAAATACCTTCCTTTCTTTTGATAAGTGAATTATCAAAGCAATTCCTCACTAGTTCTTGATCTTACATTTTATTAAATTGTTTTCAGTGTTTTCCGCCACAGGAAAATTTTAACCGAGAGTACTCTGTGCTATTCTAAGTATAATTTAATACAGTAGGACCATTGATTACCAATAATTTACATATAGACAGCAATAAAGTTATCCTAAAAATTAGATAAGTTTGTATTAGTTATTCTATACTCTAAAGTTAGAAACCGGGTGGGTATTCTTGCTGTTACCTTTAATAATGGTATTTGTTAAAACCTTTAAGGCTAAATAAGAGCTAAATTCTAGAGTAAATATGACCATTTTGTTAAAGCTGTAGAAAAGTTAAAAAGTGTAGCCAAAATTTAGTAAAGATTCGCAAGATTTTTCTTACCAGAATCTGTTATCTTCATAAGTTTTCCTTCTCTAATTTCACTTTATTACGGTACTGTGTGAGTTGTATTTAACTGTATCACAGTTGCCTTTTCTTTTGCTTCTTCACAGAAATACCCAGCAAACGCAATCATTCTCTCAGCTCAGTTCTGGCCTCCATTTAAAGAAGAGACCAAACTAGAACTACCGGACATTGCTAAGGAACAATTTGATATATACACCAAGGCTTTTGAAACGCTTAAAGTAAGTACCACTGGTATTTGTGTTCTTAAGGGAAATTTTTTAAAATAACCTTTATATTATAAAAAATAATGTGGAATGTATTTGGGACAGCCCTTACTCATAGACAACTTCAAAGGCCTATGTCATATCATAGGTAATTTGAAACGTCTTTTATTTACATCTGACTAATACATCTGAAAAAGTACAGTGTCAAACAATTTGCATTAACTTCATCAATATGATTTTAATACAAAGTTGGATTGTTTGCTTGATTTTCCTTTTGGAAAGATGGGTTTTCAGCATTGTAGGTGTTCTTGAATTAGTAATCTTTAACATTAGCCTATTTAAATATCAACCTACACTTATATTTAACATTTTCAAGACACTCTCAGCAGGCCATCCTCTTATTGTGTGAAATAATTTTTTTTAAACAATATAAATAGGTTTACACTTGAAATTTTTATCTCAAAGCTAAAAATAAAAAAAGTGTGTTACCATTCCATGCATTGTTGTGGCACCCAGTTTACATCTTCTTGGTTTACTTTTAAGTGCAATTTCCTAAAGGCTTTTGTAAAGACTCATGTTGCGCCCTAAACTGACAAAACTAATTAGAGCCAGGTTTGTACACTTATTTTCATGATTATTTTTAGAATCTTTATATATAATTCATTTCAAATAATTGGAAGTTTGGTATAGTGAGTTGTCTGCTCTTATTATTTTACTTAAAAATCCTCAAGTTCTCGTCAAGAACGTTGAAATGTGTTTCAGGGTAACCGCACGTTGAACTGGAAGCCGCACCTGGGCTCTGTGACGCTAGAGATTGAGCTCAAGGACAGGACCCTACAGCTGACGGTGTCACCAATTCATGCAACTATCATCTGGCACTTCCAAGACAAAAGTATGTTGTGATTTTCAAAAGCTATCTACTTTTATCTCCTCTTTACTGAATTATTAATCTTCCTATAAAATATTCCTTCTATCCTTTAGCTCCAATGTAGTTCCTGGTGAATATGGAGACTCCGGCCAAACTGCTAAACACGTCTACCTCTAAAGCAAGCCTTCGGAAGGATGGGATATTGAAGGAAGAAAAAACTCCCATGCTCCTGTGACAACTGATTTGCAGGCTCGAACGGGCTCAGCCCTCTAAATGGCCATCCAACTGACTGTCCATTGATGTTCCTCAGCTAGGGGGTTCCATTCCCTCCGGAGGATATCAACCCACTGCTGTCTAGAACATGAATGGATCATGAGGGGAGAGAAGTTGTCATAGTGGACGGACAACCAAATGACTTAACAAATGTTACGACAACTTCGCTTAATTTACCTAACGTCAACTTTGCTACTAGTATAAATCAGTTTTAAAATTGTCCTGGTATCTCTAATGTCAGTATTTTAAAACAATTATTTGTGTTACAACAAATTTTTACATTCTTGAGTTTTGTCTTTTGATGTTTAATCTTGTTTGTTTAGCTCAATGGACAATTGAAGAACTAAGTCAGAAGATGCTAGTTCCATCAACTATATTGAGAAGGAAGATTACATTTTGGCAGACACAGGTATGTTAACTTTATCTCACAAATATTTTGTGACATCACAAAACCATTGTCTTAATTAATATTATTTGTACATGTGTCTAGTTTCAAGAACTTTTAGACATTGTGTAAGATATTTACCTCAAATTGGCTAAGTTTTTAGGTTGATGTTCTCTCTCCTGTGTACATTTAATCTTCAGGGAGATTAGTTTTAAATTACGTTACTAATACTAACACATTACATACACAAAATTTACAGATTTCCTAATTATTTACGGCACTCACGGACAGCGTGGCGCGTGCGACGACGGCTTGGCAAGCGAGGTGGTGACGCATGCCGGTCATTGTTTGGCAATGGCAAAGACAGCGGCGCGGACAACATTCCTTTGTTGACTTCATCGGCTAAACTGTTTGAAGATGGATATGGTGTGAGGGATGTGCAGGGTTGCGTGGGCTCATTACACTCAATGAGCTTTCTCTTTTCAGTGTTGTCGGATTGGTTTCGTTGTTGTCAGTTGGTGTTGATTTAACATATTTTCTATTTTATGTAATTTTTTGAAAATTCGTAAATTGTTACGAATTTTTGTGTTGTTCCCTCTCAAGTGTTTGGGCATTTGGTTATGAGTGGGTTCCATTTAAAACGGTTAAGGAATCAGGGAAAGTGATTTTATGCCCTTGATTTGATTTTAACTGTTTGGCAACCATAGAGTCAGGGTTATTGTTTTGTCCCCAATTGTGATTCTTAAATCTTTGGGAAAAGGTTCTGTTGATGTACCCAAAATATTGTTTTTTGCACGGGGAAGGGCAGGTTATGTTGTACACTCCCTTATCATTGCATGTTAATGTGGGGTTCTTTGGTGGTTGGGTTCCATAACTAGGTTTTATGTTGGTTTTAACTCTGTAGGCGGGAGTGGATCTAGATTTCTCGAAAACATTACCTATTTTACCAGTTATTGTATCAATATTTTCTATCGGAATATATTTGGCTTTAGGTTGGTTGGCATCAGCTTTGTTTTCATTTGGAGGTTTTATTTTGTTTTACATATTGAATAGAATTCTATCAATTGCTTAAGTGTGTTATCCATTGTTTCTAGCTCTTGCTTTAATCAGCAGTTTTTCCTTATTGTATTCATTTTGATGTTATTTAGAAGCCTGTACACTGAATATGAGCGGAAGGCAGCCATTTTTTTTTTTTATTATATGGGTGGTTAGAATTGACAGTAATGATAAGATCGGTTCCGTCGTCAAGGAGATAGTGTGTGACCTATAGTGTACATTGTAGGGCCTACTGAAGGAGACAGCCACTGATTGCTTTACGCTGGTGGAGGAGGCGGGGGCGAGGGGTGGACCGAGGGGCTCCGTTGTCACGGAGATGGTGTGCGAGGACGAGGAGTCGGAGAGTGCGATGGCGTCTGCCCATGATCAGCGAGAGGAGGAACTCCAGGTAAACTGTCGTCATATTAATTTTTCCATAAGATTAAATCTATCCATTTACCTTTACCTTTATGTCACCTCTGCAACCAAGAATGGTACAATACTTTGAAGATTTACGTTCTTATTTTTAAGTTGTTTTGTTTATTTTTTCTGTGTAAAAAATTTACTATTTTGTTTTTTTGTTAAAGACATTTTTGAAGCTATCTGGATATATCTCATGTGTTTGTTGCGATGGCAACACTGTTGGAAGAATAGGCATGTTTTTTTGTGTAGCCGTCTCTATTAAAAAATAATTTAGCAGGGCAAGTGAACGTTTATAAAATAGCAAAATTGGTTCCATAGTTGATAATCATGGAAATCATGGATGAATGTTTACTTAAAAAAATAATTGTATCTTATAGGACATTAGTTTTTTCTTCATTTGTCTTTGAATTTTCATATTTTTCATTGAAAGCAGTTGAACGATTACCGCACAACCACGGAAAGAAAATTAACTACTAAAGCTTCACAATGTAACGGAGTCTATAATGTCAATAATCCAAAATGCAGCTGGTGGCATAAACAATGATACCTAAGCGACAGCGACAATTGTCACAGCTGTATATGTCGCAAGTGTGAAAGTGGCCTTATACATTTTCATTGATACAAAAGTGTCATCTGTAATAATACATAAATAAATGACCCAATAACAAAAATGTTTTAAAAAGATTTTTAATGCTTATTTCACAGTAAAATCAAATTTCTATAAATTGTACTTATTCGTCCGCCACATAGGAAAAAAAGTTATTGATGAGTAAATGCAAATTTTTATGAGCAAAATATTCTTAATAAGCCATTTTAAGGAATTTTTAGCGAATTTCCCTATAGGGAATACGCTATTACGGTAGTAGCCATGGTAAGACCTAAGCCCGGGACCACTTAACTTTTTCATTTTGAGGTCCCCAGAAGCCAAAAACACCGTTCGTTCATTTTCATATATATGTATGTATATATATATATATATATATATAGATATATATGTCTGTGGTACCGATAACTTTTGAAGCGGACCTCCGATTTTGATCAAATTTGGTATGAAGGTGTAAGACCTGGTCTATTTTCATGAGTTCGCAAACCAGCATTGTCGGGTTATGGGAACGGGGTTTTATGGGGTTTCAAAGGGGTCAAAATTGGGTTTTTGGCATTTTTGGACCTCAATTTTAAAAATTCATGAATTTTAACTAAAACCATTCGAAAGAGCTTAAAAAAACAAACAATCTAGTATTTTGAATTTTTAACTTAGCTTAAATGGTTACGGAGAAAATCCAAAAATGTGTTTTCCATGTTATTTTTATGGGAAATCAAGAAAACCCTATATCTTACCTATTTGTTGACATAACTTAGTCAAATTTGATATGTACATTATCTAGATAGGGTTTAACTTATACTTGCTTACAAAACCCATATGGCGGTAAACCTACATACTCATCCCCATGGGGTTTATGGGGAGAATAAAAATTGTCAGAGCTTGATACAATTTTGTGTTTACATTCAAAAATTATTGATTAAATTAGATTTTCTAACAATGCCCCATGGCAGCAAACCTACATACTCGATCCTATGGTGTTTTTATGGGGAAAGTAAATAGTCTAAAATTCCATTGGAAATTCGCTGAGTACGCAGGTCTGCTGCAACGGGGGTATTATTCTTATGTATTTTTTATTTTACTAGATGGTTTTAAAGACACAGGAAAAGAAAGTTTGCTCCATCTCAAAATCTCAAACAGTGAAACGGTCTTAAACTTATGTATACAATCCAAAATTGGCATAAACATGGGGGGTTCGTACTTAAAATTTGTAAGTTGACCACCCTATTAGAGAAATGGAGCTGAAATCAACATTTAAACATTATGGCAATAAAGAGAAGAAAAAATCAACAATATTAGTTGCTAGTTAACTATTTAAAATTCATTTTATACTTTTTTAATAAACCAGCTGGCACACCTAAATTGTTCACTCTGTATAGTCAAAATTTGTTTGCATTAAACATCAATCGACTATTAGTAAATTTGAATAACACCTTATTATTTTATCTACATATAGCTTGGTTATTCTTGATTTGATTGTTATTTCCAACTATCGGTGCGTGTTTGGCAGGTGTTTTGGTCATACATTGTTGGCATGTTGACCAACCTGGACTCGATGCCGCTGGACCGGATTCACCAGATGCTCAAGATGTTCGCCTCGCAGGGTCCTAGCTCCGTCGAGTGCAGCCAGATGGAGCTGCGCAACTTCCTCGACCGCAAGGTGCGCGAGCATAAGCTGCTCTTCAGCGGCGGTCTCTACAGGCTGCCCAAGAACTAGCCTGTCAGATCACCGGTGCAAAATCGGGAGGACTCGTCTAATGATCAAATGCTGGGTCGCCTTTTTGAGCGACTTTTGATCAGTTTATGAAAAAGTGAAATGAACCATCTTATTTAAAATTAGTTTTGCGAAATTTAATCGTTTAACCCTGAAATCACTTACTGTCCTGTACGACGATGCAATAATTATTCTAAACACTATAACATTTTAATTTATTTTCAAAAATTATTAATTTTTCTGTGAATCATAAGGAATTTTTATCATAAATTTTTGGTTTAGTTATTTCATTAAATAATTTTTTAATAATTGCCCATTTCATTTGGACCACTCATTGAAACAGTTGAGGTTAAACAGTTTTAAAAGTCGTAATTTCCTGTTTTAACGTAGCTAAAAATATGTTGATTGAACAGGGACAATTATTTTGTCTGTCTAATTTTTTGTGAAACCATAAATTTGCTAACTAATGTAACAAACAATAAAAGTTCCCACAGAGGATATAATGTTTAAGTACAATTATCAACTTTCATTGGTCAGTATGTAAAATAAAAACCCTACCTGATTGTATGATTTTATTTTTATCATAAACTAAATTTAAGTCCAAATTGATAATGGACAAAGAAGTGCAGTAAATATATTTTATTGTTGTGTATAAAATCAAAACCATAAGGTAGTAATTTTATTGCTTCAACATGCAGTTTCAGGGTTGATTTGTTTTTTTTCCCTTGTAAATGAATTAAGTTTAGTTGAGTGTAAATACATATTATGTGAAGTACATATTTCAATTGTATTCTACAGGCTTATTTTGTTATTTTGTATAGTTTTTAGCAATATTTACATTTTAAGACAATATAATCTATATATTGATTTTCGTTTGATTTATTTCAATTCCATTTTAATGTGTGATGTCGTTGACTGATTACGTAGATAATGTTCTAACTAATAGGTTTTATTCTACAAGGGGTTCCAGAGCACCAGTGCAACTCTTATATAACAAACAGACCAATTTTTGTGAAACCTTTGGCCCTACAAGGTTTCAATTTTAATCCCTTCCTTCGCTGTCTGCCTTGCTAAAATCTGACCACCCACTATTTATCTTTAAATGTTACATTTTTATACTCTTGAGTATTATTTTACAATTTTAAAAGTGTAATATATAATTTAGGAATAAACATAATGAAGAGCTGACATTTCTTACTAGGCTGAAAGAAAGTTTTGTTTTGTAATGTAATTAAAACAATGTATTATTGTGATTCATTCACATAAAGGTGAAGTCAGGGTAATGAATTAAAAGTATTGAACACATATATATATTTATTGCTATTTTAAATTACTATTGTAGGTCCAGCCTGAACATTGAGTACGTCTATAACAGTGTTACAATTTTGAGGCACAAGTACGGATCATTCCTTTTTACTTTAGGTAGTTTATTGTGTTATCTGAATAAGTACAAAACTAATCTGGGAAAAATACTTTAAAATGTTGATATATTTGCATAACTTTCTTCAAATATACATATATATTTTAATTTAAAGGATTCATAGAATGATAATTATATGTTATTTTTAAAAAGTGGCCCTTAAAAATATCTTAATCTGCATATCATAAATTTGTGAAATTATATTGACAAAACTTCATATAGGCAAGAATATTTTAAAATAATTGAAGTTATACAAATAATTTGACATGGTTTTTCTGAAAGATTAGTAAAAACTTTTCATTTAATTATATTTTTGTGTTAGCCTTTAGCTTTTTGTTCAATTTCACAGGACTACCAAAATTTTGGAAAACTATCTTTCCACCTTAAGGTCATAACCAAAAAATATTCAATAGAGAATTGCTTCATGAAAAAAATATATATTAAACAAATAAATAAACATAACATTTAGGTACACTTTTATTAAACTTGGAAAACATGGTACACCAGAGCCTTTAACACATTTGCTGCTGTGGATTTTCCGGAAAATCCTATATCCTATTGGGCAGAGCCAGAAGCCGGCGACATTCTGGAATGTTGTATTTACAACGCGATGACCACTTAGGTCCCCGGAAACATTCAATATGTGTCTATTACTTGTGGAGAAAGTGCTTTTCTTTCAATTTTAGTTATTAAACTTAGTTTTATTGGTAGAGTTTATTAACCCACTGGGGCGAAGCCTCGCGGGGCACAGCGCTGCACTGGGGAACGTCCAGGAGCGTTTTTCAGCACTCAACATGTTAATAAAGCAAAAAGGAATGATCAAATCATACAACGTTCATATGTCACTAATCTCACATTTTTACAATTGACATTATCCTAAGTTTCAGTAATAATATAGTATACACAAATGTTATCACACTGGGTAGTTAATGCAGGATATGCTTTAAATCAATTTTTATTGAACCTCTTTTATCTTTGAAGTTGTTTTAGTGATTGTAAATAACCCTTAAAAAACTATGAATTTAAAATAATGGTTTATGTTTTCTTTTGTACTGACAGTGTTACTTCACACTTTGTGTGGTTGAAGCTTTTCTTATTAAAAAGAAGAAAAAAATCATCCAAAAACGTTTGTTTTATCTTGTGAATGTTGTCACTCAGAAAATAAATAAAAATGTAAATTGTAATTGTACGAGATGAAATAGACATATTTAGATAGTTCAAACTACAAAGTACATTTGTCAGTACAACAGATAACAACTTTATTTTGGTCAATGCATTGGTTTTAGCTCTAACATTTAGTTAGAAGTACACAAACTGTCTTGTATTTCTCAGCTATTTTCATAAGTGCCTAATCTCAACATTTACAATATTATGAAAGGGTTTTTTGCGGTAGGGTTTGGGATGGTAATTAATATTTATTTTCCAAGTACGCCACAGTAAAAATTCAGGTACATGAAAGTATTTAGTCTGGAAATAGCTAGTTTTAAAAACTTAATTTAATGACTGTCCTATTCATGTCTCTACAAAGGTGCTGTGATTTAAATTGTGACAGGTAAAAGAGCTTGAGCTTTTTATTTTTGTTCAGGGTTTCTTTAGTTGAAGGTATTTAAATTTTGATGAAATTGCAGCATTGTTGCAAAAAACTGTTGTGTTTGATACAAAGGACAATCTTTGTAACGTTCATCTAAGTAAAACAATAGGTACAATTTAAATCTTTTAAAGGGTCCAAATGTCTAAAAAAAGTTTTGTTTGGATTTTAAATCTCATTATTCCACTCTGTCAAAAAACACCAAAATCAGTATTTTGTCAAGCAAACTTTTCAGTGTTGCTATTTATAAAAAATATAATACACTCTCAGTTATTTGGCCTAGTTTCTATTCACATTTGGCCTAACAACTGGGTTAATAAGTTGGCCAGCGGATATTTTGTGATTTTCTAAGACTGATCTAAACCAGTGCACATTTTATGTCAATAAAAGATCAGATCCATCTTACACTATATGTCCAACTTTACCATGCACTGAATTTCATAATTTTTTTTAAACCAGTCTAATTTTAAAAATTAGATGATTTTGTCAACAATTTTTGATGATTTATTACAATTTAATTATAGCGTCATACTTTCTAATAAAAATTGCAAAATGAAACTGTTCCAGTGTGAATTGCTCAGTGCTAACTTGATTGTGTTGCAATTAGACAAGGAACACTGTTTGTTTTAGTGGTGATTGTTGATGACCAGCTAATTAGCTGGGGCCCAGAACTCAGCTGACACATGAGAGAAGTATAAACATTCATGGTGAAACACTAAGTTTTTGCTACACAGGGTGCTGGTAAACCCACAAAAAACTGTATTAATCTACTGTGGTTGTAAAAACTGATGATTAATTAAGTGTGTTTGGTAAAAAAATTCATTCAAAAGATTTTTTTACTGAGTTAGGTAAAAAATTTGGAATTAGAATATGTAGTACATCATTTTGTCTGACAAATGTTGCAGTTTTGGGCATTGAAAGTGAACATGTTATCAAATGTTGGTTCAACAATTTAGGACAAACAATTTAACCACTAACAATTTAATAGAACTTGCATGGAGTGATATTGGTGGTGCGTAGAAACGTCCAAGGGAACTATTGCAACCCCCCCCCCCCCCTTCCACGCTAAACTAGGCTCACAGTCAAACACCCTTAAAATAAAAATTCTTATATTATAACAATTTTTCAGAATATTTGTCTCCCGACAGTCCAAGCTTAATAACTAAGAGTGTACTGAAGGACTATCTTCTATACATTATAATTTATTATTTATATTAGGTTTTAAATTTACTCCTAAAAACACAAACAAAACTGGATGGTATCTACTTCTTTTAACCTTACATTATGAAATATAAGCATAAAAAATGGTATATGAAACTAAGTCTTCTTCTCTTATTCTGTTCAAAAGTATCAACATCAACAAAACTTATTATTTCAAAAATAATATTATCTCTACAAATATTACATGAACATTACATTGAGCTTATTAACCATTTTTATATTTATAATATACAGTCACCTCACTATCCTTTTCTAACTAATCTAGTCTTGTTTTTTATATAACATTATATACTATCAACAAATATAGTCAGTACATAAATAACAACTCTTAAAAGTAATAAAAATATCTATTTTTCTTCAGTTTCCTAAATAACACACTATTTCAAACATCGATAGTTTCTATTCACATTTTCTCTAAATTGACTCATAACGGAGTGTCTATTATTTTTTTTTTAAACTTAGTTAATGAAAATGTTACAGTTTGAATAATGTGGTTGGTGTTTTAATTAAAAATGGTTATGGCAATTTTTTAAACAACCGTTCAGTCTGGGTAAATAGCTAGCAGTTATTTATTATGCCAAACTCACTGATGTTAAATGTTGAAATTTTCATTTTGGTATATGATTATATTAAAAAAATGTACAGTAGAAGCCCCCAGATTAGAAATGTCCAAATTACAAAAAAAAAAAAAAAAAAAAAAAAAATAGATGGCATCCTTTATGTAAAATGTCAACTATCCAAGAAATGTTTGTTGTAATAAACATGTAAGTTTCTAGTTATTTTTGGCAAACGTAAAGTGTTAGAATCCGGCGAGTCACCGTCAAACAACTCGGAATTTCAAGGACTATTCTGTTCAAAACAAGACTTTTCTTTAGTTACCTATTTTTTCTTATTATTTTTTTATACTTTTCATGGCCAAATGGGTATTATTTGTTTTAACTGACTTTTACCCCCTCAGGGCCTGGTCCTGGCGAGAGAGATTAAGAGATCTTCTACTGTATATAAAAGTTACCTTTCTCACTCCACTGAACACATACATATTTATTAGTCCAAGCAAGTAATTACCTTGAACCAACAAATTGTATATTCCCTGAATTTTATATTTTAAGTGTTGCGGAAAAATTAAAGTGTAACATTTTCATTTTCTTTTATAAAAACTAACACAATATCCGAGTATACATTACATATTTTACAAATAATGGAAGAAGGGCACTTGCCCTGAACGTAGGCCTCTACACTGAGAGATGATGATTCATGTCTTGTGAGTTTTATAACAGGAGACCTGAAATAAATCAACTTGTGAAGTGTCATTAAAAATTTTCAATAAAACACTACTTAATTTTTTTGTAAGCGTGAGTAAAGGCGAAATTAGAAAAAAAATTAGTGGAGTAACATTTTATTTGCTTTGTGGATACTTTGAAAATGAAAAACCGATGCATTTCTACTATGAATTTTATAGTATGTTTTATAGTTCCATCCTTATAAGGCCTCAATTAAAAATTAATGGAATTTTATATGTTTGGGTGTATAGCAGAGCACTAGTTACAGTATGCTAGGTCCAGCCAGCGTCAGGAAAACTATTACCAATAAAAAAATGTTTTAGTATTCTTCGGATTTGTAAGCACTCTAGTTTTCAAATTAAAAAGTATATTACATTGTTTAACTTAAATATTTATTTGTTTTTTGTGAAATAATATCATGTGTATTTAAAAAAAATTGTGTATTTAAAAAAAATAGTATATTATTAATTCTTTGCTACAGCTCTGTTCATAGTGCACAGCCAAAATCCGGCCATGAATTTGATAGTTACGGAGAATTAAATGAAAGTTTTGCTTAAACAACATCATAGTTCAAAATGAAAACTCGCCTTGAGTTTAATATAACACATATTTATGTATAAAATTTTTAGATTTTTTTGTAAGGTTTGTAAGAGTTTATTGGTTAAATATTTAAGAGTACATTTCAATTCATCAACTTATCATTCCAAGTTCAAATTAAAAAACAAAATGGTAGGATGGTGGAGGCTGATAGTTCTAACGAGTTACGATTATACTTAACAATCTCCAATTGTTTACCATTTTGGTGAGGGTTTTTCTTCTCCAACAAAGAAATCTCATACTCTTTGACGTATTCTCGCCACTCCTCCTTAATCACTGGGTCGCTTGGGCCCCAGTCTGCATTCGCCGTCAATGCTTGCTTGAATTTCTGAAAAGGACATTAACGATATATTTTAAAAATTTGTTGTAACTTTGAAATAATCTTCCTCTAGCTAAATGGTCATTCTCCACTATAGTAAAACGGGGTAAAACTTAAGCGTAAGAGTGAGGTTATCAAATCAATAACAAACCTCTCACAGCTGCTAACAAACTTCTGAACAAGGAATCTAAAATACTTTAAATTCCTTGCTTCTGAATTTTTTTACAATTTTAACTGAATTAGTTTACACTTCTAAAGGAATTGCATTGGCCCAAAAATGTAAATTGCTATAAGACAATCTTGCATTTGAAGGTAATTCTACAAATATGTATGCATCATTCCATTTAATTTAATATATAAGTGGCAAAAAACTGTTGAGTAGTTACTGAGAACTCAGTGCTTCAACCCTTTTTACTTTCTCCCCCTATACCATAGTATATGGAGAAAGTATTGTTTTCGTAAAACACTTCGCATTAGTTTGATGATGTATATATCCATTTTGGAGCCCCCTTTCCCCCTATAAATGCATATATTGAGAAAGTATTGGTTTCGTCAAAATTTTAAAATTTGAGTTGTAGGTAAATTTATCCGTTTTGGTGCCCTCTGAGTCCAAAAAAGTGGTTTTCGAGTGATGTCTGTGTGTGTGTGTGTGTGTGTGTGTGTGTGTGTGTGTGTGTGTGTGTGTGTGTGTGTGTGTCAGGATGTAAACAGAGCTAGAAGATGCCCTAATGGTCCGATTTTGGTGAAATTTGGTATGTAGGTCCAAACGCACAATAATTCCAGGCGTTTTTTTTCATTTTTTTGAATTTTTTATTTTTAAGGGTATTTTACCCCCAAAAACCCTCAAAAATCGTGAAAAATCCAAATTTCTCAAAAACGGCTCTAACGATTTTGATTAAAATTTTGTGATTTATTAAGCTTAAAATGATTAATAAAATGACACCACCCGCATCTCCGAGAAAATGCTCGTTCAAAAGTTATGGTGTAATAAGTGTTTAAAAAATCAATTTTTTGAATTTTCAAAATAGCTGTTATTTTTGAAATATTTTACTTATCACCATTAAATCAAGCTCAAAAAACTAAATAATTCAGTATTTAAAATTTTTGCTCTATGTCAAGTGGTTGCGGAGAAAATTCAATTTTTCGTTTAGCGGTAAACGCAGTACGTTGTTAAAAGTCACAGGCGCGTCAAACTCGCGCTACTCAGCTGGTAGCTATCCGACTGAGTCATCAAGACATTATTGTTTGAAGCTTTTAAAATCTTTTTTCATATTGTTGGGAGAAAGTATGTGTCAGTTAACTGATACCGTTTCAAGTCAAGTCAAGTCAAGTCAAATCAATCTTTATTCAAACATACAACAAAGTGTACAAGAATGCGTCAAAAAAACTAAAAATACTACAAAAAAATGTAACCTGTAACTTTTCCAGATCCAGATTTATACATATATATATATATATATATATATATATATATATATATATATATATATATATATATATGTTTATTAATATATAGGATTGTTTAGTTACTGTGTATCAGACAGTAGTTAAGTAGGAGTCTTGACAGACTTTACTCAGGTAAAGGTTCATTAACTCAGGTTAGATAATTAACTAATTGAGGTATGATGCTTTTTAAGTGAACTCAAAATAGTTAGCTTGAGATGTAACACCCTTATTCTTATTCCTTGTGTTCTAAATATTTCAGAGTGCTTCATCAGACTTGTGCCTACATGAAAGGAGAACTCATGGATTGTGATTTTTGTAGCCTTGCAGAGGAATAGTTCATCACTGAAACTACAGGAAAGTTTATGCAGCTTTAGGCTCTGTTCTGAAACTGTTAGAGAATAACTTTCACAGTTTTTAACCTAACCTAAATTATTTCGGTCCTGACTCCATGTAATGTAAATGCAAAATTTTTAAAATGCAGTAGGTTTACTCTAAACAGCGCATTCCAGAATCATGACTTGTGGGATAGCACCTTAGCGCTCTAAATGTTTTTGAGTAGTTGTGGTGGCAGCAATGTTTGGCCTACCAGTTTAAGTGTGGGCCCATGCTGCCGCAGCACCGTGACTATTGCCCAAAAGGGTATCTGCATGGTGGACAACCCTGCAAGCACCCAACCGATCCCGTCCGCCCAGTCTGGGTAGTCGTAGTTCTCGTAGCGCAGCGGCTTGTAGTCCACCAGCGAGTAGATGAAGATCGTCTGCAACATCAACTGAGCACTCATCAAAGGCAAGACAACCTTTATTGATGCAACCGTGATCATCCACAAACTGTGATTAGAGTTAACTAAACTGTGAAGTGTGTCTCATTGCAAGTGTCGGGCTTCGCGAGCAAGATATCCGCTCATCATCGTCGTCTCACCTCCTAGGACTGTCTCCGCCGCCCACCTCACCGCCCATGTCAGCTACCCCTCTGGCTCTGAGTGTCCCGGGTGTCCTCATCTCTTTCCTGACTGCCTATCAGAACTCAAAGTATTTTTCAGGGTGAGTGGCCAATTGACTTTTGTGTGCCTATTTTCAGCTATTTTGAACCATTCATAGAGCTATGAAATTCATCTGGCAATAATAAAAAAATAAAATATCACCCGCATAAACTATATAGTTAACATCAAGTTTAAACCAAAGTTGTCCATATGTTTAATCTTGAACTAAACCACTTACGTTAAATGAGTTTGTGAATAAAACAAAAGACTTATTAAACACTCACAGATAGAATTACAGGTGCAAAGAAGCTCCACGTAACACGCCAATAGATGTTTGGCCTGAACCCGAGCATGAACTTGAGATCTTCACACAACCTGTTTAAACCTGAAACATTTTTTAATTACTATCCCAATAAAGTTCAACAGTATTTCATTTTGGCAATTCAATCTACATTATGTTGATAAAATATCTGGAGTCTGAAATGTATCGTTGAACATAGGGTAAGGAATGTCATACTAATTCAAGTAGACTACTGCAATAGTATTTTCACTGGTCTGAACCAAGGTTCGTGTATAGGTCTGAACATAATTAATCCTAAGCAAGACTTGCACACTTGACACATGTGAAACTAAACAAAGTGGTAGAGATGTGGCTCAGATCATCAAGGAAAGAAAGTTTTTATCTCACAGGTTCCATCACTAATTCAATAGTTATTGAGACCAGTGGTGGCTCTCGCATTAGGACTTTCCCTGACGCCACACCCCAAATGGATTGATTAAATAATATAGGTCATAAGTTGCAGATAGAATAAATTCAAAATCATTGACGATTGTGTCTCTAATTCTATCATTTCTGGTGGGGCTACCCAGCACTTTTGCATAGTCATACAGAGAACATTTGCACAAACAAAAATCTTGTGTGTATTCGAGCACAAATAGTTCTCAAAATCTACAATTCTCGAGTGGTACATTGCGCTCTTAATACACAAATAACTATTAATTAGCGGGGACGAAATGGTAAGAGGACTTGAAGTTGGAACTTAGACAAAATTTTTGTAACCCCAATGTACAGCATATCTGGTGAAGAGTAACATATTAAATGGGTTGGAAAAAACTGCTTATGAATCAATTTTGTGGGCTATATATTTTATAATGTATTAGATTTTTCTATTTAAACTAAGAAAAATGATGAAATGTGCTAAGAAAGTAAATTGCACACTTACCGTACAGCCAAATGAGAGCGATGCATTCAGATATTGCAATGAAGAGTATTGCTATTCCTCCACCGTATACGTCCATCAATGTCAAAACATAATTTCCTCCCTGATGAAAAAATAATACTTTTAATTATTGGAGTAATATTATAGTTTAAAATTATAAAACCATAATATCATTGACTATGTACACTAACATGAATAGACCTCTCATCCAATGCATTTAGTTTGAGGCAAAAAATTGAAAGTTTGGGGGACGCCGCACCAGAGTCGCTGCCATCGATGTTGTTATTATTCAGATGAATTTACAGTGCTGCCAAAACATTTTACCAAAACATAAACATAACTTTCAGTTACAAAATGTTTCATCCTTGGTTTAAAAGAGTGGTAATACTGATTTATCTATCATATGTTACGTGTACCTCCATGTACGCCGCACGAGATTGCACCACCGTCAATATGCTTCACACACGCCTATGCTATGAGAAGTCTACTCACGTAGTGTACAAAGTCAATGATAATATCAATACTTATACGCTAAGGCTTTATTTGTTAAGAGAACTTCTCCAACAATTCTCAACCCATTTTAAAGTTTTTTTTGTCGTTGGATAAGGCTTGGTCTGTAGTTGTTTCTACCAAAAATTGATGAGAATCGGACTTGAAATAAGGGGCCTATCCTCAAATTAAAATTGAAATTTTCCCATTAGAATAACATTGGGATTGGGTTGGGCATTTTAAACATCTGCTGTTAATGTACAGCTGTAAATACATGTAGCTTTTGGTGATTACCTATATTCACAATATTGGATTGGTTGGATGTCATTGATTTAAAACTAAGTAAATTTTGTATTGTCTCAAAATAAATTGTATAATTTCAAGCAACAAGCACACCAGTTTTTAATAATTTAGTTTTTTTTTTATGAGAGATTGCTGATTCTAATTACTAATAGTACTCATCTAGTACAAGAAACCACAGTTTTCTCTCTTTTTAGACAGAACTCCTTTATTCCTTTGCTTGAGTTTTCTATCCATATTTTATTACCCTGAACTTCCCATACAACATGGTTTTATGGCATTTTACTTCAAAATGAAATAGCTTTTGTTCCATATAATATTTTTTTCATGGCCAATCAATGTTAGAAAACTCTTTTAAGCATACTTACATAAGTGACACATGTAAGGCCGATGCAGTAGCACAATATAGCTGTCGCCACACAGAAAGTTAATTTACGTTTTCTTAAACTTGGAAACTCATCAGAAATGCTTGTGAGTACATTTTCCAGCAGTGCAAACTGAAAAATATCAAATACTTAAAATAAAATATCATAGACAGTAAGTATAATGAAACACCCATCATGTACAACCCCTGTGATTTCAGCAGAACATTAAATACGGTATTAAAAAACTAGAATTCTCTCAAACTTTCATAAGCGAGGACTCTACAAGAGTATATATATGATAGTAATTAACTTATAACATGGATCTATAAATGTTCACTCACAATAAAATGAAATAAAATAATAAAAACAGAGAAGGAAACTTATGGTTTTAAAGTAAAACTCCCTTACTATTTGATCCATTATATCACTAAGAAACTTCAATAAGAAGGCTCATATAGAAAATTAAGAACAGGACATAATTTCCCAAAAGAAAAGCAGAAGGCTGAAATGGACTGGCATTTATTTATTGCAAAAGAGCCAATTTATAAATTATAAATTGAGATTGTAAGGCAAATTGATTGGGCCTGAGCTTCCAAGGCTATGTTGGTGAGATCAGTTTGAAAGGCAAAGATAGATTGTAACACCATAGCTGATATTAGAATCTAGATGTATGATGAATAGCCAAAAAAACTTTATTCCTTTTGAATGTCTAACAATTAAATGTAAGAGCTGGGACGGTGGCGTCATCCTGTAATCCAGCTACTTGGAGGTCACAAATTGTGGATAGTTATAAGCGATGGCTTGTGGATGAGATATTCCCTAGTGGAGATTCAGTAACATCCGCACTGATCAATACTAGTTCATCCATAAAGACCATCCTCATAATTAGACCAATTCGTATATATGAAGTCGAAATTGTGGTTCGGATCCCACGTTAAATTGTAGGTCCCGAGATACCATTGGCTGTTGGCCTATTAATTAACAGTCCTGTCCAAAGGGAATGTCGACCTTAGTTAGTAACAAGACTACAAGATCGCGCCACAATCATCCTACTCATATCTACTCATATCGCATTCCATATTCAGGTTATAATACCCACTATGTGAGGTCCCTGTCTCAATAATAGTGATAATAGTGGTATAGTGATAAAGTTCAGGAAATGGGTTCTGTTAATGGCTGGTGAGGCCATGGGTAGTTATAGGTGTACACATATGTTGCTTTGTGTAGGCAGTAGACTCATTAGTTCTCCATAAATTAACACCTTCCGGGTGGTGAGACAACATTTATTGATGTCGGTGTCTCTCACCATCCTAAGGAACCAGTGATGACCAATAGTGCTGTTTCCAGATATAGAGGGCAATTATCACAATAAGGGTCAGTAACCGGTTATACTTTAGTATAAAGCTGGCAATAATGACACTATTTTGAAGTTTGAAATATATAAAAAATGTAGGAGAAAAAATAAAATCAAGACAGTAAAAAAAATGTTATTCTTAGGTGAGAAATCAAGTTCTGTATTGTGAGTTCTGACCAACACATTTACAACATTTATTGAACAACGTATACCCTCAAAGGGACTTACTTTCTGAGCAGCCATTTAGTATCAACTTATTGTATAATATGTATGTAGTGAATACGATTACCTCACTGTCAAGACCCAAGATGAACAGCATCATGAAGAAAAGTACGGACCAGAGCTGCGGCACTGGGAGCCTCAATAGCGCCTCGGGATACGCCACGAACGCCAGCCCTGGGCCCTCCTTGACCACATGGTCAACCGGCACCCCTAAGTCGTGCGCCATCGCTCCGAGGATGCTGAATGTCACGATCCCGGAGATCATGCTGGTGATGGTGTCCATCACACTGACCACCAGAGCGTCCCTGCAGAACAAACATCACTAGAGTGTCCCTGCGGAACAAACATCACTAGAGTGTCCCTGCGGAACAAACATCACTAGAGTGTCCCTGCGGAACAAACATTACTATAGAATTACACTTTGAAACAAATATCACTACTAGAGCGTCCCTGTAGAACGAACGTCACGAGTAGCGTCTCTGCGGAACAAATATCACCACATCATCCTGTAAGCAACCAATGGTATCTGTATGTGTTTTTAAAGTGGATGGGAATGAATCATGAGTGTGACGCTTTGTTTGGCTTTGCTACTGATAAAAACCAGCCGATTCATTGGTTAGAATCATTAATAAGTAGCTATAAATAATAATAATAAAATAAATAAAGGAAGCCACGTTTTAACCTTCAAAAAGCTACAAAATTTCCTTGGGATCAAACCACCAACCCCACTTATCCAGCCCAGTTACCTAACATCAGGATCTCAGCGAGTTGATTACATTCACCCATTCTTTGTTGACTAAATTACAATTCTTATAGAAATGCTCCCACTGAGCACAAGATTTCCCCAGGATATCCCAAACGAGTCCCAAATATCCTATTCAGATCCCGGGATATGGAGGATATTCTAGGACATTCTAAGCATATCCCAAAAGGACTTTAATAGAAATACAAACTTTTTATGTAAATAGGACTAAAATTAAACAAATTCAAACAAAACAGGTTTAAAATGGATTTGTTTTACTTTTTTGGCTATAAGACACCCGTCAAACAAAATTTCAAAGGATATTCCAGAGATATCCCAAGGATGTGTCAGGCCTGCGTAAACAGCCATATTCCAAGGATATCCCTAGGATATGTGCGTTTTTTTCAATTTAGTTCAAACATTCAAAATAGGGGTTTTGCTAAAAGTCTAAAATCATCAAGTCATTCAACCATTTTTCTTTGAGGCCTCTTTTCGAAAACTTCTGAAAAGAGCTCCTGGGGAAGTCCCTGGAATATGTCCGTAAGCATAGTTTTAATTAATTTCTATAAAATCGTTCACATCCTTAGGATATTCTCAGGATTTCCCAAGTAAATATCTGTTGACACAGTGTAAATTATTGAAATACTAAATAAACTTGTATCATATAGGTCCAGAAAAATTAATTAAACAATCTAATAACATTAGATAATGACATTGTTTACAAGCCAAATAGATTTGTTTGAATTCAAACATTATAGTTGAAAGGATCTACAAAGAACATCCATAGGAAGTGTCAGTGATTAAAGCTATAATGCAAAATAGTGTATAGGTCATTCACTATAAACTAAAGTTTTAATAAATAATTTTCTTTAATGAAAACCTCTGAAAATAACTCTTAGTAAAAAGTATGGGAAATTTTCATAAGCAATGCCATGGCTGCCTCTCTTCATGACAGGAGTTTCAGATGGGTCTCGAAGGATATCTCTTAAAAATATTCAATGTCCTGGGGATATCGTGAAAGGATATCCCAAAATGTATGATTTGCAATATCCCTAGGATATCCTTGGAATGACTTAGAAAATATTGAGGATATTTGGGTTTACGCTGGGATATCTCGATTTACCATTACACACCATAACGTACACAGGATAGGTATCTATTTTACATCAAATACACTTTCAAAAGGTCAAACTACATCAAATAAAATGTAGTGATTTTACTCAAATTAAAATATATCAAGTATAATTAATAATCTTTTTGTGTTAAAATATACAATCCAAATTACATATAACAGTTCACATTCAAAAGGTTTTGCTATTTGATTTTAAAATTTTTAAATATGTGAAAATAGTCAATTTGTAAAGTTACTTCAAATTTAGGCTAACTTTTTTACTTTGACTCGCAAAACTTCCTAGTGCACCAATGAAGGTCAAGTTTCAATACTTAATAGTAAATGAGAACACCTCAGAGCACAGGTCAGTTGGCTCAATAGGTTAGAGCGTCAGGTCATTGAGTGTGAGGTCACAGGTTCAAATCCTGGCATGGGCTTATACTTTTTGCTCCAAATTATTTTCATTTTTGTAATTTGTTCGTTAGCAGAAATGCATTTATTTATAAACTTTGATGAAAATAGTTACAATTTACAAGTTTTAGACCAGTTTTTAACGACATCCCATAGGGATATTTGAATATCCTAAGGATATCCCGAAAGGATATCCTAAAACGCGGGATATGCGCGGACATTCAATATCCCCAGGAGATCCCTGGGATGACTTTTTGAGAATATTGGGGATATTAAGGATTTCCCCGGGATATTCCAATATCCCATAAGGATATGTTTAGGAACTCCTGGGGATGTACTTGTGCTGTGTGGGCTGTATTCAAAAAGGATTGGCAAGATCTAGCATGACTTACAGGTGATTGATGGATCAGTTCTACCGCTCTTCTTTTGCCCAGGCTATATGGCCAGCAAAAGCGTCAGCCATTTTTAACTCAAAACTTGGTGTTCCATGCATTACAAACAGTTGAGTTTTAGACATGACTTGATAACCGAGGACCATGCATGTTCCATACCTGTATACGTTATTTCTGAAGTCATTGTAACTGCTGTACATTATAAGGCCTCCCATTGAAACACTAAGGGAAAAGAACATTTGACCAGCTGCAGCCTGCCAGACCTGAAACAAATTCATCTTTTGTTTATCCATTTACGGTTGACTCTTAGTAACTCTAAATTCATGAAGACCTTCTTGATGAGTTAAGTATGTATAGTTCGAGTTAAACATTTTATTTTGGATTAAATTATACTTACAGAGGTAAAAATACACTACAGTGTAGTGATAGTGCAAAGACGCTAGACCAGTTGTGTCACCGACTCATTGCGACTCGTGCCGGTTCTGTCTTACAGATTAGGTCCGTAGAGAAAATTTTGAGGTATAGAAATAAATGTTGACAAGGGTAAAATTCAAGAAATTGAATTTGAATTATGAGATGAACTTCAAGTTAGAGAGGTAATTTTCTATCTCTTCAAATTACAAAGATAAAATATTTAACACTAAAAACCCCGAAGCTAAAAACACCATCAGTTCATACTGATATGCAGGATGCCCGTTAAGGCTCCGGTCTACCCCTGGCGCGCCACCCAAATGCAAGGATTTTTTTTTTTTAATCGAGTTATGTTCTGCTGAATTCAGCCTAGAGCTATAAATAAGGTGTGATATTAAAGAAGGATAACGGTATTAAATTTCCTTTATTATACTTTGGTAATTATTTCATCAAAACTAATAGAAAACTTCAATTAAAAATCAAGAAAAATAGATGATTTTAGACAGTTATAGCTGAGATTAAAAATCTTATTAAAAAATTCTAAAATCAGAGAAGACGAGATCTGTCTTTTTAATTTTAGAAAAAGTTAAGAGCCAATCTCTATCTTAATTGGTTAATTTTAAAACACGGTTCCTGTAAATCTCTGCATCCATAAAACTCGCCACTAAAGAAAAACAGATGATTTTAGAAAGTTATAACGGAAATTTGAAATTTTATTTAAAAAATCTAAAAACACAGAAGGCGAGATCCGTCTTTCTACTTTTAGAAAACATTAAGAGTCAATCTCTATCTTAATTGGTTAATTTAAAAAAACGATTCACGTAAACCTCTGCAGCCATAAAACTCGCCTAGCGCTACGGCCGCGGCCGCGAGGCGGCATTCAGGCTCAGGTAGAGCGGAGCCTTAACCTTTAGATCAATTTTACCATGTTGTGTTGTATTATTTACTTATTCCTGAATACCTAGCAAGATGTGATTGCGATGTTGCTAATAGGCATTTATGTATGAAAGTTTTGAGTACAATAGCTCCACAACAACTTATGAGTCATTAATCTTGATAACATTTGGTTTACAAATTAGGATTTTTTGATAGAAATTACTCAATGAGTGTAAAGGATTAAATGAGACCCTTTACTGATTCGACTGAATGAAATTGAAAAAGGCTAATAAATAAATACCTTCTCGAGTGACTCCACCCTGGACGTTACCTGTATGTCAAGCAGTTTCTTCCACGTAGGGGTGATGAAGTACATGACCCCCGATATCGCACCCTCCTGACACAGCCCCGTCACCAGCAGAGTGAAGAGGATCATGTAAGGGAACGTGGCGGCGAAGTAAACCACCTGAAACACACAATTAATTACTGGATTGCAGAATTACTTCACTCATTATACTGTCTGAAGATCAGTTAAAAAGATCTTTAACTGAAGGTTCTTTTTTACTATATAATGATTTTTCATATTCACGTGCTTGTATGAGGATCATAGTAAAGAAAGGAACTTTTTAAATGGTCCAAAACTCAAAGGGTGTATCATAACTAAAATTTGAAAATCCAAATATTCGTTGTGTCAAATTTCAAATTTTATGTTGTTCAAATGGCTCAAACATTGGACATTTAGGTGCAAATATGTGCTTAAAGAATAAGTGAAACTTTTATAGAGTTGAGTTTGAGGATTTTAGGACTCCATCCAATTGATTTATGCTTTTTAACTTACTTTTAATAATTTAATAAACCAAAATATCTTACCTTGCCAGAGGTTTTAATGCCTTTGATGAGACAGAGGACAACTACCACCCAGGAAAAGAGCAGACAGAGTGCGAGATCCCACTTGATGGGACCGAGGTGTTCGATGCCTTCCGACAGGTGCAGAACATGCCTCCTGCAACACACAAACGGAAAAGTTTTGTACTGTTTGGTCGTTTTAAAAAGTTTTACAGTGCTACTCAGCATATAGCAATAAGTGGTTAAATATTGTTAGTTTTGAGTGGAATGACTTTTCGCTGGAAAAGCTTAGCTAACCTTTCTCCCCGTGATATATCATACAGCCACCAGAAAGACGAAATTTTCTAGAATGAAATAGGTAGGACAGGGTCAGTCGCCCTTGCTCCAGAAGGAAAAGAACCATCCATGAAATGTGATCTTAGAATTCCATGTGGAGTAATTCTGTTAACACTCAAAAGATATTTTGTATTAAACATCTCTAATTGAATAATAGTACCAGTATAAAAGTGTTCTCTCAAGAATTCATAATCTATCAAAAACCACTATTTGGTATATTGTGTGCTTAAATATAAAAATGTTCCATACTTACTCCCAATATTGAAGACTAGCCGTCTCCTTGTTGGAACTGTTTGACAGTTGTGTTGTAATATTGTTTAAGACAAATGATGTGATGTTTGAAGCATTCTGTAATTTAAGATTGAGGTAGATGAGTTATAGGCACACATGATTCAAATCTATACTTATTTAATACGCTAAGGGTTTTTTTGTCTTGAGAACTCCTCCTACAATTTTCAACCGATTTTCAAGTTTTTGGTGTCATTGGATAGGGCTTGGTCTGTAGTTGTTTCCGCCAAAAATTGATGAGAATCGGACTGAAAATAAAGGCGCTATCCACCATTGAAATCTCAAAGTTTCCCATTTAAATAACATTGGGATTGAATAAAGCATTTTAAACATATGTTAATAATCAGCTGTAAGTACGTGTAGTTTTGGTGATTAAAGAGATTCACAATATTGGATTGGTCGGATGTCATTGATTTAGAGCTAAAAGTAACTTTTGTATTGTATTAAAATAAATTGCTCGATTTCGAGTAACACGTATACTAGTTAAATTAAAAATATTAAGGAATCCTGATCTAAAATATATACAGCCGCAGGTGTAACTCACTCACTCAATCACTGACTGACTCACTTTGGCAAACAAAATCCTGATGCAACTGTTTGGCCTCTGACTTGAAATTAGGCACATACTTAATTTAAAATGTTCATACCTAAGTAAAAAATCACAATATAAATTATTTTTAAATATCCACATTGTTATTTCAACATAAAATTAACAGATCAAAATATGTCATAACTCTCAACGTAGAACCAAGAAATTATGGTTATGGTTCAATCAGTGGCTGAAAGGGTTAAAGAGATAGGAAATTGACTGAAAAGTTTTAGGTTCAAATGGTGGTGTGGATAAAATAATTTGGTTTAGACTTTTTTTGTTTTTGTGACATTTTTTAAATATATTGATTAGCAAAAAAACATTCATATAAAAATTTTCTTTAAAACATTATAAACTGTTCAGTAAAACGTAAGTTAAAAAGGTAAAAATTAAGTAAAACAAAAAAACTCATTTTCATGTCTTTTTTTACATGAAATTTTGTGACCTCTTCACAATATTTTTGGATGGAAAAAGGATTTTAATTTTTTTCGTATTAATAACGTGACAAATGTAAAAAGAAAATGTGAATTTCACGTGATTTTTACGTTTTGTGCTATCGGGGTTTTAATTAGTTAATTGCTCTTTTCAATAGGGATGAAATTTTTACATAAAATGAGATTAATTACAACCTGAGAGGGAGCTTTTCCTCTGACATAACACGTGGCCATATCCGCCCAAGCTGGATCACATTTGGACCAAGGCACCTCGGAGGAGAAAGAGGAGACCATGTAGAACACAGTGTAGGACATGATCACGTTGTAGTATATACAGACGATCAGGGACACCGTCACCATGGCACAACCCACACCTGCAGATCAGACAACAATACAATTAATCCCTAAAAAGTTGAGGTTTTCAGAGTATTGTTGAGAAGTTTTATCAAAAACTTAAATTAATGAATAAAAGACAAATCTCTTCATCTCCTTTAGGTACTCTTCCATTGCATTAGGTATTTAAACTTGTCTTGATTTGTTGTGATGTCCCATGGCATATTTACCTTTTGCGATGGGGCAGCAGTTCCACAGTGCCAGGGGCCCAACACCGCTGAATTGCCCGACCGCCAGTTCCAGGAAATACATCGGCTTGCCCGCCAGTGCCAGCATTATCAGGTACGGCACCAGGAACGCTCCTGCAACCGACATCCACTAAATTAATACTTGTCTGTACCACATATAATGGGAGTAATACACGTATAATTGGGAAACTGATACTGGAAAGTATCATGTTACTAATATCAGTGACTGTTACTTCGACCCATCTCTGAAAACACCTTGCTACCAGCACTCACAACTCACAAGCGGGAAGTTAAACTTTCTTTGATTTTAATTTAACACACAATTTCTTAACTCTATCTGAGATGAAGAATATAAACTCTGCTCCCCAATTTTGCTGGTCAATAGCTAATTATAGGGTATGTTAATTTTGAAATGTACGACTGTTGGGGGATTACAATCAGTTAAAATTTTTAAAGATAAATAAAAAAAAAACCTTTGTAATTAAATGTTATAAGGCTCAAAATATATAAAGTGTAAAGGTGCATTGTCCTTGGAGCGACTCTTGCGATAGTCGCTGAGCGACGGTAGCTCAGTGATAGTAGCTAACCACTAGATCATTTAAGCTTTAAAATTAATCCTCAATTTTAAAATTCGGTCAGCTATAGGTCGAGAAAAAAAGTGAAGTAACAGACGAAACCCTTATTGAATTAAGAAGGTAGATTAATACAAACCGCTTCTAGAGGCTTATCATCTTCAATTTTAGTTCTTTATTCTTTGCAGAAATTATGATTAACAAGTAAACACGTACACAATTGATACCAATCGCTCCGCAACTGCGACTGAGCCTGCCCTCAGACCAGACTTGCTACAGTCCTCAGTGATAGCCACCAGCCGTGCCAGTCACAATCGCTTCAAGGACAATATGGTCCCATTTGAAACAACGCTACCACTGCTGGAGCGACTGTCGCTCAGTGACTATTGCAAGAGTCGCTCCAGGGATAGCTCCCCTTAATTCATCTAAAAACAAAATTAAGATTTGTTTCGCTTTTTACAATACAATTAATTATATATTTTACTTTTTATCATGACAATCTTAGAATAATTGTTTGGATACCAAATTTTAAGCTAGTTATATTGTGGTAAAAAATAATTGCAGTATAGGAAAAAATTATTACAGTACGGTACTTTAACTTTAAGGCCTTTCTATTGAATAACATGGTGGGGTTACGACAACTTTAAAAAAATTGACAGAAACCATCAGAAAACCTCCTTAAGAAGGGGATGTTTAAATACCGATTTCAAAATATGAAATACAAAAATTGGAAGCGGGAAATTCAAAAGATGAAGAAAGTGAACAACCATCAGAAACTAATGTAATGAGGCCACGTTTTCCAAAGAAACGGAATATAGAGGAAGTCAAATTATGACACCATTGTACATTGATGTAAATCTTTTATATCAATCAAGTAATGTAATTAATGTGAGATTACAGAAACTTGGAAAAGTGAAGGTGCCACAACTGAGCTACGACCCTCGCACTCAAGGGCTGTTCAAGTATTGACACTAGCTTTTGTCCCACAAGTCCTTGATAGCTAAAATATGATGTAAGCTTTTTTTTTTTGACCTACATGAATAAACACACAGGCTTCAGTTACTTCCTGCTGATGTTCTCTGAAAATGTTTAACTGTGCTAAATAATTTACATGTGGAAAAAATAAACCATTCATTATGGTAACAAAAAATATTTAGATAGATGTAATTAATTAATAAAATTCAATGTCATAATGTATTTCCAATTACAGTGTAGTATATACTTATGTAATAATTAATGAATAACTGAGTCCTTTATAAATTCATAGGAATTAGTAATATATCTATAATATATACAGCCCCATGTGTAACTGACTGACTCACTGATGATCTTAAATTCCTGAAGCGACCGTTTAAGATAGAGACTTGAAATTTGGCATGGACATTCATTGAGATGTTTCAATTTAGGAAAAATCATAAAACTACAACTTTTTTACTTTTAAACTATAAAAAAGGTAATAAATATAGATTTGTCGGTAACGTAGTTCAGCCGTATCAGCGTATATCACCGCGTGGTATCGTAGATCACACTTCAGGTTTAGTTCTCGCTCGCGTTTAAATGATCTCTTTCAACTACACCCGTGTTTGATATACTCATTGTATCCTTCGATGGATAGACTCTAATATATATTGTAAACTACGGCGTTATTTTGTATTGAGAGCGGGTTATTTCACCAGGGACCCAGGGTTATACTAGATAATATATACAGTGATAATTCCCTAATTTGTAGCTTATGCAGCATATGCGCTATCTTGAATGTTTACCAAAGGTGAATTTTCTTCTCCTACTATGAATTAATTTCCCATGGCGGGTGAATAGTCGCTTAGTTCTCGCTTGTATTTAAATCATGTCTTTTAACTACACCTGCTTCCTTGCTGTTGGCAACGTTAGTATCCCTCATATATAACAAACCGTTATCCATTTGACTTCAAAATAGCAATGAGATTATGCTGCATTGAAAGCTCGTTTCCTTTATATATTACACACATCATAAATATCGTATGTTTTAGGGAATTTTTAAATAACTGTTTAGCTGAACTAACATATTTAAATGTAGGTTCTCGTTTTGTTTCAATTTATTTTAGATTACTTATTCAAATTCACACGGGATTATTCTCCGCCGAACTTCGCATTGAATAGATTTTCTGTGAAGCTTGAGCCGTGATCTTAACGTAACATACTTCGATTACTTTGTACAATACTTAATAGACAGTTTATTATTATCTTTCTGTTTGATTTATATTCAGTGTCTTATATTTGAATTTTTCACACTTAAAATTTGTTTTTGAGAATGTTTAAATAAGTGTTGAACAAAAGTAATAGATTTAAATGTTAGGTTTTCGTTTAATTTCAATTTATTTTAGATTACTTATTCAAATTCACCCCATGAGAACCCCTCAGCCGAATTACGCATTCAATGAATTTTCTGTGTAGCTCGTGCCGTGATCTTAACGTTATGAATTTTGCTGTGAAGCTTGAGCTGTGATCTTAACGTAACATACTTCGATTACTTTGTACAATAATTAATAGACAGATATTTATTATCTTTTTGTTTGATTTGTATTCAGTGTCTTATATTAGATATTTTTTTCACACTTATAAATATGTTTTTGAGAATGTTTAAATAAAAATTGAACAAAAAGAACAGATTTAAATGTTAGGTTCTCGTTTCATTTTCACCTCATTCCAGATTACTAATTCAAATTCACCCCAAGTTAAGCTTTCGGCCGAATTTCGCATTCAATGAATTTACTGTGTTGCTCGTGCCGTGACCTTAACTTCTATTACTTTGTATGATAATTAATAGACAGGTAATTATTATCTTTCTGTTTTATTTATATTCAGTGTTTTACATTATATTTTAGTACACACTTAAAATATGTTTTTGAGATTTTTTAAATGAATATTGAACAAAACAAACAGGTCTTTATGAATAAATTATTATTTCACAGGTCTCGATTTTATATTCTTATAATTAGTTGTTTGCAATAGTAGGGGTTTTTTGCGGATCAACCCCGTTTTTATTCTTTCCTATTATTTTGTTTTCATGTTATTTAATTCTTGTTTTCGCTCATTGATTTGAATGTTATACGCTATTTCAGTGATTTAAACGTTTTTCTTCTATCTCCTGAAATTTACAAGTTTTTATTTGAGTTGGGTCAGGCATGGGATTATGCCAATTTTCCCATAATTGTATCTCTATTTAGTACCAGGTTAAACGAGCCTTGCTCGTTGGTTTTAATTGACTTTTGTTATAGTGTCATGGTAATCAAGCTATTAAATCTACACCAGACTCTTCACAGATAACAGCTGTTAAAAAACTGCTTAAAATTTATGTTCCTTTATTTTTGTTTACTTTTAGTTGTTATTTCGTTACCAAAATAGCAACCTATAAGACCAATGTTAAAAATAACGATTTTTAAACTTAAATTTAGACCAACTTCGATTTTTCCTGGGACTGAGGCTGTTTCTAAACTTATTTGTGGGCAAACACTCGTGCAAAGCTTAAGAAAAATCTAACAGCTACATTTCGAGATCGTGGAACACACATCCCTTCAGACATAGCTTGTATTATATTATAGGATAGGATAACAGAGAAATATTTGTTACCATAACTACTACGATTAAATATAATGATAGCAACAACAACAACTATAACTCTTTTAATTGAAATTTCTTTTCATCTAACACAACAACAATCGTCTAATCTAAAGTATATTTTTTTACCAGCATAACACCTAAAATATTTAAATAAATAATTATAAATTCACAGCTCAAAACTTTTAAACGAATTCTAATTACGAAGGGGTATTAAAACCGATTCATATGAGTTTTTTAAAAGCTTTGTTTACTATTGATTGTGAATTTTGTGTATTTGACGGTTTTGTTACTGTCTTGAGTGTGCAGTTCTTCCGTGGAACTAACGTATTTTAAACACGACTTTTTATTAATTTAAAAATTTAGGTCAACCCCTAGAAGGGGGGTCTAGCCTGTTCGGTACTTGAGACTTAGAGCAATTAACAAATTTGGGGCAACCCTCTTAGGGGGCTTGGGTTTTGGGGCAACCCTCTTAGGGGGCTTGGGGGCGGAGACTGACTCACTGATGATAGTAATGTCCTGAAGCGACCGTTTAAGATAGAGACTTGAAATTTGGCATGGACATTCTTTGAGATGTTTCAATTTAGGGAAAATCATAAAACTACGATTTTTTTACTTTTAAACTATAAAAAAGGTAAAAAATATAGATTTGTCGGTAACGTAGTTCAGCCGTGTGAGCATATATCACCGTTTGGGTAACGTAGATCTTGCAGGTTTAGTTCTCGCTCGTGTTTAAATGATCTCTTACAACTACACCCGTGTTTGATACAAATATTGTATTTCATACGAACATGAACATCTTCATGTACACGACGGTGATTCGATGCATTGAGAGCGGGTTATTTCACCAGGGTAATACTAGCTTTGATTTTATTATGCCCAAAAACTACAAATTTTCAACTTTCAAATTATAAAAATACCGAGGTGTCGGTAAGGAAGTAGGTTGGTTCTTAAAGATATCGCTTGGAGCGCTATTATAGTCGCTTAGTTCTCGCTTGTATTTAAATGATGTCTTTTAACTACACCTCTTCCTGATAATTACTCTCAATTGGGTGCATAGTTGTTTGCGTATGGTTTTCCTTCTGATTGTTGTGTTATTATTGAAAATGAAGTTTACTGAATCGAAAGCGTATATTTACATTTAGGTGATGTCCGCTATGATTTCTATAGTAACTTTAAATTAAGGTCGCTTAATTCTCGGTTGTATTTAAATTATGTCTTTTAACCACACCTGTTCCTGATGAAGTTTTCGTGACAGTTTTGCTGAGCAGTGATCTTAAGCGTTGTATAAACTACGTTAGTGTAAATTTCAGTTTACAGTATATTGTAATATAGCTGTAACTGTAATATAGCATTTGTTTTAAGGATGGTGAAATAAATTTAATGCACGTACTCTAAAGTAATACGAAAATGTTGATTGAAATGTGAGGTTCTCGTTTCGTTTTATTTAAATTCATTTGTTCATATTGGCTATTGCTATTACTCTTGTCTTTTGAGAGACGATTGAGCGTAGTGCTGGAATACTTTGTTACAATATTATATTATTAATTTTATCATTACTATGGTGAGCTCTACGAAGCTTGTGCGAATACTTTAAACATATTATTCTAGTACTGCATATTTTTTGCCGCAGTAACGCCCGCAAAGTAAATGATTAATTGCTAAAAATATTGTAGGTCTTACTACATTTTCTAGACTTTAGTCTTCTCATGCTGGAAAATTTCTTGTAGGTTTTCGCACAAAAAAAACCCTAATACAGTAATTATTCTTAATTTTCTACTATTTGTATGCTGTCTCTCTATATGAATCCCCAGATTGAATATAGCGCTTCAGTTGATAGTTCTGGTGCAGTTTTACTTTGAAGGTTGAACGTGTCCCAACACGTTTGACATCCGGTCTTTGACCTATTTGCTGCCGTCCAATCAGGCTTAGATTTTAGTTTAGGAAACGATTGAACATATCAAGTTATAGAACGATTGAACTTTCCATTCTTACCTTGGCTAATGTTTACCTACTTCCGACGTTTTTTTTAAACCATCTACATATCTGATGACCCATCGGGCTGAGAAATATTATAATAACCAATTGAATTAAACTCAATAGTAATTTTTCTCGCTGCCACTTTGTCCGTCAAACTTCCTCAATGCAGTGCTCTCACCTAAAGTCTCGATTAACCCTATTATTGTTGTAATTTAAAACTATTCTATACTTATCAATTATTGTAACTCTTTCAGTATATTTTAATTTAACCGATAATCCTTTTTTGGCTATTATTTCACAATTGGTTTTTTTTTACTACCATTGGTTGAAAATGCATAATGTACGCCGATTTTATGGTTCTTAAGTTGCAACTTTCTTCATTTTAAGACTATATAAAGACTTAAAGACTTCATGATTATAGTACCTAATACCCTGTGATCTATTACATACTACTAGGGCTCTATTTTTATTAATTTTCTGAACTAATATATATATATATATAACATTTAAAATTGTTAAACTAATAATTTCTGATTTTGAATGATAAAATTGTTATCGTTTCTCTATATGGTACATATATGATTCCTGCGTTTCTTGGCCACCCCGTGGCGGAACTGAAGCATCTTAGCCTATACCATTTTTTTTTATAATTTCATATATCTTGATTTTGTCCCGTTTTTCTTCTATTACATACAACGATCCTCTATATAAACTTATAATTTTATTCCACTTTTATCTTTTCAGAATACAGCTATTATTACCTCAATCATGTGCAATCATAATCGTATCTCCAAATTTTTACACAACTTTTGAGCATGACTATTTACATAGTTCATTAATATTTCACAACTCCATTATATTTTTTACGAATTAAGGGGGGAGTGGGATTATACCATGAGCCGTGAGCAAATTTCAAAGCTTATTATTATTTATTGTGAGTAGTGTATATTGGCAGCTTCTGTTACTGCCGTTGGAGTTGAGCCCTCAACTAGCCTGTTCATTGTATGAGGTTTTGACAGTAATTTAAGGAATTGGGGCAACCAATTATTGGGTTGGACCCTCCATCAAGCATAACACCTAGAATATTTACATAAATAATATTTATCTCACAGCTCAATTTTTTTTAAAACTATTTACTAAGGAGGAGTATTAAAACCTACTAATAGGAGATTATTAAAGCTTTTTTTACTATCGATTGTGAATTTAGAGTATTAGATATTTTTGTTACTGTCTCGGCTGACCCGTTCTTCGGTTGGAACTAACCTGTTTAACAACTTGACTTCTTATTAATTTACCAATTTAGGGAAACCCCTAAGGGGCATGGGGCGAAGCCCCATCGAGCCGTAGGCGAGTCTATAATATATACAGCCCCATGTGTAACTGACTCACTCACTCACTCACTTATGATCTTAAAGTCCTGAAGCGACCGTTTAAGCTAGAGACTTGAAATTTGGCATGGACATTCTTTGAGATGTTTCAATTTAGGAAAAATCATAAAACTACAACTTTTTTACTTTTAAACTATAAAAAAGGTAAAAAATATAGATTTGTCGGTAACGTAGTTCAGCCGTATCAGCGTATATCGCCACGTGGTATCGTAGATCACTCTTCAGGTTTAGTTCTCGCTTGTGTTTAAATGATCTCTTTCAACTACACCCGTGTGTGATACCAACATTGTATCCCTCGATGGATAGACTCTAAATTAATATGAACTACGGTGGTTTGCTGCATTGAGAGCGGGTCATTTCACCATTGACCCAGGGTTATACTTGTTATGACATATACAGTGATAATGCCTAATTTGTAGCTAATGCAGCATATGCGCTATCTTGAATGTTTACCAAAGGTGAATTTTCTTCTCCTACTATGGATTAAATTCCCATGGCGGGTGAATAGTCGCTTAGTTCTCGCTTGTATTTAAATCATGTCTTTTAACTACACCTGCTTTCTTGCTGTTGGCAACGTTAGTATCCCTCATATTTAACAAACCGTTATCCACTTGACTTCAAAATAGCAATGAGATTGTGCTGCAATGTAAGCTCGTTTCTTTTATATTTTTACACACATCATAAATATGTCTCAGGGAATTTTTAAATAACTGTTGAGCAGAAATAACAGATTAAAATGTTAGGTTCTCGTTTTGTTTCAATTTATTTTAGATTACTTATTCAAATTCACACGTAATTATTCATCCGGCCGAATTTCGCATTGAATGGATTTTCTGTGAAGCTTGAGCCGTGATCTTAATGTAACATACTTCGATTACTTTGTACAATACTTAATAGACAGTTAATTATTATCTTTCTGTTTGATTTATATTCAGTGTCTTATATTAGATTTTTTAACACTTAAAATTTGTTTTTGAGAATATTTAAATAAGTGTTGAACAAAAAGAACAGATTTAAATGTTAGGTTCTCGTTTCTTTTCAATTTATTTTGGATTACTTATTCAAATTCACCCCATGTGAACCTATCAGCCGAATTTCGACTTCAATGAATTTTCTGTGTAGCTCGTGCCGTGATCTTAACGTTATATACTTCTATTACTTAGTACTATACTTAATAGACAGTTAATTATTATTTTTCTGCATTATTTATATTCAGTGTTTTATATTTTATTTTAATACACACTTAAAATATGTTTTTAAGAATTTTTAAACGGCTATTAAACAAAACTAACAGGTTTTTATGAATAAATTATTATTTCACAGGTCTATATTTTATATTCTTATAATTAGTAGTTTGTAATAGTAGGGGTTTTTTGCGGATCTACCCCGTTTTTATTATTTCCTATAATTTTGTTTTCATGTTATTTAATTCCTTTTTTTGCTTATGGATTTGAATGTTATTTGCTATTTCAGTAATTTAAACGTTTTTCTTCTATATACTGAAATTTACAAGTTTTTATTTTTAATTAGTTTGTATCAGCCGATTCTTTTAATATCGTGGTTGGCGATACTATATTTAGTACAAATTGTATTTTTAATTTCCTAAGTTTATTAACTAGCATAGCTTGATTATTTTAATAGTAATTTTCACACTTATTATTGGTTATTTTCTATTTTTTAGCATTATTGTTTTACTCTAATGGGCAAATTACATTATTTTTAAAATGTACGAAAATCTCATTTAAAAATACTTAATTTGGAATAATTTTGACCAATTGCAATTTTAATGTAAAGCATGTTAACTCGTTGACGTTTCAGACTAAGTAGTTGGTAACGTGGAATAGTTAGCATCACATTTTTTAGTAGAGTTACAAGTAAATTAATAACTTAGCTTTTCAAAACTTCGATTTTTATTAGTTTTTATTTTCCGATTCTATTAATATCGTGGTTGGCGATGCTAGATTTGCTTTAAGTGTTACTTTCAATTTCTTTAGTTTATGCATTATTATAGCTTGATTATTTTATTATTTTAATAGTTATTTTCACATAATCAATTGTTTTCTATTTTTTAGCATTATTTTTTTGCTATAGTGGGCACATTACATTTTTTTATCTATGAAAATTTAATTTAAAGATACTTAATTTGGATTAATTTTGCCCCATTTCTGTGCCGCATCTAAAATGTTGACGTTCCAGACCAAGTGGTTGGTAACGTGGAGGAGTTAGTATCACACATTTTTGTAGAGTTACACGTAATTTAAAACTTAGCTTTTCAAAACTTCGATGGAACTAACCTGTTCAGTACTTTGGTGGAACTAGACAGTTCATTATTTGAGACATTGTGAATGATTAACGAAATTAGTAAAATCAACTAGGGGGCATGGGGGATGAGCCCTGTGAAATATTTTCAAAGGATATTATTGTTATTATTATTATTGATTGTGAGTAGTGCGTATTAGGCCGTTTTGTTACTGTCTTCGCTGTCCAGTTAGTTGGTGGAACTAGCCTGTTCAATACTTGACTTTAAATTATTCTACAAATTTAGGGCAACCCCTAAGGGGGCATGGGGGCGGAGCCCCCATCGAGCCGTAGGCGAGTCTAAATTATATACTCCCGAATGTGCAACTGATTGGGGTATCAGAAATTCGTCAAGTGTCGGTAATGCAGATTAAGGGGTAATGCAGTACAGCCGTGGTACAGTAGATCACATACTGTAGTTAAATTTGTTCAATAATATTAGTATGAGAACTAAACCTGTAATGTGATCTACTGTACCACGGCTGTACTGCAATACCCCTTAATCTAAGTTGTGTAATCATTTAACCATCATCCCAATGGTTATAGATTTAAGAGAGGGACCATGGTCAATGAAATGTGCGCTTGTTAAAAAGACTTTTAACAAGATCTTTCACTTCTTATTATATTAAGGTTCGAAATTCAGCTTGCACTTTAAAATGGAATTGAGTGAAGGATCTGCCTATGGCCAATTTTCTTCCATTTGGCTAGCAATGTTGTGACATTTTTAATATTGACGTTTCAAATTAATTCTTACATTAATTATTTCAAATTTTACCCCCTCAAATAATATAGGTTGATATATTTATAGGATTAAAATTAATTTGTATCGTTTCTTGTTTAGCTCTCCCAAGGCAAACTTATCGAAAGCACATTAAATTACTGAAATTTAGGTTATTTTGAAAACAAAAAACTCGACATATTGCTGTATCTTCCTCCGTAAATCGCCAAGATATACTTGTGTAATGTCATGTAGGAGTTATATAGTTTTTTTTCTTTTTTAGATTTATCAACCCAGTAGTCCTTCACTAAATGTAAAATTATTTTATTTCTTCTGCTCTAGCGGCAAAAACGGTTGGGCCTATAAAATATTTGAGACGATCTTTTACTACAACTTTGTTTCAAATATGCCAAACTCGATACACAGAGCTTGAAGTAGGAAATTTTTTTCGGAATTTCAAGTTTTTTTATTGTTTTTGTTTATTATTGTTTTTTAAAAACATTTTGTTTAATTTTGCTGTATTTAGCTGAATTTTGCATGTTGCTTCCCCATAAGCTTTAAGTTTTGTATTAACTTAGCTTGACAGTAATATTTAAAGGAAATTCACTGTATTTAGAAGTGTAACAGTGCTAAAAAATTGAACTCGTAAATAATTCATAATTAATGCCAGTTTATCATGTTTTGTTGGTCCTAAACCCTCCAGTACGTTTTTTAACGTTTACTTATTTATTTATGTGGGGGGTTTAGCGTAATTTTATAATAACTACAGTCATATTTTTTAGATCTTTCAAAATTGCGCATGCACATATCTTGGACATCGCCGATATAAATAAAAGTCTCAAAAAAAAAAATGTGATGAATGCCAAAATTATGTCTTTATTTGCCTACTAGGCGGAACTGATTGTTTTATAATTGTTTGTTACTTACTGACCCAAAACTTTGGTCTCCGAGTATTTGAGGTATATCTGCAATGTTTAATTAATACTTGCAATACTTTATTCAGTAACTACAGTAATATTGTATTAAGAAGCTTGAGGTTTTGTATTAACTTTGCTTAAAAGGAAATCTACTAGATTTAAAAGTTTAAAACATTGAACAGAGCTTGAAGTACGGAACTTATTCCTAATTTCAAGGTTTTTATAGTTCTACTGCAAAACATTCCATTAACTTAGCTGTAAGTAGCTGAATTTTTGAATTTTGCTTCACCATAAGCTTGAAATTTTGTATTAACTTATAGCTTTTTTGAGTGATATTAAAAGAAATTCACTATATTTAAATGTTTAACGCTCTTAAAAATTTGAACTTAAAAATTATAATTAATGTCATCCAATATTATGTGTTTTTTATCTTACCTGTTGAATATAAACGGATTTCTCTGTTACCTATACTGTTAAAGTATAGGTTGTTTGTGAATTGGTGACATAAATCTAACTTTTAAACCTTTCACTTTTTGTCGTATCACAAATCGTTACTTTAAGACCGATTTACAACTTTTATTACTACTAAATTTCATACAACTTGTTTGTAGAACTAACTACAGTTATATTTTATTTGAAGTTTGAATTTTGCATTCACTGAACTTGTAAAATATCCCTGTAACCCTAACTTCAAAATAATTTAAGGGAAGTGACAAGAATAGTTATTTAATAAATAATTATTTCATAACATCAATTTTTATTTTATAACGAATAGTATTTTTGTGAATAACAGGGGTCATGGGCAGGTTCCAAACCGTTTTTTCATGTTTTCCTATTTTTGTTTCAGTGAAATTGTTTATTTCTTCATTGATCTTCAAAATATTTTATTTAGCTTATTCATTCTACTTTGTCATCTATTTTATTACGTTTATTTATTTTATACTTCTTGCGCCAGAAGGGTGAGGCTAGGCATGGCTTCAAATCCCCCGACAATTCGTTTACTACAGTATAGTTGCTTATAATATCCTTAACAATTTAATTAAAAATATTATGGAAAAATCTTTAACGTTTGACACTTGGTAAACTGGTGTAAGGGGTGGAGCCTCCATTCAGCACGATACCTAAAATATTTGCATGGTTGATTCTGATTTCACCTCTCTCTCAATTTTACGAATTAAGGGGAACTTAGGAAGTAATTTTAAAAACTAGCCATAGGCGATTTTCAAAGCTTTTTATTATAGTTGATTATGGGTAGTGTGTATTAGCCGGTTTTCTTACTGTCACGGTGGACCAGTTTTTCGGTGGAACTAACCTGCTTCAAATCGGCTCTTAAGTAATTTACGAATGTAGGACAACCCCTAAGGGGGCATGGGGGCGGAGCCCCCATCGAGCCGGAGGCGAGTTTCCTCTTATACTGTCACAGTAAAAGTTTTCCATGGATTTTATCCATATTTCCTTAAGATCGGAACTATTCATGGTAGTTTTCTCACTAGTATGGGAAGTGGCTTCTCTCTGTCCACAACCGAGTTTTACAAGCGAGGTGAAGCCTAGCTTCAAAATCTGATTAAGCACAGATAAAAATTTTGGTCCAAGTGATGCACAATTAAATGTGATTAAACTTTTTTCATCGCATTGTGTAAAAAAAGAATAAATTGTTAAAAAATGAAGCGACTAAAATTTAATTACAGTATATCTGTAGACATTCAATATGGTATAGTTAGTTGACTTCCAACTTAATCTAATTATTCATAAAAATTACAGCTGATATATGAGTCAAATAAATAAAATTTCAAAATTTTTCACAAAAAATTTTGTCTGCAAGTGTTTTTTGTTTTTTTTTTCACTGTCCTAACTTTTTTGGATTAGTACAATTGTGGTGGAAGATAAACACAACATAGAAAAATGAACAGATGTTTTTTTCGGAGCAATTTTAAAAGCCAGAAAGCTGGTTTTGCGTGCAATATAATAAAACTACTTATCTTCAACTAAAACAAAAAGCTTAAAGGCGCAATTGCACTAGCTGAACATGTTCTCCAAATGTTGTTATGCCTAAATTTTATTTGTTAATAAGTATTTATTTACAATATGGTCAGTAATTATTCGTTAGAAATGTTTGTTGATTTTTATGTTTGACAAACAAGTTTGCCACGAAAGTTTAGCCAGGAGGGAAACGGCTGCGTCGGTGTTTCAGATAAAGTATCTAAAGTATCTAAGTAAGGCTTAAGACACATATAGCTAAGTAGTGTACAATTTAATTAAAAAAATCAACTGTTTAAAAAGGGATTGTTTACAATTCCAGGAAAATCACAAAATCCATTACCATTAGTGATGAAAATTACCTAAACTTAAATCGTTGTAAGCTATTGATGATTTGTAACCGAGGGAAGTTGAGGAGTTGAAGCCTCATCCATCAAGTCCAGGTGCTCAGAGAGCGCCAATCTACTCTCCCCTCCCCTACCCATCACTCTCGTCCGAGAATTGCCAACAGAGCAAGGTGCAACTGTAAAGTGCATCCATTGCCTGTCAAGTATTTTTTCAGGTGTTTTTACCTTGATTCTGAGTTAAAAACAGGGTGTGTTTTTAAAGTAAGTATCGTTTTGAAACACAAAATAAACTAGGAGAGATATTTTAAATTTTTTTTACATGAAACTTTAATCTACTTTTCTACATAATTTCATGCAGTCAAATTTGAATTGATTTTTGAGAATTGTGTTACACTAAGTCCACTTCACTACAACAACTATTTAATTTACTTCAAGGTTTTTACCACAAAACGGAAAATTTTTTTATAAACTATAAAAGTTACAAAATTGATCGATTTAAAGGTCCACATTTACTACTGTCCGATTAATGCAGACACATGAAGGAGTGGAAACTACGTTACTGGACTGTTGCATCATAGTACCCATGAGTCATCAAACCCAAACTGACAACTTCTCCCCAAGTTTAACAAACCTACGTTTAAGAGAGTTTTAATAAGAAAACCACCCATTCCATCCAGTAAAAAAGAGCCGTTGGCTTATCACAGTCTGAGCTGAGTGCTCAGCTAATTTTGTACTTGTACAATCAGTCCTAAAATCCATCACAGGTTAGATGCAGTGGTGTCATGGCAATTTTTGTAGTGGCGGAACGGTACACCTGGCCCAGATTTGAGGTAGGGCCTCCCAACGCCCCGCTGCCCCCCCCCCCCCCCCAAACAACACTTACAGAATTGTTTATGTTATGATGTTAAATTGCCCAATTTAGTGTTTTTACTTTTTGACAAAGTTTTTTAGTTTATTTTACATGCTGTCTGCTAACTTTTAACTTGATTAAATTCAAAGCCGAACTCAAGAACTATTTTTGGTAGGCGTACGTTTGTACGTAGCCGCAGTAGGCTAGGCCTGTTGTAGAAGCGGCAGATGCCATCATTGAAGCGGTATCGCCAGTGTTAGAATCACTCATGATTACAATTAATTATTTATTTACAACTAAACTATTTGTGCTTTACATTTGGTTAAGACTATTTAAATCCTATACTTATTTCATAAAACTTCCAGGGCGATGTATTAACAGGCGGGAAGGCCTGACTAGACACAGAGCAAGCGTAATAAACAATCCAACAAGAATAGGCAAAGTACAACGAGAAAGGAAACACCACAGAGTACGTTTATACATCATCTAAACCTCTGGAAGAAAAATACATAATAAAGTCAAATGTAGTTATTTCGAAAACATTGCCCATATTTTAAAAGCCAATGTGAGTGTTATAAACAAATTGAAAGATTTAGAATGTTTATAGTTTTTCTGATTTATATAAATTCATATGAACAACCAGGTTTTGGACGGTCTTACTCTGCGCAAAGTGATTTTGCATTATTTCCCGAATGCATTCAGCTAATCTAGGTCACTTTATTTAGAGGTTATGACATATATTTTCAGTCAGCATTCGATACAGTTCTCGTTAATTCTCATCAAACAACTGTCCATACTGATGATAGCGTCTTTGGCGGCAGTCATTCATATCACTGTAGTTTGATGTGGTTGTTACCAAATAAGAGCTAATGTTCTTGATCAGCTGCTATGAGCACTATTACCAAAGAGAACATGATTGGTGTTGGACCGCAAATTGTAAACTGTATTCCTATCCGTGGACTCGGCAGTCGGTGAACACTATATCGTTAGTTAACTTGTGATCTTGTTGCTTGGAAAATATTTCTTTATTTACAATTAAATTTGTTATACCAAATTTTATTAAATCTCCACTTCCGGCCAAAACCAGTGCCGGAACGGCGTTCTGGCACCATGACATCCTCTGTTAGTTGAATGTCTTATTTGCTGTCACCACTAGGCATTTTATTGTTTTCAACTATTTATTATTTTTTTATTGGTTTTATTTTATTTATTTTATCTTGTCCCATGACACACCCTTACGGCACACAGTTTGGGACTCACTGTTCTAGGGTATATCTAAAAGAGGATGATGATATATAAATAAGTGCCACACGCACAGGTCCTCGTGACCCATGTATTTTTTTTATTTGATCTTTGTAATGCTGCCAATTTTGTTTATACAAATAAAGAATTGTTTGATTTGATTTGATGAAGTGACTCACATATGAAACTCGATATACATATGGAAAATGTTATGGAGAAGGTTTGCGAGCCGTTAGTTTTTGTATAGCTCTCAGGGTTTAGCCCCAGTACAGTCAAAAACATACCCAGGTTAGGTTTTTTTTTGGAATTTTGATCTGAGTTGTTTATGAGCATATATGGCAAAAAATGTTTATTGGTAATTAATTATATAAAAAGCTATTCTGTTTAAAGTATTGAGGGAAAAGTTTGGTATTAAAAAAACTAGAGAATATTATATGGCGAGTGAGCCTAGCGAACAAGCTCACCTGAACGTTCAAAGAATTCACAAAAAAAGGTTCACAAAAATTCCTCATGGTGACATTGCAAAGCATGTGATGGTCAGCATCTAGTTTATAATAAAGAGTTAAAAGAAAGTTTTTACTAAAACTAGTAAACATGTTGCTCTAAATCGAGCAATTTATTTTAATACAATACAAATGATACGTTTAGCTCTAAATCAATGACATCCGACCAATCCAATATTGTGAATATCTGTAATGACAAAAAATTAGGCGTATTTATTTACAGCTGATTATTAACAGATGTTGTAAATGCTTTTTTTTAATCCAAATGTTATTTTAATGGGAAATTTTGAGATTTAAATGGTGGAAAGCACCTTTATTTTCAGTCCAATTCTCATGAGTTTTGGCAGAAACAACTACAGAACAAGTCCTATCCACCGACACAAAAAACTTGAAAATCGGTTGACAATTGTATGAGGACATCTCTACATAAAAAACCCCCTTAGCATATTAAATAATTATAGATATTTAGCTTTAATTAAGCTTTTACTTGCAAAAATTTGCCATCCATTTTTGTAAGAAAAGTTTACCAAGCTAGTAGTACTTTTCAACATGATCCAATACAGTATTATGCAAAAATATATTACGTAGGTATATACAATGTTGTAAATAAGTTCCGGAATGGCTTAATAATTTTAAAACCAATTTAGTGTGAGTAGTGGTTTTGTACTTTGTAACCTCTTTCTAATGTTTTAAGTCCCTCCAAGTCTCAAAGTTTCTATTAAATACATATTTTGTACAGTAGTATCCTAAAAGATATATCAAGAATAATGTAGTTTTAATTTTAAATACATTAATTTCAATTGGGAACTAGTATTTACAATAATAAAATTAATGATGAATGGAGACTGATCAAAAAGCAAGATAGATTTGAGAGCAGAAGAAGTTGTAATTCTCGACTGCGTTGGAGCATCGCAGACAATAAGCGGAGGAGCTCCGAGTGTGTATTGTCTTGCGTTTGTTGTAAATGTTACTTTCATTGTGCCCACTCCAAATGCGATTACAGCCAGTCTCATTTTACACAATATCACTGTTACGTTTTGTTATATTAATATTAACAAATTAAAGAGATATGATTAAAAGCTTTCTTAGATTTACTTTTTTAGAAAAGTCAAAACTTTTTTATGTGATCAAAAATTTAGTAAATTCGCTAAAATGCATTTAGTATTTTAAAATTACTAAACTGCAACACTTAAAAAACGTAAATTGGAATTACGTTCATTCACAGAAGTTTTTCACTGACGCTGGCGTTGGGTTAAAGAAGTGCGCCTTCATCGTTTAAACGCAATTTAGATACATCGTGAGCGTAGATGTTGCCGACTCCGCGCCTCGGAGTTGGCTGTAAAATGCTGAAATACAAATTTCAAGTAGTTAACAAAAGCTTCAAATCTTTGAATTAATTGACCGTAGTTTCATATATAAGATGGAGTTTATATTAGGTACGTAATTACGATTATATTGTGTGACTACAAAAATAAACTGAATCTGCCAGCACATTACTTGTGAAAAGCAAATTGTTATATTGGAACGAGGACATTTCTCACTCTGTGCCTCTTCACTTTCTCATTATAATTCCTCGAAAGAATTTATTTAGTTTGATACAAATTTATTTAGTTTGATAAAACATGGTTGAACTCTTCATTACAACGGAATCTAATAAGTTTTAATTTTTTAGTTTGAATTTTGCGCCAAAATTTATAACATTAACAACCTATTTGATTGATTTTTATCATTTTGCACGTAATCCATAATTTGTTTTTTGTTCTCCAAATAGTACGCAAAACGTAATTTTTTTGTACTAGGACCTATAAAATAAGCGGTAATGATTTTTTGCCACAGAACGTAAAACGTCAGGTGTTTGCTAAGTAGTATTATAAGGTTAATATTATAAGGTTAATTTTTTTATGCAGAATAGTGAAAATTCAAAGTTTTGTTTATCAACAATAGTAGTCATAGAAGAGAAAACTCCTGATTTCATCAAAAGTTACGAAAGGATTGCTGAATCCAAGTAAATAGAGAGGGTTTTATGAAGTTGAATTATTATGAACATATATAATATAGCCTACTTTAAGGAAAAATAGGGGGAAAAATGGATAAGCGAATTAGGAAAAGTATTGGTTATGTAGGTGGTGGTAGTGGATCAGGTTATGTATTGACTTTTTAACTCGAACTGTAAACCATTTTAATTACTATCTTAGTGAACATTCTATTCTTTAAACCCACAACATACTTCGTAGTAAACTATTTGGTAGTGAAATTCAAATTCTTAAAAAAATCTAACAATGTATCAAAAAGTGCGAGCGCGAGAGCGGATGAAGCTTCTCGGCAACGTCGGGTGAGCGATAAATAATATTGACAGTTTGACGGCCGTAGTATCTGTCAACTCAACTCGGACTCTGTCGCTCTTTATTGGACGGCGTTACATCCAGCCTCTGGTTATTATAAAATACTAGTATATGTGTTGCTCGAAATCGAGCAATTTATTTTAATACAATTCAAATGTTACTTCGATTTCTAAATCAATGACGTCCGACCAATCCAATGTTGTGGATCCCTTTAATCACCAAAACTACACGTATTTACAGCTGATTATTAACTGATTTTTAAAATGCTTTAGGCCTAATGCTATTTAAATGGGAAATTTGGAGATTTCAATGCTGGATAGCGCCTTTATTTTCAGTCCTATTCTATTCTCATTAGTTTTTGGGGGAAACAACTACAGACCAAGCCCTATTCAACGACACCAAAAATTTTAAAATCTGTTGAAAATTGTAGGAGGAGTTCTCAACAAAAAACCCTTAGCATATAAAATAAGTATAGATGTCTCTTGCCGCGTGCAAACCGATTGTTGCCATTTATTTGTAGTTGTTTTTGTTGATGTTGTTATTAATGGATAATGAGACCACGGCGAAACAGTTAAGCACTAGAAGCCTTTTGTACTGGGCATTTTTTCGCAAGCCCTAGAAGGGCGAAATATTGAAGGAAGAGCGTGAGAAATGAGACTGCAGGCGGCCGATTGACCAGTCAAAGGGCCAACTCTCGTGCTCCTGTGACAACAGGCGGTCCGCTCTGCCCTCTAAATGGCCGACTGTCCATTCATGATCCTCATTCCTCACCTGATTGGTTTCCATGCCCTCCGGACGCCATCAACCCTGTTGTCTAGAAGAATATGAATGGATCATGAGGGAAGGGAAATTGTCATTGTGGACAGCCAAAAGACTTACCACATGTTTTGACAATTTTGTTTGCTGTACCCATCAATGTCAACTTTGCATATAGTAAAAACCCGCTTTAAAGTTATCCTGGGATTGACACCATTTTAAACTTCTGAGTTACCGAGTTATACTCAACTATTGCATAAACTGAGGAAAAGTAAAGAAAAATAATTGTGATGGTGTTAATCAATAATTAATTGGAATAGATAGGCTAGTTTTGTGCAAGTGCTTTCTCACTAACTAGAATTTCAATACGGTAGTATTTCACTCACTAGCCTATAATTATATTCTACTAATTTGATTTGTTCAATATAGCAGATACGACAAGCAACAAGCTTCCTCGCCGTGAGATCATATAGAGTTACTATGAAAGTTTATCCAACTATTTGTTTTATTACTTTAACTGCGTATTTTCTGTTTTGAAAATGGTGTAATTTTATGTAGGCCCATAAAAATTATAAAATATTAAATAATGTCTAAGTTTTTCTTTGTGTGTTTCTACACCAGAGGGATTGTACAATGTAACACAGACAATTTTAAGAGGGAACTGTAAAAAATATCAATATTTACCGGGAAATGAACCTGTGACCTCTTGAATCGAAGTCCAAGACAGCACTAACAAAAATTAGACTACCTAAAAATTACACTAAGAAATGCCTAGTTTTCAAATTTGTCGCTTTTGGATAATTGAGATTTTCTAAGTGTTCTAAATAAAAGAAAATTATAAAAGAAAAAAAAACTGAAGTACACTTCAAAATTGTATCTTCACTAGCATTACGAAAGTACGCTATGTTGGTTGTAAATTTGTGTATTTTGGTTGATTACAGGAATCCTCAGAAACACCTCATAAGACGTTAGTCTCTCCCCCTCCCCCCTTTTTTCCCTTCCCCCCACACCATTTCCACCCTCTCTCTCTACCCACTTCACTTGACGAGCCTACTTCGTTCTTGCTCATTTGCGGAATTTTTTCACCACATGCTTGGAAAGTAATGTAACTTGACAGCGAATTAGCAGTAATGTTTTAAAAGTGCAAACCTGTTATATTTTTGCTTAGTCATTTCAGATGATTACTCTATGTTCTTATATCACCTATGGCACCGAAACTAGAATACTCTAACGATAGGTGACAACTATAGCTGTTTCCAATGGAAAAGCGCCAAGTTGCAAGTAGGCCTACGTCAGTACGTCACATATATTTGACAGTTAGTTCCTATCAGCTGAAGTACCAACGTCACTGATTTGTTGTTGTTCATGTCACCTACCTTGGTTTGTTCTAGATACATCCTATCCATTTTGACCTATTTACATCCTATTCCAGGGTACCGAAGAGTTTTAATAAATGATCTAAAAACATTATAGAAAAACAGCAGGTTTTGACCTTGTGAAACATCCATGTGAATAGTTTAATATATCGTTTAAACAGTTTAATCTCTTAATCAATTTATGATGCTATTCATAATCGGTAGTCTTGTTACACAAGAACACATTGACTACTCTTACACACTCGAAAGCGGAAAAAGGAATTTGTAAAAATTCGTTTGAACACAGCAAAATAAATGAAAAAATCAAGAATTTTCTAATTATATTAAACGAGTCGTTGCCAGTCGATACTCGACGAATACAGCTCCAGTCTGAGCGCTAGACAGATGGTGTGAAACTTGTATAAAATGAAAATAAAATACAATCACATAATCAAATAAAGTAATTGTCACTCCCTAATACTCTGAATAAAAACTGTATGTTAATAAATACTTCCCCATTTTGTGAGTCATCATTCTATTTGAATTGAAAGTTAACTGATAAGAAAACCGAAAAACTAAATAAATTAAAATGATAGAAGAGGCACAGGTTGTTTTTATGAAGACAGCTGTTTGTTTTCATGAAATAAATAATATGTTATAGGTAAACTTACTAAATTTTGTCTTATATTTAAAATACATGGAAACTTTAAAGTCCAATGGGGCGAGGCACATTGAACTGAGGGTGACAAAAATTATTCCATGACGTCTAAATAGAATTCCCTTTAATTTGACACCTCAATCATCAAAATCGGTTCATAAATAAAAGAGTTTTGCTGCTCACAAGAAATTCCTTACAGAATTAGTAAGATATATTAAAAACAGGCTTGCTTCTATAATCTATGTGGGCATTGGATTTCTTAGTATTTCAAAAGTTTTTGAAGTAAACTAAAATAGAAGCATGCTTTAAAATATGTTCACAATTAATCCCCACTATATATCTCGAAACAGGCATATTATTTTTCAACTATCGTAATCCAAATGAGCAGAACGAAAGGAAAGGGATGAGGCAGAGATCCGCCTAATGAAGTTCATGGATGGGAGCAGTCTGCACCCCTCCCTCCCCCTCCCCTCATTGCTCCACATGGCAATCATCCGCTGGAGGAATCTAACTAATGAATGATATTGGTCGATCATCTATCGACCTGCCGCCGTCTCCCATCCGATGTTGTCTCACGGTCAGTACATCAACCATACCAACGACGTGTTGTCGTTTTACAAACTATCCGCCGATCAAAATGCATGACTTAAATTTGCAATTTTTTTTACCAGCTTGCAATACAACGAAGTCTTTGTTGTTTGATACTAGATAGATTGTTAAAACCAAAAGCTTATTGATAGCTAAACATAAATATTCAGAGGCCTGCATTGTAATCTAGAAAGGTTTTTTTGCTCGTCTGAGTTCAAAATTGTTTGAGGGCCACTCAAAATCGATGGATCAAAGGTGAGAACTATTTTGACCGTAATAAAAACTCATAAATATATTTATTGTTATTATTTTACGCACCAATGTCTTGGAAAATGAGTAAGTGACAAAAATTCAAGACACTTGTAGGACTTGGTGTCCTAACTTTAAATCAAGCTGAGTCAGCTAATCTACATTCGGCCCCAGGGCCAGAATGTTTAGGAAAACATAAATTTTTGTTGTTGAATACAAAGACAATACCTTGAGTACATTGACTATACACTAAGCCGATATTATTAGTGTACACTTTTCAAGTCATAAACCATTTTTTATCAATTCAACAATTAAAATAATTCTCAACAAACACACCACACCAAACACCGTGGATCGGCACGTTTTGAAGGAAGCAGCTAAACTACAAAAACAAATTTGCTTTTCACGGGGAGAGAGATAAAAGGTCAAGTGAAAGATTTATCATCCGCCGCTGTGATTACTGCTCGTTTAACCCCCCCCCCCTCTCTTCTTGAACCGTTTCTCCCCAAACCCTCGATTGTGGAGCCCCGTTCCAGATATCATTGTTGATGTCAGAATCTCTCCAGGGTATTAGCATCCTTAATATCTCCCACTCACATAGATTCAAATAAAAGTTGGATTGCTTTTAAATCTTCTTGGTATTGTGATAAATAAATTTGTATAATCGGCAAAGGTGTTTGTGAATATTAAACATGTTTTTTTTTGTATGAAAGGAAGAACATTTTTTGAACATTTAAAATTTCTTGCAAATATATAAATGTTTATAATACATTTTCTGTTTTGATACTTCCTTAGCATCATTAACCTTACGGTCGTGTAGGTTGTTTTCAATACAGTAATTTAATTGGAGACTATAATTAAATTTAGCTGGAAATAGTTTAAACTTAAGAACATGGCCTTTTTACATTTGTGGTATATGTTCTTGAAATTTAATAACGATCCCCAGCTAAACCTCGGGTGATTAGAAAAACGTCATGGTCATATCCAAAAGGTTTGCATTTAAACTTCTCACTTGTTCACAATCATTTATAGAAATGTATCAGGCGGAGTCAATTAGTTCTTAAATCACTCAGCGCATAAATAGTTACTCTATGCAACTAATGTAAAGTTTAATGCAAGTACTTTCTCAAGATAAAAGTATGAAGTTATTGAAGCCATAAATAAGAAAACGAGCAAGTTATTGTTCATCAGGAGAGTGTAGCGTGTCCGGCGGTAGTGTATAACATTGGAGGGGCGCCCGCGCTCGGCGCGGCGGGGACACCGCAGGCGCGTGAATAAAATAAATAGGACGGAACAAACAAATGACAAAATACCCCCGTCACAACATACTGTGTACTCAGCGAATTTCCAATGTATATTTTTGTTTAATGGACAAAAAGTTGTGATAATCTAATTGAGAGATGAAAACATATTTTCATTAAAAAAATACTTTTACATTAATTTTTGTTAGTTATCAATGTTGAAAGTTTTCATACATTAAGCTTAAATACTGTCAGAAGAAATTCTTATTATATGCATTCAATTTAAATAAATGTTACAAATGAATGTTACTCTATAAGTAGGCCTACTCGTCGTTGGTCATCTCTATTTAAAACGCAGACGCTCTTAGGCGAATTAATTTAAAGGTGAATACGAAGTTAATGTCAGTTGATGATGTGTTAATTAAGGATGAGTCCATATGATTGAGATGTGAATGTGAGTTACTTATGTATTAATGATGTCATGAGTGGATGTGATAAAGATGTTAATGTGTTAAAGATTTATTACTGGCAAAAACCACCAGATTCATCTGTTATCATCATTAGGTATCGTCAAAATTCTCTGCCTTTCAATCTTTACCACTATCATCAGCAGAGAGCTTCTTACCAAAACCTTCTTACCTTTCAAAACATTTTTCTTATATCCCAACTGTTTGCATACTTTATTATTGAAGAAAATTTGAAGCTACTGCTGGGAGATGACTTGTTGGCCAGCTAGGGAAAAAGGGATTGAGGGGAGGTTACCCCCACCTTAGTGATTTCTAGCTATCCTATTGGTTAATTTGTAATGTTTTATAATATTTCAATGCTATTTAACAGCTGATAGTGGTAGGGGCATCTTCCCCTTCACTAGCCAACAAGTCATCTCCCAACTATACACATTAATGTAACTAAACCACTAAACACGTAATACTTGCCATGGTTAGTAACTAAGCAGCTGAGATAAGGCAGAAAAAGAGATCTTTCACTACGCCTATAACATTGACTATGTACACTAACGTGAATAGACCTCTCATCCAATGCAATATTGTCCGGAGATGACTTGTTGGCCACTGAGGGGGTTGGGGGCCGAGGGGAAATTTACATCCGAAACCTACCGGTCATTTGGTTAACTAAGGAATAAAAACAAACTTAGATTGTACTATTCTACATGAAAAAGTTTAGCTAAAGAAAGTAAACAATTATCTTTGTTGACAAACCAACTACCCGATTGAATGTGGAGAAAGACAGCTGACTGCAAAATAAAAGAAAACATCGTAGGAGGGATGCTGTATGTTTTTGGTTTTGTTGATAGCCCAACATACGGTGGAATAAAAAAAACCAAAAACAAAAAGCAAATTGTTTTGACCAATGGCATGCTTCAGCTTCCCCCTCACCCCGCAACCCCCTCACTGGCCAACAAGTCATCTCCGGATAACATTTTGAAGTTTCGTGTACGCGGTGCTAGAGTCGCTGCCATCGATGTTGTTATTATTGAGCTAGATTTACAGTGCTTTACCAAAACATAAACATAACTCTCAGTTATAAAATGTTTCATCCTTGGTTGAGAAGAGTGGTAATACTGATCTATCATGTGACTCTTGTACTTCCATGTACGCCGCACGAGATCGCACCACCGTCAATAGGTTTCAAACACCCCTATGCTATGAGAAGTCTAATCACGTTAGTGTATATAGTCAATGCCTATAATAAGTTAACTAGAATCCCCTGCATCCAGTTTCGGTAAGCTCACCTCCGCCATTCTGGTAGGCGAGGTAGGGGAAGCGCCACACGTTGCCGATGCCGACGCTGAGCCCCACGCAGCTGAGTAGGAACTCCCACCGGTTGCCCCAGGAGCCGCGCTCCGCCACGGCGGCCAGGGAGGGGCGGCGGATGGCGGCGTCGATGCCCCCGTAGTTGGACTCCCGCCGGGCCACGATGTGAGCCGAGAACCGCCGCTGGGGGCGCTCCTTGTCCACGGAACACTGACGCTCCCGGTCCCGCAGCGACCCGCCGCGCCGCGCCCCGCCCACCGACGTCTCTGAGGACAACATCGCCGTCAGACACATTCTATAGTGGAGAGTGGGGCAAGACGGGGTACCGGGGTAAGATGGGGTAGATAAGCTCCTGACCTTGTAAGTGCTGCAATCTAGTGGAGGAAGGCAGTATTAGTAGTAAGGTATAATCTAGTAAAGAAAGCTTCCAATAGGTGTCGGCCATATTGAGCGGAAAGTTTGTCTTGTAAACATGTTTTTGTGCCGAAAGTTTACTATTTCATCATAAAGTAGTTTAGTTCAGTGCCACATTACTGTTGATTACATGTGAGTCAGAACAACTTGTGAAACTATATATCATTGGAAAGTGCACTTTTCAACCATTCATTTTCATACGTTCTCAAATCTCGCAGATGGTAGGATTGAACTCCATCTTACCCCACTCTCCCCTACAAATGGCAACACAGTTTATACATTTGTTGAGACACCGACCCACACTATGGTGCGTTTTAAAAGTTGAATATGACTGAGGGTGAGTGTGATGATTGTGATGGATCAGATCGGGGCCTACTTCGTAGGCCCCGATCAGATAAGGTATCTTTATTACTGTCAAATATCACCTGATTACCAACGACCAAAGGCAGCTGGGTCCAATTTCAGTTTCGAACCATCAAAAAGCTACTACTTTCTCTCAGGATCGAACCGGTAACCTTCAGGTACGCAAGTACCCAGCCAGAACAAGCTTTTTAACAGCTCGTATAGTCTCCACGAAAGATTCCAGGGGGATAAACCCCAGTTTTATAGTAAAGAGCGTTTTCAAGAATAAAAAGTTCATTGGTAGCTTGTCAAATAGTATATTTCGTCACAAGGGCCGAAAGTGGCGTTTTGCCGGCCCCGAGATCGTGTTTCAAGTTCGAGACGAAGTCGAGAACTTGAAACGATCGAGGGTTGGCAAAACGCTTTCGGCCCGAGTTACGAACGATATTTTTCATCACACTACACAATTCAATAAATTCTAAACAAGTGAAAACATTACTTTTTCGTTCATATCAAACAAAACATAACATCAACTAACCTAGCGAGATGTACTGCTTGAGTTTCCGGTTGCTAGGCAACCAATTCATTTCATTGTGGAGTCACATGTTTTTGTGATACAACGCAAGGCAATTAGAATCGCCTTGATACAACGTATTGTTTTTATGTAAGGTCTAGGCCAGCTGATTTTGCAGGCCTAGGCCGGAAAATTTTGCCGGCCTGGGCCGGCAAAACAGGTGTTTCGACGGTAGAAACGAGGGTCGAAAACAGGTGATATCGATGTAGTGTGATGAAAATATATTTTTAATTAAATAATATGAAAAAGTATTATTTTTTCAAATTAATTAATTATTTTTTAAGAAATTGAATTGAAATGTAAAAGAATGCCGGAATTTTTTACGAGCGCCACTGAAATACTTTTCAAGTTACCTAAATGAATTAAACTTAAATCGAAAGTAAAAACTAGTACCGTAAGTTTTGCCTACAGTATTCAGGCTGATTGATTGAATAAAGTATATGAAATGATACCCTTAACAATGATTAACATTTTCTGAAAATTCCTTATCGGTTGTTGAAGTTGTGTTTATTTTCATGGCAGAAAATTGTACGTAAAGCACAAAAATGAAATCTTAAGCTCATATAACATCTATAAAAATTATATAATGATGACTTAATTATTTGAAAAAATTGTCGAGGAATCTGTGGTTTGTTTTTGGTTCAGAAGCTAAGTTTATAACGAATAAACCAATCTGTTTATCATTTGTCACTCGGCTATTATTGTAAGAGATTAATGACTCTAGCGGAAGAAATTATGGTCCTGGCAAAGCTACCTACTCACTCACACTCATAACAAACTTGCGTTAAAATACGACTATGCGTCCAAGCTCGTGCTTAACACACAAACATAAATGGTCCTTTACAAATTATTGCACCGATAACAATACTTATGCCTATTTTTCTATGAAGAAATGACCGTTTGTTGATAAATACCCAACAGTTTATAAACTCTGTTTTAATACTAACATAGTAAGGAATCGAGTAGACGATAATGTATTAACACTGTATGTGCATGTTTCTCTAAAAATTAATAAGAGGCTGAACAAGTTAGATTTACTGTAAAGTTTTGTGGTTTTTTGGTGGTTCGGATAAAAAGCTGTTGGGTAAACAGAATAATGGTGCGGCCCGAAGTCATTCTGAATAAACTTTTTATCAAACAGTCTCCGACTGTTGTAAAACTCTAAAGCAAAATATAGAAGATTAATTGCACTTGAGGCTTATGTAGCGGAAGTTATTCCCGACGGCCGTCCATGTCCTTGTCCGGAGCACAGCAGCGGTGATTGATGTCGTATCATCTCTTGTAACTTTTAATTTGAGCTACTTAATCCGGGACATCTCCGGATTTAGTTTAAACAACTGATATCCCATCACTGTCCATCAGCATTGGAATATTTTATTATACTTCAGACTGCTTCCAATAGGCATATCGTTGATATAGAAGTTTAAATGGCGTCAGTTTTATCTTTCGAAAAAATCCCAATTATTTATTAGAATGTAAGTGATATATTAAGTAAAATGTGTACAGATTTTGTGATTAAGGAATATTACGGTGAACAAACACAGCTTAATTGTTGATAGGAGATTCTGGAGTAATATAGCGATGTATTTTTTTCATTCTGTTTACTAATTGGGAAGGGTAGTATTATTTGAGTTGTGGTTTAATTAATTAAATATTCCACTATTGCACGTACTCGTATATAGACTAACCATGTCAAAAATTTGTTAATTACGAAATTCTATAAAATCAGGATTTGTTGATTGAGTAACTATATGGAGAATTAGGCTTAACCGGCAATACCATGGCTATAGCCAAGTAGCATTGGAACACCGTTTCAATACTAAGGTTTGGAATGTTATATGTTCCAAATGCCCAAAGATTCAGTATAGACCCACTTTTTTTTTTAACAAACTATAATAATAATATTTAAAAAACCAAATGCGTTTTGAAAATGGAGTTTATTTAGCGAATTAACTTATAGGGAACTGTATGTATAAATCTTAGTATTTAAAATATTGAGTATGTATTTATATGTTTACTCTTTTTATAGCAAAATGCCGATAGTTCGTATTGTACTTCATTCCCACATGAGCAATTTTGTATTGGTAAAAGACATAGGGGTTTTAAATGCAAGAGAGTAGGGTTTCAAATTCAACTTATGTGAATAAAATATGTGCCTTTATTATCTCTGAAACACAAACATCCTGCGAACACATTCAGTGAAACGAGCCTGGAAAGTATTTCACATGCTTTGTTTAGACAAGCATATTGACAATGTAAACAAGATTCCTTGTTTTAGAGTATTTTCTTTTTAGACGGTAAATACAGAAGTTTCAAGATTTTGTCTTTAATCATAGAGCAAGTGAAGATGTTACTGTCCTGAAATAATCCATGTAAATAGATTTTCAATTTACACGATTGTAACAGACTAACGGTTTCACTATGTTTATTTTTTAATTAATACTAGAAATCGCCTCCTGATCGAAATCGGGGCCTACGAAAACTAGTTATCGTAGGCCCCGTCGAAATTCGATCAAAATTTCAGTTGATCTGCACCCTAAAAGCTTAAAAACATCTTAGAACTAAAACATCTGTTCTTCCTAATTTTCTAGCAGTTGTTTTTACAACAGCTGTCTTATGATTCATTCAATTCTCCTTTCTCCATAAGATTAACATTGGAACTTTTAAAGCTTGTGGGGCGTAGCCCTGGAGTCCGATGTGAATAAGAATGTGATTCTGCTCATCTACAGGATTATATATTTCTAATGGTATGCTCGGATTTATCCTACGATGCACACGAGCTGAGAAAAAAGGAGGAAATGAAACATGCTTGCGTATTAATATATAGATTTATTAGAAAGTTACATTTTGCCCTGTATCTACGCATATATTACATATAAAGCGTCTTTGATCCAAAGGCCAAAAAGAATTAAACAAACTCAGTTTTATTGTTGAAATTTCTGGACTAGTTTGAACAGATATTCATAAAAAAATCTACTTTTTAAAATAAAACTGGTAACATAATGGAAATATAAAACATTAATGACGCTCTTTTGGTGTCAAAACGTTTAGATTGTCAGAACAGCAATCCTACAGTGGCCGCGCAAATTGCATTAGCATTCCAGATCTTCTCGCCGCCAGGTCTTCGGAGCGTTCCTTTTACATTTGTGTTTTACATTAGGATGCTCTTCCATTTTTTAAGTTCAATATTGATTACATGTGTGAAAGCTCGGAAGTTACATAAACCTTGTTAAAAGGTTGTTCAATTTGGCGATTTTATTTGAGAAGTTCAAAGCCGGTCCATTTCGCCACAAAAATTTACATTTATGATGAAGCATAACATTTATATTGCCCTTTACTCAAAACTTAGTAAACATAAACTATTCCGGCTTGGAATTAAAGTTGATTTGGACAGATCTCCAAATCAAGAGGAAAATCAATAATAATACAATAATACCAAGATTGTAATGATTGGGAGGAGTTATTGTAATTTTTATATTAAAACCTGAATTTGCGCTAATTTTAATGAAAATCAATATTTTTATGCAGAAAATCGCAATAACTCCGTTAATTTTTGTTCGAAACTTAACTTGTTATAGTTAATTTAATTTTCCGAGTTTTTCGACTCACGTAAAATTTGGATTAAATGCTGACGATCTCATAAATCTTTTGAAAAAAAAAAACTACAGACAAAGTCCTAACCAACGACACTAAAAACTTGAAAATCCCTTGAAAGGAGTTTTAATAAAAAATATAATAAAACTTCTTACAGCACGAAATAAGTATCGATTATAGGTTTATTTACTTTAAATATTGTTTTAACTCTTCGCTATCCCTAGGCCTATGCCGCCAGCCCGCCAACACTAGGCCGCTCTGCTCTGCTCTCCGCTATATCGATTTTCGATGCGTTCCACCGTGCAACTCCCCAAACACGTCTGTGTCATCACAGCCTCCCAAATTAGATTTATTTCCGAGAAAGTATACAGGGCGTTTGAACAAATGTTTCAGGACCTAGGGCTATTGTTACTTTCTATAAAGTAATGGTACAAAGTAGATTTATGAGTCAAAAATGGTTATTTAATGTATGTTATATCCTTTATAAATTGTTATGAACTTTTTGTAAACAGTTCAATTTAATGTGTTAAAACTAGTGTTTTTTTTTCATTAATTGATGGAAGGTTATAGTTTTCCCCAATTTTTGAAGATTTAATAGATTTTAATTGAAATATACTTATTAGGAAAAAAGAAAACCTACAATAGGTCTTTTTAGGTCTCAAAATCACCGTAAGAAAAATATCATAGGATTTTCAATGTAATGTAAAAAGTCTGTCATATTATTTTTATATGTTGCAAGTAAAATATAAAATAATGTTTATGTTTTCCGCCAATGATCCGTTAGAGTGTAAATATTTTGTAACATTTGCAACATTTTTGTCTAAGGACAAACGGCTTAAAACACTATAGAAAAGAAAATTTTCTTAAATTCATAAGGACACTACACTGGCGGAAAACATGAAACATAAACCTTTATTTTCTAAAAATAACGATCTGGAGGCTTTCTTTCATCATTAAATAAATTATAATCCGTCACATCCAAATAAATAAACACAATTAGAATTTAAAAGAGGATAAAAATTTTTTTCTTGTAAGGTAGGTTTATTGTAACGGGAGATAATATCGCCATAACTTCAAAATCTCACCCGGAGTAAATAAAAATATTTAATAAATAAACAAGTAGCTCTAAAATACAGCAAGGTATAAGGGCTAACAGCTTGAAGCACATTAAAACAGAAATGTTTCTAAAATTCATAATCCTATTGTACGATAAAATGCTACTAATCGTGGCTACATTATAGAAGCAGATATATACGAGTAGTTCCATTTTCTGTGTAAGTTACACTTGAATTTTAACTAATCAACTAACTTGTAAAGCTACTGTTTTATAATTACCATGCAAAATGTCATTATTCATAAGTTGAATCATACTGTAGCCAGTGTAACATTTGCAGCTTGCGGGCATTACAGTGTATTCCAAATGGTAATGAGTCACCCCGTCAGCCCTAGAATATGAGTTAATGCCACCGCTGCCACTGACGCGGCCGGCCGGTCTAGTTTTATGAGTGGTGTAACACCACCCTTAGTGCCGCTAGTGGGTCAACCGCACAATGTGGTTCAACTTGTAATAACTTGTCTCTAGTATTGTGTGAGCTGTTCTGGCAAAATAAAAAGTCTCAGCCGAGTTTCGTCATGAATTTGGTATAATAATTTAGATGTATAGGAAACACCCCAAGAGAAAGTGAAGGAGTAATATTGCAGTAATACTTCGGGAATCACCACGTTGTGACAAAACGTTTATCGATCAAATATTTACCGAGATTCCAGGTAATTACGTAATTCATATTTAAGTACCAGGGGGACCGAGCTTAAGCTCGGTAAAATTATTACTTTCGTTCTTACACAAAGCTCGTTCGCTCCGCTCACTTGAACTCTTCCATTTTAAAGAAGAGCTCGTTCGCTTCGCTCACTCGCCAAGCCGACGGGTGTTGCACTTTGGTATATTTTTCTTAAATTACAGGTTAAATATGTAACACATTGGTTTATTTATACAGTTATCAGCTGATTTTTGTTCAATTAATAAAATCTGCATAAGGATAACATGGGATCTTTGGGGTGTTCTAGCGCGAAAACCGGATTTTTCCCAGCTGTGGGACCAGCTCCAATCGATTTGTGGTGGCCAAAACCCCCATATTCAATCCAAAATCAAAAATCCTTGGAGCGAAAAAAACTTTACCCGTACAAACAGAGCTTGTTTTAGAGTATAAGAATAAGATATTACTCTCATTCACATTTAAATTAACACAGTACCATTTAGGATAAAGAAATTGTTTCAAACACGTTAAAAAATAATTTCTGCGTTTCAATATTTTTGTAATCAATACTTTTAAATTACAGGGAAATGAACAGTTTCCATATAACCTAAACATCACAAATATAGAACATCTAAAAATCTTTGAACAGTAAAATTTAAGTGAACTTGGTTTGTCAGGTTTTATAACTGCAAGAAGGGAAACTCTGAGAACCTCGGAGTTCCATTTCACATGTTTGCATTTCATTTCCACTTGCCAACGCACATGTTTTCTTAGAATAGGCTGAAGCCTGCGTCCTGAACCGGGGAAATAAAATATCATCTGTCAAATGACAGTCGTCTACCATGTCATCCGTCATGGAAGATGCCAGCGAAATAACCGTCATAGCTAGGACAATTGTAAGAAAATCTTTTGTACTCAATTTTTGAAAATTATAATGTTTAAAGAGAAATAAATCTATATTAACTCTACCCATTTTTATATCAATAGCACAAAAACAACATAACCTTTTAAATCTTAATTTGCCTTGCTAGTTACGTTATGACATTGTCCCTTATCTGGGCGTGCCAGAACATTTTCGGGTATTATTGCTTGCTTGAAAACAAAACAAAATATCGCATTCAAAATTTCCAAAACTCCATATTTAACCAAAGGGACACCATTTTGTATTTTTAAAGGTGAATTTTCATTTTGAGAACGGCTTGATGTACAATTGACAATAATTAATTTCAAATAATCAAGTCAAAATAATTTGCCTAATTGAAGGCAAAAATAATCAGTTTTTCACAATTCATATTTTTTTTTATTGAGGCTGTTTAAAATTATTAATCTTAAATTGCATAAAAACTACGTAAGTTAGAATAAGTTTATATAATTATATGTTTTTAGAAAACTTAATTTCAAATACAACAATATAAAAATTATGGAAAACGGTAAATCAGCAAAATTTGAATACAAATAGTCCCACATCAGTGAAGACTACTGAAGAAGGCTATATGTAGGATGGGATTTTGGTGTTGCATTATGATTTTTTTGTGAGAAATGTTGTGTAAAACTGTACTAAATTGGGCAACAATTGATTGATAAAGTGTTTGATTCTATTTTTATTAGTATTACCTTGCGCTATGAGGTTGTTGCGCTGGGAGTCCTTGGCGAACCTCACACCTGCCATGTTGTGGCGCGGCTCCCCCTCCCCTGCAACACAACACACGTGTCAATGTAAATGTGAAATATAAACACTGTTATACAGGGTGGAAAACATTCTGGAATTGGTATAATATCTTTAGAAATATTATATGGCAAAATTAATGCTTTGCAAACTGATTTTGAGTCTTAAAATCTACTTCAAAAAGTACTTGAAAAATGTCTTTGAACCGCCAAGAGGGGACGGTCCACAAAGTGTCAGAAGAAAATCTTGAATGTAAGCATAGTTCAAGATATAAATTAAAGGTCTCTATGAATAGTGAACAACTATTCAAACCTTAAAAGGAAGACCGAGTCAAAAATGGTTAGTGAGTCAAACTTTGCATCAACTCGTAAAATTATATATTACCAAAAAATGTATAACTCCCGATACACTCTACCTTTTGAGATCCTGTTGCCCTGTTGGTGGTAAATTGTTCAGAGTAATACTTTAAAATTTCCTTTAAAATTTTGTATCATATGATGTAATGCGCTTTCCTGGCGACCTCCAAAAAGAAAAGAAAGTCTTGGGAAACCTTCACTGGCTTTGGCTTTACCAAATTGAAAAGTATTATGGTATATAATCTATACTTATTTAATACGCTAAGGGTTTTTTTTTTTTTTTTTTTTTTTTTTTTTTTTTTTTTTGTCTTGAGAACTCCTCCTACAATTTTCAACCGATTTTTATGTTTTTGGTGTCGTTGAATAGGGCTTTGTCTGTAGTTGTTTCCGCCAAAAACTGATGAGAATCGGACTGAAAATAAAGGCGCTATCCACCATTGAAATCTCAAAATTTCCCATTTAAATAACATCGGGATTGAATAAAGCATTTTGAACATCTGTTAATAATCAGCTGTAAATACGTATAGTTTTGATGATTAAAGATATTCACAATATTGGATTGGTCGGATGTCATTGATTTAAATCTAAAAGTAACATTTGTATTGTATTAAAATCAATTGCTCGGTTTCGAGCAACACGTATACTAGTTTTACTTCAATACTGTATATGGACAAATCCAATGACCACGCGAGGATAAGGTTGACGTGTAAGAAGAAAATATTATGGTTTATATTGTTTCTTATCGATCTATTTATTTACAATGCAAATAGGCTGAGCATCTTGAATTCCCTAAAGGGGAAGGAAGCAATGGAATGAATGAAGCGAAAGGGAAGGAAGTTGGTCATGTTCCACTTGGGACAGGGCCAGCCGAAAACTGAATGAACGGACGACAGTTGTACGGCTCTCTTGTCTATAAATACTTGTGATATTAATTATGGCCAGTGGGTGGTGGGTGAATTAACATCTGCTCCATGAATACTCTTCTCCAACGAACAGCTTACGAAGATTTCCATCTAGTGAAAGCGAGTTTGTAATGCATTCACACCGTAACTAAGTTTACTTATCCCATCATCGTAAATTTAGACACCAAGGCAGAGAATGTCATTGGAGATTGGTATAAGAGAATGTCATTGGTATAGTTTTGTAAATACTGATTTCTAATTTAACTGAGTGGTCTCTCGCCTCTCCTATTTGCAATAAATGCATTAAATCAATTGAAATTTATAAGCCCGAGTTTATATTAGTAAAATAATATAGGTTGGGGAAGTGCGTTTTGCTCATTCAAACATATGCGTTAAGTCTCCCAGTTTAATTTCAGGGAAACGTATAATTAGTAAATCTATCTAGCATAGAGGTGAATAGGCTTCCTCATGCTCAATCTCAATGGCCAGAAGTAGGCCTAATGGCCGAACGATTGCCAGGCTAGGTTTGTTGTATCCGGCCAGAATAGAACAGCTGTAAACTCGTGTTACTTGTTACGGTGCCGCTGTGTTGTACCTGTTACTGACGAGTTCAACACTAAAGTCAACACCAAAGTTAGAGTCAGAGGCTTCTAATTGTGTTTGTGCGTCGTACAAAAGTAAGTGTGGGGATTGAAATAGATCAGCTTCATTTATCCGTTTCATTTTATCGTTTTCTTCAGCTATAGTTTTGTTTTGACATTTTAATATCAGATATAAAAATAAAACAGAAGAGAATCAAATAAAGTTTATAAAAACTAACGTTAAACTATAAATTCTACACTATTAATTTGAATATACTACACTATTAACTTTACTGTAATATATCCTACACTCTAATACGAGTAAGGTATTAGAAGTATGCACTTAGATTTCAAACACAATTCCGATGTAGGAAACTAATGGTAATAAAACGGAGCAAATTTATATCTTCTAGTTTCTTATTACCAATATTCCCATAATAGTTTAAATTAGGAATTCCCTAAATACTAAACGAGTCGTTGCCAGTCGATACTCGACGAATACAGCTCCAGTCTGAGCGCTGTGGCAGATGGTGTGAAACTTGTATAAAATGCAAATAAAATACAATCACGTAATTAAATAAACTAATTGTCACTCCCTAATACTCTGAATGAAAACTGCATATCCAATTTCGTCAGTCATCGTTGTATTTGAATTTTAAAGTTAACTGATAAGTAAACAGAAAAAAACTAAATAAATAAAATGACAGAAGGGAGATAGGTTGTTTTTATGAAGACAGCTGTCTGTTTTAATGAAATGAATCATATGTTATAGGTAAACTTACTAAATTTTGTAACGGTTAGGGAGCTAAGTTCATTTTTAGAAAATTGATGTTATTATGAAAGAAATGGCATTAAAACATCAGTTTAAGACATTTTTATTCTGGCTATTTTTTATTTTACTGAATGGTCTCGGAGATATGGGCAAGTAAAGTTTGACCCATGTTATTCTAAGGAACCAAAAATGAACTTTAATTGCCTGTAGCTCCCTAAAAGTTAGGTTTAGAAAAAATGTCAAAGAATGAAAATGTCTTAAAATTACATGGGATTTCAAAAACACCACAAAATGTAGGGTGTTCCTTAAGAAATTTTAAAGTTGGCCGCCATATTGGAAAATGGCGGGCATTTACAAGAAAATGGCATTCATATTTTTAAATACCGTAAAAAAGTAGGTGATGTTCACCCCTTAAAGTTTTCTCTAACTCTCATATTTTAGGATATGCCAATGATTTATGCAGTTTAGGAATGCACAGTTAAGTTGTACACCTTGTATAGCCCATAGGGCTTAGTAGCCCTAGGACAATCATAAATGTACCCATGTCAGGGTTCAAAACTCTCTTTTAGTTGTTGTCATGGAAACGACCAATAGTTATTTGTGCTTCTAGGGACTAAAATACAATTTTTTCTCCCTGTAGGGAAACTGTTGTCGCCCGAAGGCGAAGCCGAGGACTTTAGTCCCTTGATGCACACAAAACTTTTCCTCCACCTACACGAATAGCAATTAGGCCTAATAGGCCTACCGTATACCGTGTGTCTCACGTAAGGTAAATCTATTATAGATCAACAGTAAGTCCTACAATCTTGAAATAAAATCATTCCCCACTAAATTGACCCCAAGGAATAATTTTAAAATATTTTTAAAGTTGTATAAATACAGGGTGTTCCAAAAACTGTAGGTCACAGGTTCGAATCTCAGAAATTTCAAATACAAACATAATGTCATATTATACATCATTAGAAAGGTCTATTTAATACGAACATTTTGGTGAAAACAATTTAGTTATCTTTGTTCATTTCAAGATAGCGTCCATTTTTGCAGCCAAATCAACATTTACAGAACCCTGTATATCTTTTATTATTTGTCATAAATGACTTCTGATTCAAAATAGTTATTTGAAATGAGCTAAGCTTTTCAATGATATGTCACAAGACCACGTTTATTAAAAAACTAAAATTTCCCAAATTTAATATTTTTGAAAATGTTTACATAAACAAAACTCAAAAATTTTAAATACAAAGACATGTCATTTTGTACATAATATTAAAGCCCTCGATAAACTGAGCAACTTCATAATTTACACTAATAGCGTATCTCTTATGGTTTTGTAGTAATAACGTAAAAATATCATTTTCCCATATAACTTGCATGTTAATTTGATGGTATGACAACAAGGAAAGAAGGACTGCCATACTATCATGTCCTAATTAATTAACATGCAAATCATATGGAAAAATGACATTTTTACGTTACTACTACAAAACCATAAGAGATGCGCGATTAGTGTAAACTATAAAGTTGCTCAGTTTAACGAGGGCTTTAATATGATGTACAAAATGACATGTGTTTGTATTTAAAATTTTTGAGTTTTGTTTATGTAAACATTTTCAAAAAACTATTTTGAATCAGAAGTCATTTATGACAAATAATAAAAGAATTACAGGGTATTCTGTAAATGTTGATTTAGGCTACAAAAATGGACGCCATTTTGAAACGAATAAAGATAACTAAATTCTGTTTTCACCAAAATGTTCGTATTAAATATATACGATGTATAATATGACATATGTTTGTATTTGAAATTTCCGACATTCGAACCTGTGTAACCCAGTTTTTGGTACACCCTGTATTTATACAACGTTAAAAATATTTTTAAATCATTCCTTGGGTTTCAATTTAGTGGGAAATGATTTTATTTCAAGATTGTAGGACAAACTGTTGATCTATAATCGATTTGAGACACCTTACTTGAGACACCCGGTATAATTTAACTTTACCTTCATTAATATGATCCCTTGCTCCGTCAAGCTGGATCAGTCACATCAACATAAAAAACACACAAGGTAGGCAATATCATTTTTAAATAACACGAAAAAACAATAGAATTTAAGCCTAGTCAAAAGTATTACACTTATGTTTTGGACTTCTTAGGTTAGTAGCCTACCCAAGCGAAATGTAAACAAACACGTAAACTGCTCACTTTTGACAGAATGGTCAGCAGTGAGCAGCAGCTTCAGCTGCTATTAGTAAACAATGAGTAACGAAACAAATACAAGTAACAGCTGACTGTGGCTCGTGTTCTTTTTAATCTATCTTTTAATGTTATTCTTATGTAACTAACTTTAACCCCGTGGTACAAAAAAAGTTGAGTTTTCCCTAGGTAGAAAAATTAAGTATATTCAATTCACATGGGATAAAAACTAGTACTTTAGTACTCTATTCCAAGGAGTAAAATACGGCTTTAGATAGTAGGTGGACGAAAACGTATTTTCAGGTAGACATTGCAAAAAATGCCGGGAATCAGTTACTTAATCATAAAGAAATATCTTTTGCCATATGTTGTGTTCATAAACAACTCAGATCAAAAACTCAAAAAAGCTTGAAGTGGGTACGTTTGTGATGGTCCTTGGGCTAAGCCCTGAGGGCTATGCAAAAGCTAATGGCTTAAAAACCTTTTCCATGAAATTTTCCATGTATATACCGAGTTTTATTGCAAACGGTCCAGTGGTTTCCGTGTCCATCTATCACAAATAAATCTATAATATATACGGCCCCATGTGTAACTCACTCACTCACTTATATGGGATACGAAGTTCTGACGTAACTATTTAAGCTAGAGACTTGAAATTTGGCATACGTCTAGCCTGAATGGTCAATGCTAAGGATAAAATCTTAAACTTGCAAATTTGTTGTTTTAACCTACTAAAAAAAATTCAAAATGGCGGACTTCCGAAATTTTAATTTTAGTTTTTTGGCTCTAGCGGCCAAACGCTTCGTCCTATCTAAAATCTGAGAACAATACTACGATAGGGAATTTAATTATCTACAACTTTGGTCCTGTGACTTTTTATCACATCTCGCACCGTTAAGCCTCCAGAGCGTTTTTAATGAAACCCCGTTTTCGGTTTTCGGGCTCTAGTGACTAAACGGTTTGTTCTACAAAAACTTTTACATAACAATTTTGATAGATCTGTTAAATATCTAAAATTTTTATCTTTACATATTTCACCGTATCTCCTCTCGTTTACTCACAAAATACATTTTTCACTTTTTCCGGATTTTTGAACATAAGTAGTGGGATTTTGCCGGTTCTGGAACAATAGAGAAATCGTAATTTTTGGTCCGGATGAGCTAGAAACTTGAAATTTGGTACACACGTAGTTTGTATGGTTAATACAAAGGGGAAATCGCAAAACATTGAGTTTTCAAATTTTAACCCCCTAAAATTTTGTATGGTAAAATCTACACCATGTAAGGCATTTTCTAAATACGCTGTAACTTTTGAACGAGAGGTTCTATCTCGAATCTGAGGTATAATTCATGGTCAGGAATTAGACACTCTACAAGTTTAGTCCTGTGAAATTTTGCCGTATCTCACTCCCTTCACCCTTAAAAAGGGGCTTACTTTCAACATTTCCAATTTTTTCACCAAAATCTCGCTATTTTAATATTTTTTATTTACTAATATTGCACACGGATGCTTGAACTTTAGTACATATTATGACCTCAAATAGATCTTACCATAGCGGCAGCCATTGACCAATTTCAATTATAATTAAGTCTAAAATTCTTTTTAAAACACAAAATTCTTAACATTTTTTCGTGTAAAGTGTTGTAAATTTTGCCGTATCTCACCTTCTTCACTCGTAAAGAGGGGCGTACTTTCACAATATCGTAATTCTTTCACCAAAATTGCTCTATTTCAATATTTATCGTTTACTTTTATGACACATGCATGCCTCAAATTTTGTGTATACTATGAATATACACTACTATACACACTATTTCTTACTATAGTAGCAGCCATTTGCCGATTTCAATCCAAGATTAGTAAACAAACTGAAAAAAAAAACTAAATTATTAACCTTTATATGTACAGTTTTTGGTGATTTTGTTGAACCCGGTAAAGATATGGCCATACCGATATATTTTTTTCAGCATTATATTCTTTTTAGATATCTCTATAAGGTGGGCCTTAAGATTTTGTAGCATTTCACTCTCTTCGCCCCAAAAGGGGCGTATTTTCAATATTCTTTCACAAAAATTGAGTTATTTTAATATTTTTTTATTTATTGTTATGACACTTAGATGAATGTAATTTAGCTACACACACATACCCTGAGCATTAAATATAAAATATAAAACAAAAGTATCAATTTGAACTTTAAATATCAAGAGAATATCTTAAATGCTTTAGATTTCCTGAACTATTAAACTAAGTCAGAGAAGATAAGTATAGAGTTGGGGTGGAGGCCTCAACTAGCCTGTTCAGTTCTTAAGACTTAGAAAAATTAACGAATTCAGGGCAACCCCCTAAGGGGGCATGGGGGCGGAGCCCCCATCGAGCCGTAGGCGAGTCTATAATATATACGGCCCCATGTGTAACTCACTCACTCACTTATATGGGATACGAAGTTCTGACGTAACTATTTAAGCTAGAGACTTGAAATTTGGCATACGTCTAGCCTGAATGGTCAATGCTAAGGATAAAATCTTAAACTTGCAAATTTGTTGTTTTAACCTACTAAAAAAAATTCAAAATGGCGGACTTCCGAAATTTTAATTTTAGTTTTTTGGCTCTAGCGGCCAAACGCTTCGTCCTATCTAAAATCTGAGAACAATACTACGATAGGGAATTTAATTATCTACAACTTTGGTCCTGTGACTTTTTATCACATCTCGCACCGTTAAGCCTCCAGAGCGTTTTTAATGAAACCCCGTTTTCGGTTTTCGGGCTCTAGTGACTAAACGGTTTGTTCTACAAAAACTTTTACATAACAATTTTGATAGATCTGTTAAATATCTAAAATTTTTATCTTTACATATTTCACCGTATCTCCTCTCGTTTACTCACAAAATACATTTTTCACTTTTTCCGGATTTTTGAACATAAGTAGTGGGATTTTGCCGGTTCTGGAACAATAGAGAAATCGTAATTTTTGGTCCGGATGAGCTAGAAACTTGAAATTTGGTACACACGTAGTTTGTATGGTTAATACAAAGGGGAAATCGCAAAACATTGAGTTTTCAAATTTTAACCCCCTAAAATTTTGTATGGTAAAATCTACACCATGTAAGGCATTTTCTAAATACGCTGTAACTTTTGAACGAGAGGTTCTATCTCGAATCTGAGGTATAATTCATGGTCAGGAATTAGACACTCTACAAGTTTAGTCCTGTGAAATTTTGCCGTATCTCACTCCCTTCACCCTTAAAAAGGGGCTTACTTTCAACATTTCCAATTTTTTCACCAAAATCTCGCTATTTTAATATTTTTTATTTACTAATATTGCACACGGATGCTTGAACTTTAGTACATATTATGACCTCAAATAGATCTTACCATAGCGGCAGCCATTGACCAATTTCAATTATAATTAAGTCTAAAATTCTTTTTAAAACACAAAATTCTTAACATTTTTTCGTGTAAAGTGTTGTAAATTTTGCCGTATCTCACCTTCTTCACTCGTAAAGAGGGGCGTACTTTCACAATATCGTAATTCTTTCACCAAAATTGCTCTATTTCAATATTTATCGTTTACTTTTATGACACATGCATGCCTCAAATTTTGTGTATACTATGAATATACACTACTATACACACTATTTCTTACTATAGTAGCAGCCATTTGCCGATTTCAATCCAAGATTAGTAAACAAACTGAAAAAAAACTAAATTATTAACCTTTATATGTACAGTTTTTGGTGATTTTGTTGAACCCGGTAAAGATATGGCCATACCGATATATTTTTTTCAGCATTATATTCTTTTTAGATATCTCTATAAGGTGGGCCTTAAGATTTTGTAGCATTTCACTCTCTTCGCCCCAAAAGGGGCGTATTTTCAATATTCTTTCACAAAAATTGAGTTATTTTAATATTTTTTTATTTATTGTTATGACACTTAGATGAATGTAATTTAGCTACACACACATACCCTGAGCATTAAATATAAAATATAAAACAAAAGTATCAATTTGAACTTTAAATATCAAGAGAATATCTTAAATGCTTTATATTTCCTGAACTATTAAACTAAGTCAGAGAAGATAAGTATAGAGTTGGGGTGGAGGCCTCAACTAGCCTGTTCAGTTCTTAAGACTTACAAAAATTAACGAATTCAGGGCAACCCCCTAAGGGGGCATGGGGGCGGAGCCCCCATCGAGCCGTAGGCGAGTCTATAATATATACAGCCCCATGTGTAACTGACTCACTGATGATAGTAAAGTCCTGAAGCGACCGTTAAAGATAGAGACTTGAAATTTGGCATGGACATTCTTTGAGATGTTACAATTTAGGAAAAATCATAAAACTACAATTTTTTTTACTTTAAAACTATAAAAAAGGTAAAAAATATAGATTTGTCGGTAACGTAGTTCAGCCGTATCAGCGTATATCACTGCGTGGTATCGTAGATCGCTTTGCAGGTTTAGTTCTCGCTCGTGTTTAAATCATCTCTTTCAACTACACCCGTGTTTGTACTAGCATATTACAGATGTCTCTATAAGAACGATTTGGTTTCAGAGAACTTTTAAATAACTAATGAACAATACAAACAAATATTAATGTTAGGTTCTCGTTTTATTTTCAATTTAGTTTAGAATATTTATTCAAATACACACTAAATTATCCTTTTGGCCGAATTTCGCACTACATTAATTTTGCTGTGAAGCTTGAGCTGTGATCTTAACGTAACATATTTCGATTACTTTGACCAATACTTAATAGACAGTTAGTTATCTTTTTGTTTGATTTTTATTCAGTTTCTTATATTAGATTTTTTACACACTTAAAAATATGTTTTTGAGAATTTTTATTGATCAAAAAGAACAGATTTAAATGTTAGGTTCTCGTTCCATGTTCACCTTATTTTAGATTACTAATTCAAATTCACCCCAGGTTACTCTTTCGGCCGAATTTCGCATTCAATGAATTTACTGTGTATATTAGTTAGTTTATATTCAGTGTTTTACATTATATTTTAATACACACGTTTTTCTTATATCTCCTGAAATTTATAAGTTTTTATTTCAGTTGGGTGAGGCATGGGATTATGTAAATTTCCCGATAATTGTATCTCTATTTAGTACCAGGTTAACCGAGCCTTGCTCGTTGGTTTTAATTGACTTTTGTTATAGTGTCTCATTTATTGAAGAGAAATAATATGACATTGTATATGACATACAATAGAGCCGGAGAGTTCCGGCATCTTACGTTTTAAACGAAGGCTTATTACGTTATAAAACGTAATCAAGCTATTAAATCTACACCAGACTCTTCACAGCTAACAGCTGTTAAAAACTGCTTAAAATTTATGTTCCTTTATTTTTGTTTACTTTTAGTTGTTATTTCGTTACCAAAATGGCAACCCATAAGACCAATGTTAAAAGTAACGATTTTTAAACTTAAATTTAGACCAACTTCGATTTTGAAACTGAGGCTTGAAATATGTTTTTGAGAATTTTTAAATGAGTATTGAACAAAAGAACAGATTTAAATGTTAGGTTCTCGTTTCATTTTCATCTTATTTTAGATTACTAATTCAAATTAACCCCAGGTTAAGCTTTCGGCCGAATTTCGCATTCAATGAATTTACAGTGTTGCTCGTGCCGTGATCTTAACGTATTATACTTCTATTACTTTGTACAATAATTAATAGACAGTTAATTATTATCTTTCTGTTTTATTTATATTCAGTGTTTTACATTATATTTTAATACACACTTAAAATATTTTTGTGAGAATTTTTAAATGACTATTGAACAAAACAAACAGGTTTTTATGAATAAATTATTATTCCACAGGTCTCGATTTTATATTCTTATAATTAGTAGTTTGTAATAGTAGGGGGTTTTTTGCGGATCAACCCCGTTTTTATTCTTTCCTATTATTTTGTTTTCATGTTATTTAATTCTTGTTTTCGCTCATTGATTTGAATGTTATACGCTATTTCAGTGATTTAAACGTTTTTCTTCCAACTCCTGAAATTTACAAGTTTTGATTTGAGTTGGGTGGGGCATGGGATTATGTCAGTTTTCCCTTAATTGTATTTCTATTTAGTACCAGGTTAACCGAGCCTTGTTCGTTGGTTTTAATTGACTTTTGTTATAGTGTCATGGTAATCAAGCTATTAAATCTACACCAGACTCTTCACAGCTAACAGCTGTTAAAAAAACTGCTTAAAATTTATGTTCCTTTATTTTTGTTTACTTTTAGTTGTTATTTCGTTACCAAAATAGCAACCTATAAGACCAATGTTAAAAATACGATTTTAAAACCTAGGGGGGGTCTAGCCTGTTCGGTACTTGAGTCTTAGAGTAATTAACAAATTTGGGGCAACCCTCTAAGGGGGCATGGGGGCGGAGCCCCCATCGAGCCGTAGGCGAGTCCTAAATATATACTCCCGCATGGGTAACTCACTGATGTACATAAATGTTTGGACGGAACCGTTCAAGCTAGAGACTTGAAATTTGGCATTCTATTAGCTGACACGATTTACATTAATAAAAAATTCTAAAAACTAGCAATTTTTCACTTTCAATCTATATAAAAAGTAAAAAATATAGATTTGTCGGTAATGTAGTTCAGCCGTGTTGGCGTATATCACCGTGTGACGGTATCGTAGATCACTTTGCAGGTTTAGTTCTCGCTTGTGTTAAAATGATCTCTTTCAACTACACCCTTGTTTGAAACAAACTTAATACTCATATATTATTACATGAGTTGTCATGTAACTGGTATTTACAGTAGTGTTTTTTGGAAGTTTTAATCGCGGACCACGTTGGCCTACTAGAAATGAGAACTCATATTAGTTTTCCGCCATTGCGGCCAAAACGTCTTGCCCTAAACATACCTGACACAATCACAACGAACATCTCTCATTTTACTACCACTTTGTTTAAATTATACATAAGTCGATATACAGAGCGTGAAGAAGGGAATTTTTCCTAATTTCAGGGGTTTTTATTGATCCACTGCGAAACATTTTATTTAGTTTAGCTGCATGTAGCTGAATTTGGCGTTTTGCTTCCCCACAAGCTTGAAGTTTTGTATTAACTTAGCTTGACAGTGATGTCAAAATTAAATTCATAGTATTTAGAAGTGTAACTCTCTTAAAAAATTGAACTACAAAGAATTCATAATTATTTTCAGCTAATATTATGTGTTATTCTTTAACGTTTTGTTGCTACTTTACCCTAAAGTCAGCTTTTAAGTTAACTTGTTTATTTATGTGGGTGGTTTACCAAATGTAGACGTTACATTTAATAACGACTGTAATATTATTTAGTTCCTTCAATATTGCGCATGCACATATCTTTAACGGCACCGATATCAATAAAAGTACCAAACATAAAAAATAATTGTGATGAATGCCAGAATTAAGTATTTTTATTTTGCCTGTTAGGCGAAACTGGTTGTTTTACAATTGATTGTTATTCAACTGATTGTTTTGAATATTTTGTTACTTAGTGATGTTTTACATTGTTTGTTACTTACTGACCTAATACTTTGGCCTCCAACTACTAGAGGTGGATTTGCAATTTGTAACTAATATTTTAAATACTTTCGCCAGTAATCATAGTAATATTGTATTTTATATACGCTTGAAGTTTTGTGTTAACTTAGCTTGACAGTGATATTAATGGAAATTGAATATATTTAGAAGTTAACACTCTAAAAATATTGAGCTTAAAAAAATTATAATTAATACCTGCTAATACTCGTATTATGTGTTTTCTTTGTAACCTGTTCAATATGAACGAATTACTCTAGTACATAGATTGTTTGTGAATTAGTAACATAAATCTAACTTATTAACATTGCACTTTTTGTAGTATCTCAAATCGTTATTTTAAGACCGTGTTGCAACTATTAGACCTATTATTACTAAATTTGATATTCTGCAACTTGTTAATAGGTCTAGCTACAGTTACATTGTATCTGAATTTCGAATTTTACATTCACTGAACTTAATATCCCTGTAATTTCTACAGGATTTAAGAGTAGTAACTAGAATACGGTAATTATTCTTAAATTATTATTTCATAACAAACATTTTTATTTTTTAACGAATAGTATTTTTGTAAATAGTCTTTGGCGGGTTCCAAACCGTTTGTTCATGTTTTCCTATTTTGGTATTTGTGAAATCATTTATTTATTTATTCATTGATTTTCATCTATTTTATCTAGTTTATTTTTTCAATTATTTTATATTATTAATTTTATCTATATTATGGTGAGCTATACGAAGCTTGTGCGAATATTTTTAACATATTATTTTAGTACTGTAAATGATTTGCGGCAGTAACGCCTGAAAAGATTTTAGGTCTCATTACGTTTTCTAGACTTTTAGTTTACTCATGCTGGAAAATTTCTTTGGCGGGTTCCAAACCGTTTGTTCACGTTTTCCTATTTTTGGTTTTTGTGAAATCATTTATTTATTCATTGATTTTCATCCATTTTATCTAGTTTATTTTTTCAATTATTTTATATTATTAATTTTATCTATATTATGGTGAGCTATACGAAGCTTGTGCGAATATTTTTAACATATTATTTTAGTACTGTAAATGATTTTGCGGCAGTAACGCCTGAAAAGATTTTAGGTCTCATTACGTTTTCTAGACTTTTAGTTTACTCATGCTGGAAAATTTCTTGTATAGCCTCTGAAATAATTGACTCATTTCTTTGACTAGTAGGCTGTTTGTTTGTCTCCGTTAGCGTCGGTTTTGGTAGTGTGAGTACCTTCGGCGCTGATCGCGGTGTGGGAGTCTCTCGTGGTGCGTCTTGTTTTGGCGTTTTGTTCAGTAAAGCCAGCTCTGCTTGACCTTTCTTTGATTTTACCCGTTGTGGGTTGAATCTCTCGGGTTTCCCCTTGTAGTGTGGTGCGATTTTAGCAATTTGCTCGGCTGTGAACTGTTCTGCCATGTTTAGACGGAGTATTTTTCTTTCCTAACTGGAACCAGATACACAACTGGGAGTACTTCATTAACTTCATTATTAAGTAACTTCATTAGTAACTTCATTATTATACTGAATATTACCCTGTGATTTATTAAATACTACGAGAGCTCTATTTTTATTAATTTTCTTAACCACGATATTTAATATTTAAAGTTGTACATTGCTGATTTTGTAGGATTAATTTATCATCGTTTCTTTACAATGTAAAATATGGTTCCTGAATTTCTTGGCAACCCTGTGGCGAAACTGAAGCATCATAGCCTACACTAAATATTTTTTATTACAAATGTCTTCCTTTTGTCTTATTTTTCTTCTATTACAAGCAGCGATCCTCCATCAAAAATTATAATTTTATTCCACTTTTATAATTTCAGAATACACCTATTACCTAAATCATGTGCAATCATAATCGTATCTCCAAAATTTTAACACAACAATTTTTAAGGATGACTATTTACAGAGTTCATTAATATTTCACAACCCCATTATATTTTTTTTACGAATCAAGGGGAACTAGGGAGTATGATTATACCATGAGCCGTGGGCAATTTTCAAAGCTTATTACTATTAATTGTGAGTAGTGTGTATTTGCCGCTTCTTTTAACTGTCATGGCTGTCCAGTACTTGGTAGAATTAGCCTGATTAATACTAGAGCCATTATATTACTTTACGAATTTAAGCAAACCCCTAAGGGGGCATGGGGGCGGAGCCCCCATCGAGCCGCAGGCGAGTTATATGTATACACCCAAACATCCTCTTTTATAAGATACACATTACAACATTAGTAGTCTAAATTCAACGCATATGCAATAAGAAATGGATTGAACGTTACTTTTGGCTTCAAGGATACGAAAACAAAAAATTATCATCGCACTCAAGTTTTACCATTATTTCTACCGTAATATATTATTCCCAATATGTAAACTCGTTAAAACAAGTATTCACATAGGAACTTATTACAATCAAATGAGATGAAAAATATCTCCTCAGTATAATATAGGGAGAAGAATTAAAAATTATTAACTTTAAATTCGTCCAGCCTAAACATCCAATCCACAAACTAACACAGCCCGTTATGCCATCTCCGCCACGGCGATGTAGACGACGATCCTCTTGATGAACAGCCATTCTCCGCTGATGTTCAGATCTAATCATTTCTTGTAACTCGAGATCTGCTATTTACTCCAGCAATTTTTATGATCCAATTTTAATTCAAAATTGTTCTTTCGATTTGTTTTAACAACTTTGTTTACTGATAGAGGTTTCCTGAAAGGTAGGGGCGATTTATAAGTGCACACTATCGGTTAAAAATAGTAAACCAGGTGTGTTTGTCTAAATTAAACTGTTCCTTACTATTCCTACTATTAGAACAATACCAAGCGATGGTTTTTATTTAATGTTGTCGCTCACCATTTGTATTGTTTTAATCTAATTGTGTTACTTTTCTTAAGTACTTGGGGCCAAGCATTTGCTCGGTTTACTTAAATAATTCTTTGTAGTCGTAGTAATATCAGTCACAGATGTACCCTAAAATACCGAGCCCATAAGGCTTTATTCTTTCAAGACGAGCTCGTTTTGCTTCTCTCACTCACCTATCAACTTGCGCTGCACTAAAGCATGAGTTTGTTTAAACTGTAACACTTGTAACTCTAAAAGAGTGGATTTCATCGTAGTTGCTAATTCTTTTGTTTAAAAAATTTAATTGCAATTTTACAAATTGCTTGGTTATTTTATACTTTTACTTTACTTTTATTAAACTGAGGTACTCATAATCAAGTATAAAGTGCTATTTAATAACTGATACATTATTTTTAATAGGGTATCGTTCAGTAATTCAGTTACTGGTTACAATTGAAAAACCACATGATTATACTGGAGCACGTTGTTTGACAGTTAAGTCAGCAGTTTTCAGCAACTCTTTTGATTTTAAACTCCAAAATGTTGAAATGTTTAGAATTTCATAAGATTTTTCCTATCATAGCGACCTATATACAAACAATTTTTATCCCAGAAATTGAAGTATGTTATTTGTAAGGTCAAAGAAAATCATTCTAGCCGTTTTCAAGATCCTACATAGAAGGATCTTATCCATACATAGAACTACACCTTACTCGTATTGGAGTATAGAATACATTTCCTTGAAGAACATATATATGTGTCAAGATAAGTTGTATCCTTATAGCGTAGCCACATTGTGTAACATCTCTGGAGCATTCCAGCCTCCACGGCCGATAACATCGTTCTATTTCTGGTTGCTCTGCATCTGAGAATTACTACACCATGATATATGGCAGTTGCAGAGCGATGAGCGATACTTCACAATTCCTTTGCTTAAGCTAGAGTGGAAACCTGCTAGAGCAAGAGTGGAGGAAATATTCCATTTTGGTTCGGTAATATTAAGCCCTACGTTTACTTTGCAAATAATAATAGAACAGCTAATCAGGAACTAACCGCTTTAAAAAAAGACTAAGGGGCCCGTGTGCGATTGCGCATTCTGAAATATATTTTTTCCTGTATGTGCGAAACTCACATAAATTACAATTCGAGGTAATTGTATGACTTTAAACAAATCGCCCTCTAGAAATCAATCAAAGCCTTAAAGAGGGGGGGGGGGGCGAAGCCCAAAATAAAATTACCTTTTTAAATCATCACTCGCACACGCGCTAGATCATTACCTTCAAAATTATACCTCAATCTTAAAGATCGGTTGAGCAGGTCGAGAAAAATAGGATGTACCGTGACAGACGAAACTCATATTGAATTAACGGATATTATAACAGGGCCGTATTTCTAAATAGGCTGAAAAGGCTGGAGCCTATAGCGGCAAAATTTTAGGAGCGGCACTTTGGCAATTTACAAAATAAATTGAAAATATTTTTACTAATTTAATAACACAGACTTATTTAAGCCCATTATTCTGATTGGAATTGTATTCATTTGAGAAAATGGAAATGTGTTTATTCTTTTCATACGAATTTTCTCCACATACTTTTGTAGCAATTTTTTCATGTAGGATAATTGTAACAACACTCGCTGTTTGGGCATGGCCTAGAAGGAGAGAAGAACTACACTAGCGCTCCCAGTGTTTACATTCATAACCAGTGGTTTTCTTCAAACATTTAAATGAATTTACGAATGGATTGGCCACAAAATAGAGCAAATGTATGGTTTTGATTTATATAAAAAACACCCCCATGAAAAAATTAATTTTTATGAACAGAACAAAAAATTAACTACTTGCCAGGAGCTGTAGCTGTTCCGCCAAACAACCAAACTTTTACCATCATAATCAACAGTAAAAAATTGTAGTTGTGAGTTTACACACCAGGAACCAATAGCTTCTTCTACCAAAGACTTCACGTTAGAGTGTCACAAATGATGATGTTAGGTAGGAATGCTTACTCTATGATGTTAGACTGTGACGCAGTCACTAGAAACCTTTCAAACTTCTACTGTTTTTCGGTAAAAATATGTCAACTAACGATGACAGGGGCGGCTCTAGGATAAAAATACTGTGTAAGCAACTTTATGGAGTCTTAATTTATTTTCAATTAACCCAAGTTTTATTTTAAGACATAAGTCGTCATGGTGGCGCTGCACTGTTGCCAATTCTTTAGCTTAGTCAAGTGGTGGATCGTATTTGCTATATGATAGAGTCCTATTATTATTTTTTTTTTAAGTTTTAAGTTTACTTGCACAGTAAGGTGCAGGCATTTTATTAATAATTTTATTAATAGTTGAAATTGAACTCAATTTTCTTGGATTCAAATTTCAATTTAATTTAAAGTCGTTCGAACTTTAACTATGATTTGTATCTTGTAACAAAACCAACATCAGGCCTATTATTGGACTGACAGTTGGGTCTACACTGCCTTTGCCTTTCTGCTGTTCTAGCTGTTCCTGTGAAGTTACTTTTTGATTATTTGTTTATGATTCCTGGTTTAAATAACTATTCAATTAAAGAATATACAGATCATAACTAAACGGTTTTGATAAAGGCCAACCGTCTCGCGCCACTATATTCAATCTACATTCTATATTCGTCTGAAGCTAAATCCTCAAAAAGATGGTGGAACTCCCCATATGTCCCTATTCTTTCGTTCATGCGGTGAACCCACGAGCTTCTGCTTGTCACCGCCGAGTAGAGTAAAATCAGTTCCTCGTCACCACTAGAATCATCGTCGTACCACGGTACACTGTTTCTGAGGAAGTCACGATTGCACCAAGGTACCTGGGAGGACATCTTGTTGTGTACTGGGCACTGAATAAGTGACTAGTGACCAAGTCTTGAAGTAGCGGCGCTGTAGTCGATGCAACTCCAGCCTCCCGCGCAGACCTGGTAGTTTTGGTGTGAAATGGCTCACGGAAACGTCCGCTACCGCGCCGGTAGCGGTAGCCGGTGTGAAATGGCCTTTTAAGTCTTGACATAGTTTTTGGTATGTTGAGACATAGATGCGTAATCTGTGGCATAGGGCCTATCTTTAGGTGAATATGCTCCTGTAAGTAACAATAAAAACTATGTATATGTCATGTCTGTCCATAAGTAGTGGGAGGGGGAGGGGGCGGCAGAAAATGGATAGCCTACAGGCGGCAAAATCCTAAATCCGGCCCTGTATTATAATGAAACTTGGTCAAAGTTTTAAAGCGCAATCTACAAATAAATCAAAGGCGATGTGGTAGAGTTCCCGTAGCGAAATGGTCTTTTAAATAACAATTCACACACTCGCCAGATCAAAAGCTTTAAAATGACACGTAAATCTTAAAAATCGGTTAAGTTGGTAGAGAGAAAAAGGGGTGTAACTAAGACAGTGTAGTGATGTCTTGATGTAACAGACGAAACCCTTATTGAAGATATGTATAATTAAACGGGTAAGCTCGGAATAAGAAACGATAGCCTATTAGAACGATGGAGGTGTAAAATTTAGGACTTAATACGACTTTTAAAACGATGATGAAAGACTGTAAATCAAGCCTAGTGCTCCATATGACAATTAGCAAATTTTATAAAAACTGTTGACATTTTGAAAAGATGGCGATTCAATCACTGTAGTTTTTCAGATACTTTAGTTTATAAAAGTTTTTTTTTAACTCAATGTTGGTAACGCATTGGGTAACGTGGTAGCGTAATGTTCAATTTTACTGAGTATAATAAAAATTTACGTTTTACATAGTGATATGTGTAAACTATTATGGTTAAATGTGCATATATAGATGACCATTTGATATAGCTATAACATAGATGTTTTGATTTTGACAAATAGGAATGGGCATTGGGCAATTTTAACGAAAAAAATATTAAGTATTCTACATTCAACGATCATCGAGAATCCATCTCTACACTACAGATTATTTTCGTTGAACATTTCCTTACTAATAATCAAGAATGTAGATGGAATTTAGTGAACAAGTGTCTCGATGGAAACTACAACGTAACTTAACTCATTATCCGTAGCTGAATTTGGGTTTGCTCTCGTCTACTTAACTAACTTGTTAACGTTACTTAGCCAGGCATAATGACGGCAAGTAATTCGACGACGTGTGGGCTACTGTTTCGAACACTTTCAAGATAAGTAATATACATCTAAATAATTTTAACAGTACAAACTAAAAAAAATAATAAAAATTAAATAGGCGCGTCTGTTACTGTTACAGATATTACAGTTTCAGGAATCCGTCCTAGGATTAACCTGTATTATTGCCTTTTTAAATTTTTGTTATGCCTGGAATACGTCCAGCTAGGTGACATATTTGACTTAAAACACAAAGGTTGTATGCAAAACTTCAATTTTTTTTATTTTAAATTAAAAACCTTAAACATTAATCTGGATAATTTATAATGTACCGGTACACGGAGTTAAAACAGCGACCGCAAAAGATAAGACTGAGAGTTGAACAGCTGGCATCCATTGGAGGATAAGATAAACTCTTTATCACTTGCACCATCGGTTAAAATAATAAGCGATGTGAATAGATGGATAGTTGATAGAGAAGAGACGTCGTTGCTCGTCCGGGCGGCTCCGCTGAGACGAGGCAACCAATTGATTTGTAAGTCTCGCCCCCCGAGGATAGTCTTGCGGAAATTGAATTATATCATTGTTGCCGTTCCGGTTGTTCCCAATATTATAGTTATATGACACTGCACACTATTTTGGATTGGAGCAGGCTTATTCACAGGTGTCTTGAGGACTATTAATTATTCAGTTTTTAAAATACAGTATACATATTTACAGTATAAACGTACTTGAGCCTTTAAACAGGTTGAGTTTTAAGTCCTTTCCGCCCTATTTATTTTCTATGTGGTATAAGATAGAAGGTTTAAACTCCACACATCTATGTTAGACCTAAATACGAGTATCTTGTTTTTCATGGATTCGTTGACTCTCCACCTCCATTGGGGACGGTCCATAAGGAATAGGGAAGCAGAGATTTTTAAATGTAAGCATAGGTTGATATTATATCAAATTAAAGGTCTCTGTTGGTAAAATACAATGCCGGAAACCGGACCTCTGAAGAATGACCGAGTCAAAAATAGCAGGCGATCAAACTTTGCATTAAAATCATATTGCTGAAAACAAAAAATGCAACAACTCCCTATATACTCGACCTTTATTTGAGGTCGGGTTTGTGGAAAATTCCTCAGACTGCAAGGCTCTTTAAAATGATGTATCACATAGCGTATAGGCTAATGCAGTTTTTCTGAAGACTTCTGAAGACAAGGGATGTCGGATGTCCCTAAAGGAAGTCTTGGGAAAAACTTCATTGGCCTACGTCATAATGATAAATTGTTTGAAGGGCTTTGCATTCTGAGAAATTTTTCATGAACACGACCTCAAAAGGTTGAGTGTATCGGGAGTTATTGAATTTTTTGATCGCTGCCATTTTTGACTCGGTCATTCTTTCGAGGTCAGGTTTTCGACTTTTTATTTTACTAACAGAGACCTTTTATTTGATGTACATATTATTAACTTATGCTTACATTTAACAATGTCTGCTTACTCCTAGTGGACTCCTAGTGGACTGCTTACTCCGTCCCCAATTGCAGGTTGATAGTCAATGAACCCATGAAAAAAAGATATTTAGGTCCAACACAGATGTGCGGAGTTTAAACCATCTCTACCTATACCGTATAGAAAATGAGGGGAATGGACTTGAAACTCACCCTGATGTATAAATTGATCATGAACCAGATAAAAAGCAGACAAATTAAAAATTTACAAATGGTCTTTTAACGAATTGTAAAGATTTTATATTGGGTCATACACGAAAAGGCACAGTTTGTGATACTAAAAGTGGCTATTAAAATTTGGCGAAAAAAGACAACAATTATTTTTGCAGAGCAAACTCCATAGGAAAACCTCATCAATAAAAATGTTTAGCTACTTGTTACATTGTCGTAGACCTACTTACTTTGGACAGTTTTACAAATAATTAAAATTACATGCATATGCTAAATGTGACGAATTAATTAGTGGACGCAACGACTATATAGTTACTGTTTATTTTACATGTTATCTACATTCCACTGCAAATGGAGTAGATGTAAACAGTTATTTATATTGCACCTTTAGTAATAAACAATCGGCCGGTGCGAATGTGAGATGTCTTGTACGGCATCGCAATGTATTCAGCCAATCTGACGAGTTGTCGTGTTCCGGGACGGATACACCGCCGTCTCCATGGCAACCAGGCGTGGGCGCCCGCAATAACATCTACTTACCCACCTTGTCGTCGGGTTTTATTTGGAATCGTCAGTTCCACATTAATATCTAGCGGTATGAATAGGGCTCATTCAGTCTATCTGATGGTTTAAAATTGAATTTGTTTATTTTTTGAAGATTATTTTTAATATTTCTGGTAATAAAGGTAAATGAGGCTAGAAATGAGACTTGTTTAAAATACCAACTAATATCTTTTGCTTTAGTCAGCTTCAACGTTAGAGAGTATCTTAGCTTTTAATATTTCCAAGTCCAATTGATAAATTGAGACAAATAAGGAAAATGATGAATGACTCAGTTTCTTTATATTTACTGGTGAAATAAAAAAAATAATAAAAGGCTTGCATTAAATTATGAACCACTGAACGTAATTCGATTTTGGTTACTTTTTAAATATACATAAAACGTGGAGGTCGCATGCATCCACCTTACTGATGGCTTTTTAGTCTTAAAAAACTAAAAAGAGTACCTACAGTGTACGTCAAAGACTGTATAACAACAATTTGCAATTTAACACTATAACAATATACTTTGTATAGTTTATATCTACTATTTTGGTGTTTAAAAATTCACCTGAACAATTTATTTAATATTACAGTGTGTTAGTTTATACAGGGTGTTAATAAAGTCCGAAGGCTGGGTAGCTGAGTGGTTAAAGAGCTCGCCTTTGAATCTGAAGGTAGCCGGTTCGATCCTGAGAAAAGTTAGTGCTTTTTGATGGTTCGATACTGGACCCAGCTGCCTTTGGTCATTGGGCTATTAATTAATGATCCTGACAAATAAAACAGCTGATATTTGTCAGTAACAAAGCTACACCTCATCTGATCCATTACAATCATCACACTCATCCCTTCAGTCATACTCACCTTAAAATACGCACCACAGAGTGCGTCGGTGTTTCAAATAAAGTATCAAAGTAAGACAGTCCATTTTAAAAACTGTTCTGAAGACAGTTTCATTTTAAGTCCAAATTTTAAAAAATAATGTAGATAGAGCCACAATACTTGGAACAAAGTTACAGGTCATAAAACTCTATTTTAACATATATTCAGTGATCCAATTCAGGGGGACGGCCCACAAGGAGTCGGAAGAAAATCTTAAATGGAAGCATAGTTTGATATGCACATCAAATTAAAGTTCTTACTTGGCAGAGTACAATGCCGTAAACTAGACTTAAAATGGATAACCCAGACAGAAATGGTAGGCATTCAAAGTTTCCATTAAAATCATGGGTAAAATTTTAAAATGCAATAACTTTCTTAAAACTCAACCTTTTGACGTCGTGTTTGTGGCTAATTATTCCAAATGCAAAGACGTTAAAAATTATGTATGATGTGACAAAAGCCAAAGCATATTTCTGTAAGACTTCATTGGTGGACTTCCCATAGAGGATGTTTATTTTGAAACTTCTTTAGCCTCTGTCACATCATACATCATTTCAAACGTCTTTGCATTAGGAATAATTAGCCACAAACCCGACGTCAAAAGGTTGAGTTTTAAGAAAGTTATTGCATTTTTAAATTTTACCCATATGGCTTTAATGAAAACTTTGAATGCAAACCATTTCTGTCTGGGTTATCCATTTTAAGTCTAGTTTGCGGCATTGTAGGCCCTACTCTGCCAAGTAAGACCTTCAATTTGATGTGCATATCAACCTATGCTTCCATTTAAGATTTTCTTCCGACTCCTTGTGGGCCGTCCCCCTGAATTGGATCACTGAATATGTGTTAAAATAGTGTTTTATGCCCTGTAACTTTGTTACAAGTATTGTAGCTCTATCTACATTATTTAAAAAAATATTTAACTGTATTCGGACTTTATTACCACCCTGTATATAAAAACTAATTGCAATTCTATAAACAGTTTTCCATACCAAAAATAGCTTAACTTTTGTTAATTGTAAAAAAAGCTTAAACCAACATTTGTGTGAAAAAAGTAAAAGCTAATTAATTATTCGAACCATGTCTAATATTCCGAGACATTACAACTCTCCTCTGACCCACCACCCTCTCGCCGATAAACGGGATTAACAACAGAAACAAATTATTCAAACTTTATGAATACGTTTCAAGCGTTATTGTTTTAATTAATTTGTATTGTTTGTTTTACAAGTAGGCTTTACCCTTTCATTTTACCTTTTAAATACATTGTAAAATAAATCAACTGTAAGTTCAAGTCCGGAAATATCCAAAAGTTCAATGTGAAACAGATCTGCAAATTCCAATTTACAAACTTGAACTTAACATTAATCCTGAGTAAATATTTGACAGTTCAATTGTTTTTTTAATTTATTTTGTTTTATTTACGACTCAAATTTAAACACATTAAAACGATATAAAATTTTATTACAAAATGTTTCTTATCTTCGTATATTTTAGTAAAAAAAAATGTGAAAAGTTCTGTTTAGCTCATGTTTGTTTTATTACGTATTCAAGTCATGTCTTCCCCAATGCCAATGGATATTTTGTGGATTCAAAAGCATATTGCAGCGAAGGCTATGTTGTCGTCTGCTTAGGAAAGACTTAATTCAGCCGGCGCATGGCCAATAAAAAGTAGACTGGTGGATTCTAACCATCCAAATAATGTTGCGCTTCTTTAACAATTGTGTTCGAATTATTAGTATACAGGCAAAAGTGTGTGATAGTGTTTTATAACCTTAATTTACATAATATATCTTCTATCTTATATATTTAAAACAGTAAGGTAAAAACACCTTTGGTCAGTTCGTCCGAGTCTTCTACTGGGCCGGTTTGCATGAGGGTTTTACCAAAACAAACATTTCCGGTCCTATATTAGCAGGTTCTATTTTATTTCAAAAATATTTACCGTAAATTGCCGAAAATGAAAGATAAACTTTACTTATGGAGATTTGACTTTATGAGATTATGGGGAAAAGATTCGACTTTTTCTATTCTTTGGACAGTTCGTCTGGACTTTCTCTGGACCGATTTACATGCAGTTTTTACCAAATAAAAGCTTTAGTACTATAGATCCCTTTTAAAACTTTAGGTTTTTATGTAGTTTTTTTTTTTTTTTTAATTTTATTAAACGATCATAAAGAATTTTTTTCTGTTCGAAATGTAGTTTTAGTTTTTAGTATGTTTTATGGGGCGTTTCTCCGATAATCCGACATTTTTATTGCTGTTCCAACCATGCTCCCGATCCCGTAGGTGACGGATTAGCAGGGGTGTACTGTAGTGTCTTATCAGACGTTCACTTCAGACAAATGTAAATTTTCATTAATAATTTATGTTTCATTTAAATTAAAAGAAAAATAACTGTAAAACAGTGGCACAATCTACAAATAGTTCTTGACTAAAAAGTAAAATATTTGAGTAAACGGTAGTGCCAACCTCTCGTGTTTTATCGAAACGTTCGCCCCAGTTCGCAGGTGGGACAACCTAACAGCAATATACTCGTACATCTCTGCTCTCAGCTTCGCGATTGAACACCGTGAGCGCGTGATGTGTTTTGTGTTTGTTCACCCCCTCCCCCCCTCCAGGGCGCTCTCTCGATGAATGGAATACAAAGTGAAAACCTGTTGGTTTTCATCCGATATCCCGGTTGAGCCAGGTGGAATCGAGAGCAATGTTTTCTAAAAGATTTCCCTCCGGCGATTTAAAGATTGTCTGTGTTTTTGTTAACGTGGTTTAATTACGTACAAATTGAATATTGGTTCTCTTCCAGAGGTTTTTTTACCAGTTTAGTTGCGGTTAACATCTCCTTAATCCAAGGTGTACAAGAGATTAATTTATTCTAAAGCCCTTAAAAGCTTGACGTGTTTAAAATATTAATCTCTAATACAGTATCAATACTAATACAAGGACTAATAAGGACAACACGGCCTACAAGGATTAATACGGCTGGGATTTTTTTGGCACTGACACTTCATAATTTTAACAGTTTTCATAATTTTAACAGTTTTCATAATTTGACTTAGCTTTATTTAACTTTTATCATAAAGGGGTTGAAGGTGTTTTCTTCAAAAAAAAATAATAAATAAATAGTCCCCACTAACTATAGTCCACGCCCTAAACAAGTTGAGCATTCACTGAAAGTCTAACAAAATTTGACTTTTTATTATTGTTGGGGACATTTAGAGTAGGGGGACTTGGGGCTGCATACGCCTGCTGCGGAGCCTGCGGAGCCCCCCCCCCCCCGAATTAGTAGGTATTTGACTTTTTTTTTCCTTTATTTCATATATTTTCGTTTATTTCAAAAATTTTTGTTTATTTCATATATTTTCGTTTATTTCGTTTATTTCATTTTTCAATTTACATAATTTGCTTCCCGCCTAAACGCTACCCGCGTCATCAACGTTAGTTACATAACCGTCCGTCCGTCCTTGAAACCCGCGCGCTTTTTACAAAATGTCGTTCGACTCATACACTGTAAGTAAGCGTTTCACTCAGTCTTACACAGTCACTCGTGCGGTACAGACATGAGCGCGTCCGGATTAATAGACGACTACTTGAATGCATTCATGGCCGACATCAACGCCGCGGACGACAACGCTACACTCGAGCAGATACCAGTTCCACCATCACCGAGGCCTAAGAAGAGGATAAGACCTACGCCTAAGCCTAAAGTGGAAGAAACAGCAAAACCAGGATGGGTTCCAAAACCTTCAGATGACTGCCCCATCGTGTCATGGCTTGAAAATGGACAATTTTACGCGGTACAAAATCCATCAAACAGCGGACCAGTGTTATTAAAAATGGAAATGTATGATGGTTCGGATATGGTGTACAGATGCGGATTATTTATAGACAAGAATAGTGAATTATACGAGAGCGTCAACCAGGTAGTGGACAAGTCAGAGAATATGTGGATTAATAAAGCTACAGGAGTACCGAAGATTAGCGGCTTGACACAAACAGTAACACGATACAGTAAGACAGTAGAGAAACCGAAAAAGCCAATGATAAAACCGAAAAAGCAAGCTGCGCGTAGAAGACCCACCAAGAAAACATTGTAGGAACAACGTCTAGACGATGTGGAGTGCGACCTCGCCGAACACCTGCGCTCATAAAAATCCATGATGGCCGCCACACTTATTGACCACCTGCGCAAACAAAAGATCCTTCTCAGAATTCATCGACCACCTGCACAAACAAAAGAAGCGGGACGACCCTTCTCAGATTACATCGACCACCTGCATCCGGCCACCTACACAAACAAAAGATTGGACACCTGCGGGACGATCCTTCTCAGATTTCATCGACCACCTGCACAAACAAAAGAAGATTTATGATGTCTAGACATTGTGGAATGTGCCAAACACCTGCGGGGCGACCCTTCTCACGTTTCATCGACCACCTGCGCACATAAAAAATTCCAAGATGGCGTCGCGGGCAACAAAACCGAACGAACGGACCGACCGAGCATCATTCTTCGCCTAGAGACCACTTCGACTAGTCGCATCATCCGCATACTCTCTCATCATTACCATGTCGAGCATCAGCAGCAGCAGCAGCATGACTTCAGAGTCCGCACCTGGTGTAACGATGGACCTCCGGACATCATTGAACACCTGCAAGTCCAGCTCTCCGGCCTACACCCGCCTGTCTGATCTGCGAGAGGAGTGCAGCTATGCGATCAGCGGGATGGAGCGTGTAACCACTCCATTCGGCGAGACAGTCGTCGTCATTCTCGAGGGACAAGTCGGCGATGATTTCTTCCTACGAGTCTACCTGCCCAGGCGTTTCAACCAAGTCCTGAGCGATCACGACATCGAGCGGTACAACAGCGGCTTCGGAGATCGCCTACGTCTGGTGAAGCGCAGTCCACTTCCAAGTAGTAAATTCACACCATTGGAATTTTTGTAAAGCAAGAAAAGAAGACTCAAGATTTAATTAACCTTTATAAATTTTGATAGCTTTCGTAAGCAATAAAAATCCATGTACATTACAGCATAAACTAATGTCTTTTATTTTAAGATGAAACCCCAAACCTTTATATCAAGAAAAAGTGTGTGGTATTTAGTTTTAGCGTCAGTAGCAGTCATGAGCTTGAAGTGGCAACATCCATTCTCAGCCATTGTGGCGGGTCCATCGGGCAGTGGTAAATCACATTTTGTTTCCAAGTTTATTGTACACATAGATGAAATGTGTGATGTAAAATTTGCCAAAATCAACTGGCATTATGGTAGTGGTGGAGGAGGAGGTGATGCAAGTGATTCCAAATTAAACCACATTGAGGGTTTACCAGACTTGAGTGATTATGATGGTAAGGAACCAATACTGGTTATAATTGACGATATGATGCGTGAGGCAGACGATAGAGTGGTGGATCTATTCACGAAGGGTTGTCATCACCGCAACATCAGTGTGTTTTTCATTACTCAAAATCTTTTTCATCAGGGTCGCGGGCAGAGAGACATCTCACTAAATGCTCACTACATTATATTTTTTAAAAATCCCAGAGACAGAGTACAAATCAGATATTTAGCCAGGCAGATATATCCAGACAGCCCAAAGTTCATAGAGGAAGCCTACAGTGACGCCACGAAACAGGCACACGGTTACCTGCTTTTGGACTTGAAACAGTCGACATCTGAGGACATGAGAGTACGCACTTGCATATTCCCCGAGGATCGTGTAAACTACGTGTACTTGCCAAAGAAAAAATAGCTAGTCAGTTGCAATCATGTCGTGCTTGAAGAAGGACGCACCGTTGCTCAGAGCACTGATACACGCCACGCCCAAGGAACGAAAGGCTCTGCTAAAGGTCTGTGACAAGAGTTGCATTCGTTCAGTCTGCGAGTGTGCCTACAACGTGCTACGTGGGAACGTGCCTCTGTCGAGTAAGACTAAAAGCCAGTTGAGTAAACATAAAGTGACTCTGAGACGCTTAGTAAGACAAGGAGAGTGTTGGGGAAAGAAACGAAAGTATCTAGTGCAGAAAGGCGGCGGAGTTTTTATTCCATTACTGTTGGGCACAGTGTTACAGGCAGCAGTCAGTAGTGCATTAGGAAAGTAAAATGGATATCCAGACAAAACCATTTTATTTGACTTTACTTAGCGGTACGCCCCTCTCAGCAAATTATTATCCGAAAAATATCACGTCTGATTTTACTGTACATCTACCGAAGTTCATTTGCTTGGACAGTAGAGATTGGGAAGTAGCGCTCGTAGAAGTGCATTACCCATGTTCGTTCTCAACAGTAGGGTCCGATGCTTTGATACAAGTAGTTGGTACAAAAAAGGAAGAACCCAAGAAGTCTGTGGGAAAAGAAGGTAAATCAGTCAACAAAGAAGGTAAATCAGTCAACAAGGAAGGTGAATCAACCATCAAAGAACCGACCAATAAGAAACCCAAAATATTCGCACACATCGATAGACCAAAACCCGGATACTACAATTCAGTTGAAGAATTGGTGAAACACATCAATGGGCTGAATTATGTAAAGAAAACTGGAACTATATTCAGTCTTGACGAAGCAAAGCGTGTTAAAGTATCGTTAGGAAATGCATTGGGACCTGTCACAAGAGTGATTTATTCCCATTCACTCGCACTTCAGTTGGGAACAGCATCGACAGATGATATAATATCTGAACCAGGTTTACTTAAGAGTACTAGACCGACTAATTTAAATCTTGGTTTACCAGCACATATGCTCGTGAACTGCGATCTGGCTGAAGAACAAATCTTGAGCGAACTCCGTATACCACTATTGAGGATTATCAATATATCCCACTCGTTAAATGATTATGGAACGTACAAGACGGCATACATAAGTGATCCGCACTACGTGCCAGTGAAAAAGAAGACATTCGAAAGTGTGAGAATTTATGTGTTGGACATCTTAAAGCGAGATCTCTCATTCCGTCACGGAGCGTTGACCGTTAAACTACACTTCCGACCGGCCGCCGCTGCTGCACATCAATAATGGAGCACGCAAAGAAGATGGCCGTCGTCCCGCAAGAGCTTGTTGAGCGTTTACAGGCTACATCATCGGAGAAGCCGCCAAACAATTTGTCCACTACGGAAGGACTGGATGTGGAGATGCAGAAAATAATGAATAACAAGAATATAGACGATAGTGAAAAATGGAAACTGTACAATCAGGCGTTGCAACGTTTCTTACACTTTGCCTCTAATAATCGCCAGCCGATTAATATTCCAATCGTGGATGCGACATTCGATGATGATGCCCAACACCCGACACGGGCTGCAGCGGAAGGGCCAGTCGATGAGATTGTCGAAATGTTCTCAAAGACATACAGGAGTGACGCCCGCAATCTGTTACGATTTATGAAAAAACCCGATAGTCGAATCAGTTGGGATATCAACTACTCGGTGTTTATCGATGGTCGAAAACTACCGAATGCGAATATAGTTGATATTTTGAATAACATAGTGAGAGTTCGAATGACCGAACGTATACCGCCAGGATGGATGGAAGTGATGACCGCTTTGAAAGAAATGAATGTACCTCTAGAATTTATAAATAATACCAGAGCGTTACGGGAATTGAATGACACATTCAAATCATCATTGCGGATGACCAGTTCACCGAGTGCACCATCACCGCGCAGAACACCGATGCGAGAGCGGCTACGTTCGTGGGCAACAGTGAAACGAGGACCTAAGGAGCGGCGCGGTGAGACATCATTACAGAGAACATTACGTGAGGTCGATGATTATCTAGCGAAAACACCGATTGAAGAAGCGGCGACTGGCGGTTATGCTGCGTCAACTCCCATAATAAGAGACGAATACCAGTGGGACAGGGAGCCGCTGGGCTTTCTAGACAGGTGGGAACCGTATCCGGCCAAGTGAGCATGGACCGTCTCTATTACAACCCCGGCGAGCCCGGCGCGTTTGGCGGTGTCGCACCGCTAGTGCGAGCTGCACGCAAGAGAGATATTTCAAAGTCGAAAGTAATCGAATGGCTACAATCACAGGATACTTATACATTACACAAGCCTACCCGTAAACGCTTCCCGCGCAATCAGTACTCTGTTTTCGGCCCGTATGAACTGTGGCAAGCGGACTTGAATGATATGCGAGGATTGAGTAAATACAACGATGGAGTCAATTACCTGCTGACCGTGATAGACGTGTTCAGTAAACGTCTGTACGTGAGAGCGTTGAAGAGAAAGGAAGGTGCAGAAGTGGCAGTGGCATTCGAAGAAATATTCAAAGAAGCGACTAAAACTCCGCGTTGCCTCCAGTCTGACAAAGGAACAGAGTTTACCGGCGCCAAGACCAGACAGTTATTCAAAAAGTACGGAATAAAATATGTGACTACGCAGAATCCCGATGTTAAAGCGGCAGTAGTGGAACGCGTGAACCGCACATTAAAGTCTCGCATGTGGCGTTACCTGACTTACAAAAACACTTACCGATATATCGATGTACTGAACAAACTGGTGAAAGCATACAATGCCAGCGCACACAAGAGTCTCGGTGGTGGATTGCGTCCCATCGATGTGAAAAATGATCGGACGATAGCACAAGTGCTACAACGCATGTACAGTAAAATTCCACACCGTGTTAAGCCCAAACTCAAGATTGGTGACACAGTGCGCATAGCAAAGGAGAAGGGTACGTTCGCCAAAGGCTACGAGACCAATTGGAGTAACGAAGTGTTTACTATTCGTAAAGTGAACACTCTGATGCCGTTGCCCATGTACACGCTGGCGGACCTCAAAGGTGAAGTTTTGACCGGCCAGTTTTACGAACACGAATTACAGAAAGTAATCTATCGGAGTGATCAACTATTCAAGATTGACAAAATACTGGACACTCGTGGCAGAGGCGCCAGTAAGAGTTATTACGTCAAGTGGCGAGGTTACGGAGACGAGTTTAACTCTTGGGTGAGAGCGCAAGACTTACAAAATGTCTAACTCGCAATTCTTCCTGACGCTGCCCAGCAACAGTTCTATGGAATATTTCCCCAACAACAAGGTGTCAAACTACACTACGCATCTTTCGAAACAGATACGATTGGAAGGTGCGTGGGAGATGGCTCTGGTGGAATCTCACTATCCATGCTCATTTCCGTTAGTGAACAAAAACGAGATTATAATAATCGAACAGGATACTATTCTTTCCGCCATAGATTTGGGAGATACAGACAAGTACACGTTTACTCTGGACATGGGTTACTACAAGAATATAACTGAACTGCTGAATATGATCAATGATGCGAAGGGCCTCATCGATTACGTAGAGTTCACTTATGACAAAGATGCGGACAGAGTGGAAATAAAAATACTGAAAGAAGACGTGGTTGCGATACATTTAGACAATAAACTGGCTTTACAATTGGGATTCGATCCGCAACAGAAGGACATTGTGAAAAACAATAAAGCGTCATGGCCGCCGAATCTATCGATGGGGCTTCCAGCTAATATGTACGTGTACTGCGATCTGATTGAACCACAATTGATCGGCGACACTTCTGCCCCACTATTGAAGATCATCAACATTGACAGAGGCGACTACGTGCACGGTGCCAATAAGACTGTACTGTACACCAGCCCGCATTACGTACCGATCGCCAAAGGCGCATTCGAGACTGTAGAAATCGACCTCAGGGATCACACGGGGCAAAACCTGTCATTCCTGTTCGGGACGTCGTACGTGAAGCTGCATTTCAGAAGAGCTCTGCATAATAATTACCTGTAATAATGGCTTCGAACGATCCGTACATGGCGTACTACTATCGCCAGCATTCGCAGACGGGCGGATCGATAGAAAAAGTGTTTCGCGGTGCCGCCTACCAGAGAGGACATGGAGTCGGCAGCTTCTTGGGCGGAATGTTTCGCACCGTATCTCCGATAATCAAGAGCGGAGTTGCAGCATTGGGCAGAGAAGCGTTAAAGTCCGGAATGGGTTTCCTGGGTGATGTGACTGTACGTACGAAACACCCCAGAGATGCGGCAGAGGAACGCATGAAAGAGTTTACCGGCTCGTTGAAACGCACGGCCGATGACAAGATTGAACGAGTTCTTCGTGGTGGCGGTGGCAGTGTCAAGCGTCTGCGGCCGGCATCCAAAAAGCGCGGATCGCGTAAGAGTGGCGCGAAACGCGCAACGCGCAAGACTTCCGCGAAGCGCGCAATGCGTGGTGGCAAGAAACAATCGAGTAGCCATCGCACACTGCGTGTCACACCTCAGTCTCTGGCTAAACTCCTTAGAGGAAGGACGTCATCATCGCCGTCCAAGAAGAGAAAAGCAGCAGTTAAAAATAAAAGGAAAGTAGCAAAGGCAATAAGGGATATTTTTAATTAATCATGTCGTTCATACATCAAAGATCATGCGAATGCGTCAAGACGGAGCTGGACTTGTTTTCACTACCGCCCACACAGACGAGTATCGAAAATGGAAAATGGATTCAATACAAACCGATATCCACACTGACGGACGACTCACCGATAGAGTTTGTAGTACCAGGCAATGGCGAAGAGTACACCGATCTATCGCAAACAATGCTGGAAGTCACTGCATCGATAATCAAGGCGGACGGATCGGCGATCGCTGCGGCCGATGCAACAAAAGCTGGTCCGATAAATAACTGGCTACACTCGTTGTTCAGTCAAGTGGACATGTGCATGAATCAAAAATTGGTTACACCGCAAAACAACACTTACGCATATCGAGCGTACATCGAAACAGTATTGAACTACGGATTCGATGCCAGGAAATCACATCTATCGTCCGTGCTGTGGAACGCCGATGATTCAGGCCATATGGAAAACACCGAAGACGATAATGATGGACTGGAAAAGAGACGGAAGCTAACGAAAGGAGGACGAGAAATCGATATGGTCGGTCATCTACATTTGGACATGTGTAATCAGAATAAATATCTTTTGAACGGAGTCGAGTTACGCTTCAAGTTAAACAGGTCGAAAGACGCATTCTCCATAATGGTGCACGAAGGTGACTACAAAGTGCATATCGTCGACGCGAACCTGTGGATTAGAAGATGTAAAGTCAGCCCGACCGTACTGTTGGCGCACAGCAAGATACTGCAGTCCGGTACCGCTAAATATCCAATCACACGAGTGGATGTGAAATCTTTCACGCTCGCCTCCGGCATAAGGAGCAAGACTCTAGACAACGTTTTTCTGGGACAAGTTCCGAAGCGCGTGATTGTCGGTATGGTAACCAATGCCGCATTCAACGGTGATGTCAAAAAGAATCCATACAATTTCCAGAATTTCGATTTGAACTACTTTTCACTGTACGTGGACGGTGAACAAGTGCCGGCCAAGCCGCTCCAACCCAAGTTCTCTCCTGCCGGTAGCGCAAAGTCAGTTATGGCGTACAACACAATATTCAGCGGCACGGGGATCCATTTCTCAGACGCTGGAAACGTGATTAGCAGAGAAGATTTCGAAAACGGCTACTGCCTGCTAGTGTTTGATCTGACACCCGACCTGTCTGCCAGCGATACCGGCCACTGGAATCTCGTACGCAACGGCAGCGAGCGCATGGAGCTGGGATTCGGCACCGCGCTAGCCGAGACTGTCAACTGTTTGGTGTACGCAGAGTTTGACAACGTAATTGAAATCGATCGACACCGCAACGTGATGGTCGACTTTGGTGGCTAGTCTCTCACCGGCACTCGTACGAGATGGATCGCTTACGCAGAGTACGTTGCAGGAATTTGGCCGCTCCCATCATTATTGATTTCCAGAGTTTCAAAGACAACATCAATGATTACATAATGAAGGAAGTCTGCGTTATGGAAGTGGACAGCGGGATACTACTGATGCATCACATCGCCAAACCACCATTCAACAGGGACGAACTGACCATCGACAAACACCGAGAATCACACTGGCTATCGAAACACTATCACGGATTGAAGTGGGATCAAGGGGACATCGGCTACTACGAATTGGAACAAAAGCTACGAAAGATAATCGCCAAACGACACACCGTCTATGTCAAAGGATCGGAAAAGAAGAGTTTTATATACAGACATTTAGTTATTGATCAATGCACTACCAACGTTATCGACTTGGACGATATCGGATGCGGTTCACTGGCGACAATCAACAATCTACTATCGAAATCCACGCTGCGATGCCGTCATCACAGATCACCGAACCACCGATGTTCACTATCCAATTGCATAGCATTACACGGATGGTTGTTTTTGACTAACAATATTGACGATGAATTGGAATCTACTGATGAAACAAGTTCGTATTTCTGCTCTTGTTTTCACACGTCTACGAGCACTACAACGAGTACTACCGCCGCAACTGTTGGCATCGACACCGTAGAATGAATACCAATCAGATTGAGAAATATCTATCGACTCTGCCAGTGCACAATCATGGGGTCTACGCCGCCGACCGACTACCGCATCGCATCTCCCCGTCTACAGCAATCGTTGTGAATACCGATCCACACAATGAAGCCGGTACGCACTGGGTTGCATTCTACCTGGATCGAAAGAGTGATGTCATTGAATTCTTCGACAGTTACGGACAGCCCCCACATCTGTACTTCTACCAAGGATTCCTGAGACGTAACGCTCGCCGCTACCTGTACAACGAGTATCGCCTACAAGATGATGACAGCACAGTCTGCGGCCACTATTGTCTGACTTACCTGTACTACCGAACTCACCATGATATGAGGATGATGGACTTCGTGCAGCTCTTCGACGACACCTCCACTGCTCACAATGATGCGATGATCAGAACACTATTCACCAGATTGTATAAACACTTGTAGCGATGTTTGCTTTTTCTTTGTAAAAATCTTTTTAATTTTTTTTCTTTGTATTGTAAAATCTTTTTCATTTATCTTGTAATGTAATTTTTTTTTCTTGTAATAAAAATGAGTACTCAACAAACACCAATCTTTTCATTTCCTTTTAGTATGTAAGTTTTCATTTTTTAAAAAGGCTCAATATTTCAAAGTGCATTTAGAAAAATCATATAGTTTAATCTTTGTGCAGACTAGACATTTATAATTTACTTTCAAAGACCAGAGACCCTAGTAACTCAATATTTCAAAAGAGTCTGATAATTTACTCATTGTACATATTTGACATAACAGTTCAAAGTGAAAAGAGCCTATTAGTTTAACCTTTATGCAGACTCGACATTACTTTCAAAGACCAGATAGTTTAGTAACTTGATATTTCAAAAGAGTCTGATAGTTTAAGTATTTGTACACCTCTGTGCAGACTCGTCATTTATATTTTACTTTCAAAGTGAAAAGAGTTTGATATCTTAGTATTTTAAGAAAAAGCAAAGAGTCTGACAGTGAATGATCTTATTACTATGTGTAAAACTGGAAAATGAAAACAAGTATGTCAATACAAATGACTAGATTTATTGAATCAGTCTTAAACCTAACATCGAGTGTATTGAAAAAAGGAGGAATATTGAATCAGCAGATAGAAACTTTATACATTATTTAACAAAGATAAAACATTATAGAATAGTCAACAAAAATGAATTTGATTCATTAATAAAATTTACATACAAACAACAACAAGAAAATGCACACACAAAATAAAAGTTCATATCACAGTCCACAACAGTCCATAAACAGTCCATAAACAGTCCATAAACAGTCCATATCACAGTCCATCACACACTCCCGAGATCCGAACAGAGCCTACCCGATCACACTCATGCGACTTAAATTATACTGTCTAGTCGTCTACGTCCATCGGCGCTGGTAGAGCTGGAGGTAACGGTGGCGCCCTGGGGGGAATAGCGTAGTGCCCCCACGGAAGCGTGTTTATTCCGTCCTCTGGCATTACATAGCGTTTGTCATCATAGGGTGCCAGGGACCGCTTCCTTACCACAACGGTGTAGATTATGTGGTGTTTGCTTTGGAACCTCTGGTTGTCCGTACTTTTTATAGTCTTGTTGTATAAACAATCTAGGTAATCTTGCACGGACAGTTCCTTTGCAACTACGGCGCGGTTGACGCCCTTTGCCCGCTTTATCGGCGGAGGCGCACCACAGTCGTCGTCATCTCCGTTACCAACAGCACACGTAAAGCCTCCGGATACCATACAATATAATTTTGCCATCAAGCCGACGAATAACCTAATAACTCTCCCACCGACTTCGTCCTTGAATTTCCCCAAAACCCTAGCGTTGCGCCCGTCGTAGCACATGTGGTTCTGGGGATAGTTGCTGGTGTCGAAGTCGTCCAGGTGCGTCGTCATGTCGCGGTAGACGTCTAGGGTACGGATGGCGTAGACGATACCATCTGTGTCCATGTAGGCCATCTTTATATTCTCGATGCCGTACCTTTCTACCATATCGTAGTGAAAACCGTACATCTACCGTTTACTGTGGTCCAGAATACACATTCCCGCATAGACTGGCTTGTTGAGTACAACTCGCACTTTCGCCATATTTAGTAGTGCCAGGTTCTCGTCGTACCAAATCCGGTCGTTGAAATTTGCCTTGGCCACGTACTTCGTGTATGTCTTGCGGGATGTGGCGATCTTCATGTTTTGGTGTTTTCTCACATTCTGGAGACTCATACCGTAGACAGCATTGACCATCAATTTAAACATCTCGACTTCGAATTTGTTGTTGGCCTGCCGTCTCAGTTCGGTATTCAGCATCACGTACGGTTTTAACCACGGCGACTGTTTGAAACGCATAACCCGGTGAACACGGCGAACACGCAGTCCATTCTCGATCGCTTGTTGTAAGTAACGATAGTGAATCACGTATTCATCCTTGTCCGTGAGAGTAGCCATTAGTTTGCTGGATTGTCCTGCTCCGCTATTGATGATGTCCTCCGACGAGTAGGGCAGCTGGTAAGCCGGCGACTTTCGTACTTCCGGACAGAACGGGAGATCACGGTGTTTGTCGTGGAGTGCCTGGTCTCTTGGGTACTCCAGATCAACCTCCAAAACGTATCCATACTCACCGTCTGCCGGTATGTCCATGATGTTCAAGTCGTCGATTTCCTGCTGCGACAGCCACTCAAAATCTTTGTAGGGAAGTGGTTCTGACATGGCCCATCCGTAGAGGTTATTTGCATCATAGTACATTAAAAATGTATCGTTTTCGTGTTCTACGACACCTCCACTTGTCGATGCGCCCTGGCCGTCTCGGTTGCCGCCATCTTCAGCTCTTGTGTATTTGTTGTTGGCGACAACGTGCCTAGTGACGCATTGGGTCAGTCCACCTCGGATGCCCTTCTCGAAGAACAAGTACATATCGACATCTCGCAAGGTATCGAGCACCACTCCAGTCTTGAGTAGCATTACGTCCCACGCGTATGAAGGCAGAGTAAGATAATGCGCAGGATCCAAGTTGTAATGCGTCATGCACATTTCTCTGAATCCCTCGAAGACGTCGGCAAGTAGCAGAACATCGGTCATCAAATAAATCTCTGCGTACTGTCCGAGGGATGTGCAACTGAACTTATCCCATACGCGTTGGGCGTGTGCGTAGTCCTCATCGGTGACATTTTCTCCAAAGACATCTTTAGGTGGCAGGTGATCATCATTAAGTACTTCCATGGACGTGACGTACTCGTAGGGGAAGATTCCCTTCCTTCGAAGCAAATCAAAATCTTCTTGGTCTTGGTGCCGGGCGCGCGTAAGGTGCATTTTGTTGGCCGGCAGAATAGACGCCAATGTACCTAATGCCTTAGACATGAGGCGGTACGAATCGACAAATTGTAATTTAATACTGTTCCGCCGGCCCGCGCCCGGATATTTGAAGCGCTTCGAGAAAGTAATGTACTTTTCTTCGGTGTTGGCGAGTACCTCAACGTCTCCCTTGTCCACGCCTAACTCACGCACGATGAAGTGGGCATCGTAGTTTGACAAGTTATGAAAATACATATTGACGGTCTCCTGTTCCCTGTAGCGGAGGTTGCACGAACGATGAGCAGCTCCTCTGTAATTGTACGGAGGCGAGTGTTGGTGATCCCTAACTTTCATCTTATCTTCACCATCGTTAGGGCCGAATTCTCGCTTGCAGATGTGACAGACAGTGGCACGTCGGAATTGGAGTTCTTCCTGCTCTGTCAACTGCGGTGGATCTCCGGGCATGCGCTGGCCGTAAAGGATGTCGCCAATCTTCCGTACGTCATCCCGTACAGCGTTGATAAAATGCTGCGCAGCATCCTCGCCTCTGTACATTCGCAGCTTGGAGAAGGTGTTGGAATCCTGGTCATCGTCATCGCAGTCTCCCTCGTCGGCTGTTCTTAGGTCGTCGCGAATGTAATATGCATAAGCGTACGGTCTATGGACATTCCTAACATTGTTGGGCAAACCACCTACGCGCTGTTGGCCGGTCGTTCGGTTAGTTGCTGGGTCCCAAGCAGGCGGTTGAACAGTTGGTGCGGGATGAATGGGCCTTTCAGCCTCAAAGGGTACGAGCATACTCTCGAAGTCAGCATATATCGTAAACCGACTCCTCTTTGTACGCTCGGGCCGATTGAACATGATGTGCTCTTCTTCCACAACATCGGTTCTCAATGGCGCGTTTTTGGAGCAGTAACGTTTGTGTTCTTCTAACCGCTGCTCTCCTGTGAGACCCAGTTTGTTTGGTCGGCTGTCAAAATGCGCAAAGCATCTCTTGCACATGAATAATCTTCGATGACCTAGTGTTATCTGCCTAACAACTAGTCTCTCAAAGTCTGAGATGTAAGTGTAGTGGGTGGTTCGTTCATCAGTTAGGAATAGCAGATCGAAGTGGTTCGGTAGCTCTTGATCCACGACGCGAAGGGGGAAGACATAGTGCTCTTCTTTGTTTTGGTAGTGTTTCTGCTTCTTTTTGTCCAAACCGTACACATTTATGCTTACGCCGGGGTTGTTGCGCTCAAACGTGCGGATTTTATCTAATCTTACTGGAAATTCCAGTCCATCGAAATTTAGGTTTGACCGTGCTCTGACTTCTGCCGTGAAATGGTTAGCAGTAAGCCTGTCACGTCGAGCATTTTCAATAAATTTAGAAAGCATTGCGTATTCAAAACAACGCTCATCCGCAACGTTGAACACATTTACCACGGCTTTTTTCATGGCGATATCGCGAGGAAGGGGGATGAAGGAGCTACCTCTGATAGGGCTGTAAACATTGACTCTCACTTCCATATCTAAAACCCTAACAAAACTCCACCCCGAACCCTTCATCTCGCATGTCTCTTTCTCCAACAAGATTTTATTAATAAACGCTTGACAAATTTCATCAATGTCACTCGTATGGAGAATTTCAACATTCTTTGTCTTAAAGGCACGCCTACAAGTATCGCCATGGATATTTACAAATTCGCATTCGACCCAGATGTTGGCTTTGATGGCACGAGTGTGATTTAGTATTTGTCGCATGAGTGTGGTTACCTGAGTCCTGAGCGACAGAAGGAACTCCTGCAGGGTAATTGACTCGTCCGCGGGCTCTGCTAGGCTGTAGGTCTTGAGTCGCCCACGAAAGGCCGTCTCAATCTCCACGAAACCCGCAGGAGCTAAGCCGCCAGGGATCTCAGGCGCCTCGTCGTCTTCACTTGATGTTGCCACTGATGCTGGCGACGAGGGGGCAGGCGAAGGTGGCTGGACTCCGCTGGGTTGCTGTTCCGCACGGCGGGCTTTGCAGTGTTTGCGGGCATGGATCAGCATATTCGACTTCCTCGTGAAGCTTTTGCCACACCCGTCACACACATGGCCTGAAAAAATACAACATACTGTAGTCTCATGTGTAATTATAATGCTCAGCCTGAAAAGATTCAGTTTTCAAACCAATATGAAAGTTCAACGTTTAATATAGTTATTCTGCATTGTGATTCATTAAAAGATATAATTGTCGAAAGTTAAATATTTTTCTGAACGTCTATATTGTGAGTGAGATTCATTTAATATTAAGGTTGTTAAGTCTTTACAATAGAATCCTTTGACAGCATGAGCCATTTAGTGTGGACGAAATATCTGAATGAATATTTACATTTTTAGGCAAGTTTGTAAATTGATAGTTTAAAGTAATAGAACAAACCTGTTGTGGGAACTCCAGCAGGCTCTGTGGCATGGACCAGTTCCGGAGCATTGGACGGACCCGGTCTTGGCTCGACGTCGGGAGCGGAGGAGGGGCCGGGCCTCGGCTCAAAGACAGGAGCGGAGGAGGGTCCGGGCCTCGGCTCAATGACAGGAGCAGAAGAGGGGCCGGGTCGTGGTTCCGCTGGACTCGGTGTGGGCACGAAGTCTGTAAAGAATAGTACATACATGATTAGAATATGTTATATTATTTGTATAAACATAGTAAAGGTATAAATCTTTGATCACAAGTACATCAATAGTTCGAATGCTCCAGAACTTTTAAGTGAGAATAATGATTAGCGTTAGATATGTTGGTTCACAACAAAGTGTTGAGCTAAATTGGAAACAAAAAGTTAGCCGAGTTACAGTGAATCAGATGCTAAATTGGATTTCTTTCTCATCATTATGAAAACTACGAAAGAGAGTAGAATTTCAGACATATGAGTATTTAGTGAATTGAAATAATTTTTAAAATACTGACCCGGTCTAAATGCTGGGTTCATTGCTGGCTGAGGTCGATGTTTGCTGGTGATGTGGCGGCGCAGAATGTCTTCCCTCGAGAACGTCTTGTCACACTCCGTGCACGGGAAGTTAGCTCCACGGTGTACTGCACGGACGTGGCGTAAGACATTTCGCCTCTCGGTGAATGCTTGGCCACACTGGACGCAGGCAAAACGACGGTCAACGTTGTTCATGATGATCTGCACAGAAATAACGTTGTGCATTAGAAATTTGTTGTAATTCTCAGAGTTAATCCAACAGTCACAAGAAATTCATTTATGTCTTCAATCTACTAAGTATACATGAAATAAATAGTAATAAAGGTTTAAGTTCTAAACTAGGTTTTAAACTGCTCTAATATCGAATAAACAGTTTTCTTGAATATAAAGTCTCATAATATGTTACTGTCGCACATTCGTTACAGCTTGCGTTACAGAAACTTAATATCTTTGTTAAAATTTACAAGCAATATGATCAAATCAGGTAGATGTTTAAACTATTTGAGTTACGAGTCTATAAGTGACCAAACCAATCTACTATTTTAAAAGTTTTATAAAATTAAAAGATATTTTTTCACATATGGTTAGCATTTTGTGTATGGTGTAGTGTAAAACTATAACCAACCTACTCTTTCAGTTTATAGACAAAGGTAAAGAAAAAAAAATAATAAAAAATAAAAAAAAAGTAAAATAAATAAATAAAATAAAATGTGTTACAGAGACTCAATAACGGATTTAGGATTTATGTTCAATATGATAGAATATAACAAGATGTTTAAAGAGATGCGCTACGAAACATAGTCTATAAGGGACCAAGCCCATCTACTATTTTAAAGTTTTATAAAATAAAAAAAATAAATAAATAAATAAATAAATAAATAAAATGTGTTACAGAGACTGAATAATGGATTTATAATTTATGTTCAATATGATAGAATGTAACAAGATGATTAAAGAGTTGCGCTACAATTCATAGTCTATGTGGGATAAACGCTAACTACTATTTTGAATAGCTTAGTAAAATTAAAAGTATTTATTTGCATATGTTAAACGTTTTGTGTGTGAAGTAGTGAACACTATTATCATCGTACACTTTGAGTTTCTTGACAAAGTAAAAAATTTACTGAAATCTAATAAGAAGTAAAAACTACATTTAATTATAACTAGTTATTGTAAATTAGAAATAATACTTACATTTGAAGTGAGAAGTATCCAAAGATGACACTGACGTAGACAGAGGCGCAAGGAAGCAGCAAGCGGAGCGACGTGCAGGAACGTCCGGTCACTACGGCAGCTAGGCAACTACTGATGCCGGGGAGTGTAGAAAATGGCCGACGACGCTCGGTTTGGTTATCCTCTGTAAGGTGACGGTCGGTGAAGGGACGCGCAGCTGCGTGGGGTGATGGGTAATATAAGACGCGCTATTGTGTAACGTCGCCGGGCGGACGCTCCCACGCAGGGGTGTGGTCGGCCTATTGTACCGGCTCCCCTATCTAAGGAATGTTGCACCTGGCCGAGGGTCGGTACCTTTACACCGTGGGTGGTCTCGGGGGGGGGGGGGCTGACTGGCGGGAAAATAACGTCCTGCTCCCCCACTCCTACCTGCTGTGGCCACAGATTTTGGTCAGATAGCACTATGGAGTCCGAGAAGAAGGTTGTCGACAAAACCGATGAACAGCATTTGTGGGACTCCTCTATTACAGAGGAGGAGTTACATGCGGCCGTCGAAGCTGTCGAGGAAAAGGAGAAGAACCTCTGGCGGCTCTGGTTGACTCAGTTGGATATTTGCGGTTCTGTACCGCGAGATGATTTCGAATTTCAATGCCAGATGGCGATTACCCAACAACTTGAAGTCGCCGAGAATGAGCTAAAGAGTGGAGGTACTATCCAGGCGGAGGTGAAAACTGAGAAACATGAAGAATATAGCGAATATGATGATTAAACGTACTGTTGATCCCAATCCTTTTAGTTTTAAGTGGTAATGTTATAAATAAATAAATAATAATAAAAAAAAAGAATTAATCTAAGTGAAGATGTTTACTATATAACACAGTGATCGTGTTACTGTATTTAGTTTTCATCTTGTAGACGACGCAGGGGTGTGGTCGGTCTATTGTGCTGGCTCCCCTACCTGTGGAATGTCGCACCTGGCCGAGGGTCGGTTTACGACACCGCAGGTGGTCAGGGGGCTCCGCAACTTGGGTGGTCTCGGGGGGAGGGGGGGGGGCTCCGCAGGCTCCGCAGCAGGCGTATGCAGCCCCAAGTCCCCCTACTATTTAGTTTATGTAAAAAATCGATTTTTCCACATTTCCAGAGTGGGCTCAACACGTACGACGCCCCTTAGAGGGATTCATAGAGGAAACTGGATTGGAATATTTAATGTTATACTAGTATAAGTGTTGCTCGAAATCAAGCAATTTATTTTAATACAATATAAATGATACTTTTAGCTCTAAATCAATAAATAACTTCTTGATTAGCATTATACGTGCTGGTACTGATATTTAGGTTGAAATAATAAAACGTCTTCCAACACTACTCGATATATTTACACTTATACTGTAATATTTTACAAGACGGTAAATATATATCAAAGATCTTATAATGGCGATCGATTTCGACCAGTCACATCGGTCATCATCAGGCCCAATCGGAGACTCCGATTGGGCCTGATGATGACCGGTGTGACTGGTCGAAATCGATCGCCATTATAAGATCTTTGATATATATTTACCGTCTTGTAAAATATTACAGTATAAGTGTAAATATATCGAGTAGTGTTGGAAGACGTTTTATTATTTCAACCTCTAAATCAATGACATCCGACTAATCCAATATTGTGAATATCTTTTATCACCAAAACTACACCTATTTACAGCTGATTATTAACATATGTTTAAAATACTTTATTTAATCCCAATGCTAATTAAATGGGAAATTTTGAGATTTCAATGGTGAATAGCGCCTTTATTTTCAGTCCGAATCTCATCAGTTTTTTGCGGAAACAACTACAGACCAAGCCCTATCCAACGACACCAAAAACTTGAAAATCGGTTGAAAAATGTAGGAGGAGTTCTCATGACAAAAAAACCCTTAGCGTATTAAATAAGTATGGATATCATTTTAAAGGTCTTTAAATGTAGATCACAACGCCACAAACCCGATCCCAAAAGGTCGAATATGACACGAGTTATTGCGTTTTGAAATTTTGATAAAATGCTTTTATTACACAAAGTTTGACTGCCTACAATGTCTGGCTCGAACGTTCATTTGAGGTCGGGTTTGCGGCATTTCTTTCGGTTAAACATAATCCTAAAGCTTCTGTTAAATATTTCATTAAAATTTCCATGGGCTGTCCCAAGTCGAGCTGAAAATCATAATATTTAGGACATCAATTGAAGACGGCAAATGAAGACTTAAAAGAAGCCCTTCAACTTAAAAATGTTCAGGATCTTGTTTATCCTTAAAACAAGAGATAAATAGTATAGAAATAAAATTTAAAACCATGCGATCAAATCGACCTCAAATGAATGTTCGAGCCAGAAATGGCAGGCAGTCAAGCTTTGAATATAATTGCAGGTCGGAGTATTGGAGTATATACCGCATACTGTAGCATCATAGGGGCAATTTAAACTTAATTGGCCACCATGTAAAAAATGTATTATCTAGTTTTGAAGTCGACTATTTTTCGTAATTATTTTAAATGATAGGCGAAAACTATATCTAGGTAAGCTATAAATTGAAATGTACATCCAACTAGCTGATTTTTTCGGTTCAGGTTCAGCGATCGAGGAGTGGTAAGGGTAGACGGTGATTGTTACACAAAGTACCAAATAACAAAATGTTAAAGAAGAATTTAATTCACTTCAACTCATAGTATCAACTCATCATCATTGCTTATTACAGTTTAATTAACTGTTAATACACCAAATTATTTGTGTGAATTAATCGATAACCACAATTCAATACGTGATTTTGTTTGTTTGTAATTATACTCACTTTCAAAATATGAGTATAATTAGTTGCTTAAATTAATGATTAAAATAATAATGTAAGATGTTATTAAAACCATGCCATGCCATAAAATCGTTTGTTATTGGGTCATAGATAAATCTTAACCCATACGTACTTAACTGATACGTAGCTTAAAAAAGTATAGATAATGCGTTTCATACAGTTTTTCTAATGGATATGTATATAAGGTCTTGTTTAAGAATACCAATACGGAATCCATTGTTACTCAACAGGAAATTGTAGATTTATTCATAATGATGTATGTGGCAGTTTCAGTTGAACGATCCATCCTCTCTAGCGTCCAGAACTGCTTCATCTTACTCAGAACACACCTTTCACCCGTCAAACTGTTCTGAAGTTCAAAGGGCGAGAAAGGTGATGAAAATAAAACAACTTCTCCGGGTTCTAATAGGGAAAAAACGATATTGATCGTTGTATGAAGTAGACAAACATAGAGGAATGATTTAACTAAAAACTAAAACATTTTTATGCAGACTCCCAAATATTTTAAAACACCGCACAAACACTTCTTAGATCGTAATATTAAAATATGACACTTTTATTTGTAGTGTACAAACCTATTATTGGGTTTTTGATCGGATTTCAAATTATTAGGTTATTGAATGTGTTTTTTTTTTTGTTTTTGCAATTTTATGGTAAAATGTGACGTAAAAAATACCTAACCTAATCCTGCTTGAGTCTCAATTTCAATTAGATTTCAAATCGAATTCTCATCAAATAATTCCTAATTAATCAAAAGTTTTAAAATGAGGTGATAGATTTTGATCGTCTAGGTACCCTCAGTAGAGAATGAGCTTGCCCGTAATTCTATCTTCTAACACTGTCCCTAACCCACCATATTCAAGGAATTTGGTCTAGGTTAGTGTAACCGGACGAAACCTGTGGTTGTGATGACCAAAGACAGAAATACACTTTCAAGGTGTTACTTATTATTTAAGTTGAAATAAGTTCTGTTGTTTCAAATAAATAATAATTTGTTAAGGATCTTACTACCACCCAAGCAAATGAAATTGTAGATTAATCGTGTTCTTGTAGTAAAAATGCTAAGTAAATTTTACGAAGTTAAAATAAGATCGCTTGATATACTGTAACAGTAATACATCAAAAGTAGTACATAAAATTAATAATGTTAAATTTAGAGATAAATAAAACATACTAAAGATTAATAAATTTCAGAATGTATGCGCATTTAAAGAAAAGACTAATTTAAAGTAATGTACTAAATTTTTAAAGTAGGATTGTACTCGAAATCCTAATTTTTTAATTGCCAAGGATAAAATTCATTGAGCAAACGTAAATCAAAGAAAGAAAATAGCCGTCAATAAGGTTTGAGTTCCATAATTGCGATTAGATAACTTGCTTATGTTTTATTCATCAAGAATTAAAACAAACATGTGTCAAATCAGGAGAGGATGTGGATTTCTCATCGCGGAAAATATGTTTTAATTAAATCAATTAAGCATAATACTTGACAATAATTTGCCCGTGAATTTCGACGGTTACTATAATGTGCGACCAGGTGAGGTAGTCAGGTGTACGGGGTAGTGTACTGACCGTGGGATGTGAGTGGGATGTCCTCACAGCGAGTCATGTCGCGGCGGGGGCGCGCACACCACTGGCGGGGTGGGGGCTGCCCGGGCCGCACACACACGCGCACACACGCGCAGGCGCGCCACCGCGACCCGGGCTCCGAGAGGGATGTTGAGAGTGGTGGTGCGTGGGCGTTCATTCGAGGAAATACCTCCCCCCCTCGACCCCCCCATAGTATTTTTTATAATGACAATAAAATTTTACAGCAAAAGTGGTACTGTTCATACTTTCTTAAAAAATAGACCAATAATTTTTACACTATTACACAATATTAATTAAATTTCACTAATTTAGATTTTTCTAAAGCTCCCAGGAGGATGGTTGCTGCCACCCAAGTGTTTTATCACCTTTTTGCTAACTTTTGGCAAATGTTCTGTATCATGAAGGTAGTGTCATTACGTTTTTGTACATAAACTCCAAACATTTAGTAAAAACTTAGAAGTTTATGAAATGTGTGTTTTGAACTTTTTTAGGTTTTGAATCTAATTTGCACCTATTTCTTAAAAAATAAAAAAGTTAGAAAAATTAAAGAAGAAAAAACGTCTGGTATATTGTGAATTGTAACTCTACGAACCAAACCCAGGCTATTCGTGTCCTCTATACTTTTGTTAAAATCCAAACAAATGAACATCCCTGGGGCCGTCCATAAATTACGTCATCGCTTTTTGGCCATTTTTGGACCCCCCCCCTCCCTAAAATCATCCTACCATCATAATTTGTCTGACCCCCCCCCCTCACGGAAAAATGACGTCATTTTTAACAAACCTCCGTTTTAAGTAAAAATAATGCTTTTTAAACGCTACCTGATAAACTAATTAATCAATTCTGAATTTACCAAAATTCAATTTACCAAATTCAGAAATAAAGCCAAAATTACTTTCTCAATTGAAAAATAAACTATAAAACAACGTCTAAAAATAATTTAAGGTATTTTATAGAAAATTATTTTATAATAGTTGAGTTGTGTTAGAATTGATCATTGTTTTACTGTCAAAAATTTGATATAAAACATCATATTTAAAATGACGTCATATCAAAGCCGACCCCCCCCCCCCCCCCCCCCTTGCACATCACTCTACCGTCATTTTCAATCTGGACCCTCCCCCCCTATTTCCAGATGACGTAATTTATGGACGACCCCCCTCTGAAAACATATTTTTGTTTTTAAGAGGGAAAAACAAAATAAATATTTCCACCGACAGCTTAAATTGAAGAAAAAGAAACAATACTTTTTCCTATGGCTTCATAGCTTAGGGAAAATTCATGGTCTGAAATTATACACTCATTAGTACAGTATTAGAAGCATTTTCAGAATACCCAGGGCGCATAGAGATAGGAAAGGTAATACGTTGGGGGGGGGGGGGGGGGAGGGGCAGGGTGATGATGTTCTTTGTGCCCACAGCATTCCACTTTAAAGCTCCAAGTACTCCTTGGGTGGTGCTAAACACAAATTTTGTCAGCTGAACTATCACACGAGTGATCTCTCAGCTATGCCACCTGCCAGACAAAACCTAAACAGCCTTTTCAGGGGCTGCTTGGATATGTAGGTTCTGTTTTAAATATTTGTTATCTGGACGAGGGTCTGAGTAAAAAGAGTGAATCATCAGAAAGATGCTGCTAGAAAACAACATCGATGCAACTTTGAACTACTAGAAACATAAAAGAAGGGTTAACATCCAAAGATTTAGGCTTATAAATGGAATAGGGTTTATGGTGTGGCAACATATGTGAAGCAGGGCATAGCGGATGTATCACTCTCCCGCAAAACCTGTGAGAAAAACATATTTATTGAAGCTGTAAATGTATCTAAAACTACCATTGTATATGTGTACAAGCCACCTAAAATCAATCATCAGATACAGTTTTCCCAACTTTCAAACATCCTGTGGAATGTGGGAAGAGGAGGGTTGACACACAGTGGAGATACTCGCCTGATAATGACAAATTAGTCTTTCAAGCTTGGCTGAAAATAAGTACCTTTTCTTGGTTTTTATTGCCAAAGGCCCCCACACATTTCATTCAACCCGATAATGGTATTATGGGTATACTCCAGACTTGTGATTTTAAACAATCAGCTACACCCACATTAACTCGCAGGAGAGTCTGAGGTGCACTTACCTATTTCCAGCATAAACCTGTATTATAGAGTAGGAATTGATACAAATTCAACTAATAAGATCTTTTCACTTCCCAGTCAGCACACAATATAAAAATAACGTCATTTTTACATAAAAAATGAAAAATATTAAAAGGAAATTTTTTTTGCATGAAAAATATGATAAAATTTTAAAGTTGATGAAATTCTGAAATTCATAACATTATTTCTACGATAATTTTACATTGGATTTCTTTTAAGAAATATAGACCCTACTTCTCTAATGTTCTATAATGATGACGTTACACAGAAATGACTCCATAGAATTTAAATATCTGGATTTTATACTTTTTCAAAAAATAAAAGTTAAAGAGTAACTTGTTTTACGTTAAAGTTATGAAAAAACGTAAAATTAAAAAACTGGTAAAACTGATAATGTAATTTTTACATTTGTTACCATTTACATTTACTTATAAACAATTATACATTTTTACTGCGGAAAACTTGTTATAAATGTAAGGGATTTTAAAAAGAAACTAATCAAGTTTATTTCATATTCATTCAATGTTAAAATGAGTACACGTGGAAAACATTTTTAACTACTGAAAGGAAGTAAATCAGAACAGAAGAATAATACACTGTAAAAATACATCTGTCATGCTTCATTTTCTTATTATTTAAAATATATATTTTTTCAAAAATATAATTTTTCTAATGGGGGTCAGTTGGGAACCCAGCTCTAGTAGTTGTGTCACAAAAAAGGGGCATGAGTACTTGAGTAAACTGACTGCAAAGGTTGCTTGGAAACGGTACTATTAATTCACAAATATGATATTTTAATGTAAGATTGAATTATTTAATCCCTTGGACCTTTCCTGAACACAGGTCTATTACACATGAATATTGAAGTACTTAGCAGTAAAAGAGGGTAATTAAAACAGCAGAAATAGGAATTCCACCCCAGGTGAGGTCACTTTATTTTCCTTATGACTTAGATGTAACAAATCACAGAATTAATACATAACAAGATGAGTTAACACATACAAACAAAATATCACAAACAAAACCAAAACTAGACAGATTACGCTACTAGAGCATTTAGTGGTCAATTCAACTCAAGCATTTAATTACTTTTAATGTTGAGTTGAAAATAATATAGCATTGTAACACAAAATTTTGATAGTAATATCAATAAAATACTTTTCACAGAAGTACAGGATATGTATGGTAAACAAAAAAAAACAAAAAAAAAAAATACATCTGTTATGGTTGATTTTGTGTTTTTTAATGTTGAGTTGAAAAAAATTATAGCATTGTAACACAAAATTTTGATAGTGATATCAATAAAATGCTTTTCACAGAAGTACTTAATAATAACCAAAGTATGGTAAATCACCGAAGATAAATTACATCTTTCATTGTTAGGTTTTTACAAGGCCTCGTTCACATGTTACGACTTTACGACTTTTGCTGTCTGCCTTGGATAGCGCGACATTGAAGAATAGGAAAAATAACTTTATCTAAAGTAATGGTAAAAAAACAAAGTTATTTTTCTTACTCTTTACACTGTCCATGGGGCACAGCGAAAAGTTGAATAGTGTGAACTAGGCCCAAGAGAATGAAAAACCAACATAAAACAATTAAGTCAAATAAATGAATCACCATTTTTGTATTGAGGATTAATCACTAACAGGATTATTTTATGCATCAGGACATAAAATATAATTTTTTTAGCAAAGGGATAGAAAACTTTCTTTCCTTTAACAAATTTAACAATAATAAAACTGTTTCTTATTCAAATTTAATATTTCATTTCAGGTACATTTAATTTTTAGATCCACAAATAACTAAAATGATGTTTTTATGAAACTCAAGTGTTATTAGATGTATGACAAATAAAGCAGAAATCCTTTAAAAGATAATAATTCTCAACTACGAGATGAAGTCAGGGAGGATTAATTTTACTTTTACTAAAGAGATACAAATTTGAAAATAGGATGTGCCACATTACAGAAATAACTACTGTATAATAAACTTACGTTTGTAGGCTAGAAAAAGAGAAGTTTTCAAATCATGGTGAGCAGTTCAAAGAGTTAGTTACCACTTTAATACCACTTTATTGCCATTTGAAAATTGACAACTATTACTGAGTTTACATAGAATAAGAAAAACTACCCAACTTACAGGTAAAACAGAATAGATAGAATTTTCGGACTTATCCCAAAGCTGGGTAAAATGTAGTCTATATATTGAACTCTATTCTCTAACTCCCTATTGTCATATCTAATATTGATAACATTATATCTCTAAATGTTGGACACATAATGGAAATTAGCTCCAGGAGAGGGTTTTTTTCAAATAGAATTATTTTGTGTTTGACAGACTTGGCAGCCACAGAAAGTAGAATTTGCCATCTGAACTTTTGATTTTTCTTCTCAGAGTCCTGAACTTTTTATCTGTAGCGAGCGGGAAGGAATAGACTAGGTGTTTACAGAAGTGTCCACTTCACTCATGAAAAAGCATAGGCACCAAAAATAAAATATAACCAGCCAGGTTGGGCAAGTTTATTTTGTTCGCGTCTAGTTTTAAGTTGAGTTGAGTAGTTACATCAATATTACATTTCTAACAATGGTAAAGAATATATCCCAGAAATCAACAAAAATATTATCTCAAAACTCAGTAAAAATAAAATAAACGGTATCAGTAACTGACACATATTTTCTCCCAACAATATAAAAAAGGTGTTAAAAGCTTCAAACATTAATGTCTCAGTCAGATAGTTACCAGGTGAGCAGCGCGATTGACCCTACGTGCGTCTGTGACTTAAAAACGTACTGCGTTTACAGTGCGCATCCACTTGACGTAGAGCAGTAATTTAAAATACTGGATTATTTAGTTTTTTTAGCTTGATTTAATGGTGAGAAGTAAGATTTATTTTACAACAGCTATTTTGAACTTAAACACTTTTTACTGTAGGTATAACTTTTGAACGCGCATTTTCTCGGAGAAGCGAGTGGTGTCATTTTATTCAGCATTTTAATCTTAAAAAACCACAACATTCTATTCAAATCTAAATTATAAATATAAAGTTTCGGTAAAAGTTGATAAGTTTCGATTTATACAGAGTGTCTCTGAACACTCTACAGACCTTTTCAGTTATTATTTCTGGACTAAAGACAAGTCAAAATTTCATATTTAAAATTTCCAAAACTCCATAGTACATATCTCATTTTAATGTACATATCGCCATTTTGTATTTTTTAAGGAATAATTTTTAATTTAAGGGCAGCTTGATGTAATAAAATGAAATTTGGTACAAATCTTTTTGAAGTGAAGACCTAGTTGGGAAAAAATAATCAATTTTTAATCATTTGATCAAGGCGGGTGTTTAAAATCTTTCACCTTAAATTGCATAAAAACTACATAAGGTAGAAAAGTTTATGTTCTTATGGGTTTTATGGTAAATTCAATTTAAAATCCAACAATGTAAAAATTATAACCCTATTAAATCCCATACATGAAAAATTTATATGGCCTCCAATCTCCAAATTGATTTTAAACATTGCCAAAATTTATTTCGGTTAAATTAAGGTGAATATTTTCGACCTGAATTAAGGTGAGTATTTGTGCATGTAGTATTTTTGTTCCAAATTTTAGATATCTTTCATCAGACACATCCTTTTTCCATATATCTGTTGGAATATTACTAGAAAAAGTAAAAAAGGTCATGCTGCATATTGTATGATCTATAGCTCTATAAATCTGACCAACAACCATAATTAACAATCTCTGGATACACGGCGTAACGAGTAACCTGTAACTACCAGACTCAACCACAATGAGTAGTTAGTTAAAAATACCCACATCAATACCTTGTGTTTCTTTTTGTGAGTAATTACAATATGTTCGAGTACTTGCCCATCCCTAACAAATAGGCTTCTAAAAAAACCCTTTTGAAACCACAATCTGTCTGTAGAACCTTACTTAGCTCTTAATAACAATCAACTTCATAGCAACAGAAATCACAAAAGATTTTTGACCAAAAGGTAGATGTGTCCTCTAGTCATATATGTTACTAAGCAACTGTTTTATTGTCTGTGAGTTACTAAAAATCTAGATTAGGGCTTCATGCATTTGTTTTACAAAGCCTCAAATAAAATTAATTAATAAAAAACCTAGATGCATTATTGTAACTGGAATAGGCCTATATCTAATGTCAATTTAAATACACTTTTGAACACTTCATAATGTTTTTATTTATCATCAGTACTATACAAATATTGACTTTCACTTTTGAGTTTACCTTTATATCAAAAAGGCCAATTCAACATACTTACAAAACATTATCCAAGTAGTCAAGAATTTGATGAAATGTATTTTTAAGCACCAGTATTTCATAAACCTGTACAAATGTATTATTTCTCTTATGTATTTCTTCCAAGGTGATCATGCTACAAATGAAGCAGAGTATTAGAGGATTAAGCTGGATGGAAAGTTACAATGGAAGCTCACAATTAGCAATAACTCCAAGCAACTATAACTCTCGCTAAACTCCTTACTTAATGGAAGAAAGATCATTTTTAATTCTTCAGTCCAAGAACATGTGCGTAGTCTTGTTTTCCGTGGGTGAAAAAGAAAACCTTCATAAAAAATTACTGTATCAGCAGTCAGCAGGTAACACCATGTAAATCTATACAAAATAGAAATGTAAATCTAAATAGAAAATCAAACAAAGTCTATACAATGATACTTTATGCGAGTTTAACTTTAAAAACTACATTTTAATAGTAACTTAAGTAAAGTATATAATCATAAAAACACTAATCTATGGTACAAGCATCAAATGTTATACAAGTATCACTAGTTGTGGAACATAATTTGGCAAATCTAAATAATACTGATCTACTTATTAACTCCACTTGTACAAAGTAAAGTAATAATACAAAAAGTTGTACAACTAAGTCTTACAATAGTCAAATAGATTAAAGAGGATAGAAAACTTTCCTCAGAAATCAAGCATAGTTTAAAGAAGGCTATTGAATCGAACAAAACATTAGTCTCTCAAGTAAATCTATTACAGTGAATGTTTGCAATTATCATCCAAGTTTAAGCTAGGTAGAAATTTAGTTTGCTATCCTATCTCAACTCCAAAATTACATGATTTGTTGACCTTTCTGAGCACCTATTGATAAAGAAGATTATGTGAAGCGACATCACCTAGCAATATTTTGGAACTCAAAGAGGGATTTTTTTTTTTGGGGATTTTTGCAGTGGAGAGCAAAATATCTAGTACTCAAAATCTAGTCAAATCGATTACAACTCTTACGCTAGGGTCTAAATGTCTTAGAAGAAATTTTTGCCTTTTTATTAGCGAATTTCCCATAGGGAATAAGCTATTACCGTAGGTCTCATGGTGAGACCTAAGCCCGGGACCATGTTACTTTTTCGTTTTGAGGTGCCCAGAGACCAAAAATAATAGTCACTAAAATTTATATATATATATATATATATGTATATATATATATATATATGTATATATATGTATATATATATGTGTATATATATATATGTATATATGTGTCCCTAGACACGATAACTCTCGTAAAAATGGTCCGATCGACACCAAATTTGGTAGAGATGTGTAATCCTACGTTTATTCGGATGAGTTTGAAAACCAGACATATTGACCTACCGGAAGGGGTAGTTTTGGGGGGTTTTGTACCCCAAAAATGGGTTTTTTGCATTTTTCATATGTAAATTTTAAAAATTTTAAATTTTTATTTTTACCATTGGATTTAGCTCAAAAAACACACAATTTAGTATTTTGAAGCTTTGCTCTATCTCCACTGGTTACCGAGATATTACAAAGTCTAAAGACAGTACATTGTCTTTTGGGGCTCCAATGTTAATCTTATGGAGAATAAGGATGTGTTAATATTTCACTTATTAACCAATCTTTTTGGATGAAACTTGGTATTTAGCTTCATTTGGTTGAGATTCATCCATTTAAGGTAAAAAATCTTGGTTTTTGTACTTATCATGGCAGCAAACCTGCATACTTTTTTCCCATATTAATCATATGGAGAATAGGCAAACTCTTTTATTTATGGACAGATATTGATGAAATTTACTATATGGCTTTATATGGTCGAAATAAATTTTTTCTAAGCTAAAAACCTACTTTTAGTGTCCCCCATGGCAGCATACCTGCATATGGCCTTTCTGCATACTCTTTCCCTATATTTATCTTAAGGAGAATAGACATTTATCTCCCTATTTATGAGCACGTGATGAAACTTCGTTTACAAGTTTAGCTGGTCAAAATTAATATTACTAATTTGGAAATTCGCTGAGTACGCAGGTCTGCTGCGACGGGGGGTATTAAATGTTTAACTGCTGATTTTGCTCTCTGCTGCCAAAAAATCCTGTGACTAAGAATCCGCAGCTTTGTATAACCATCCATGTCAGACAGGGGAATATGTGATACTTGTATAACTTCAACATTGGACGTTTGCATCCTGGTTGGTTGGCGAGTGTAAGTGTTATCGTTTTGTCGCCGGTTTTGGTGGTTTTTGTCACTTGGTGATGTTCGCTCGCAATAACGGCTCTGTGACCATCTTGTCTCTCGTGGCAAAGTAGCCTTCTCTCTCCTGGTCTGGGTATTTGGTCGGTAAGTTGGGCGAGTGAAGATTCACCTTAGCTGTAAGATGATAAACTTTAATTAAGTGTAGAATATTGTAATTGTATATTTCATAACTGAAGAGTTTCATTAATACAAATTCTAAGGAGAGACTATTCTAAGTTGAGATAAAAAATTAATGGACGAGGCGAAGCTGACCACGGAAAATGCAATCGAGACACGGAATAGGACTTTAGAGAAGAGCCATGAATGATATTTTACATCATAATGCAAAGTATTGTGTTTTTTTAAAATACGGTTTGAGTCAACGGTACTTGTTTGTTATACATAAGCCACTATTTCTTTTTAGGTTTTTTGAACTACAGTTAAAAAAACACACACACACTTCAATTAAAAGAAAAATATTTACTGAAAATTGTGTAAAAATTACACATTTTTAAGTTTTACGGTTTTTGAGTTGTGCTGGCTTAAAGTCAGCCATGTCACCGATAATCGCAGGGAACCTATCTTCGCCCGAGGCTACGAAGATGGGTTAGTTATAGCTGCCTAGACGGTCTTTCGTATGGCTTATCGTTACCATGTGACTAGTTTTGAGTTAGTAAAAGTATTTCTGACCTATATATCAATAACAAACATAACCTAACCGCTGCAGCACACAGTAAACTTGGCTGAGTATGTGTGGCAGGCCCTGTGTTGAAAACGCGGGCAGAGATTTTTTCGTTGCATCATCGGTGACATGGCTGACTTTAAAAAAGCAGCATTCAAAAACCGTAAAACTCAGAAATGTGAAATTTTCACACAGTGCTCAGTAAATAGTCTTCTCTCAATTTATGTGTTTTTTAAAGATCCCAGTACAAAATAACATAAAAAGTAGCTGGCTTATGTGTAAAAAACAAGTATATACATAAGCCAGCCTTATGTATATCAACATCAACTTATGTTTTACTGTATTGGTCTTCAAAATCTTAGAGGTTTGAAAAGTTTGTTGATTTACTTTTGGGTACAAGTACAATAAATGGCTATTTATTTAACAAACTGAGCTGGATTGCATGGTACCCATTTTGATACATAAAAATGTAAAGAATTTCTCTAAATGGGATATGGACTTCATTATTTACTACCCACATAGTTTTTGTCAATTATATCAAATGATCAAGAAAGTAGAAGTTTTAGAGGAACAAGGGTAATGTAATGTTGTAATCAACTGAAGGTTTACAAGTAATTACAACCTTACCTGGATACCTGATGCCTGCGATGTCCACTTCGTAGGAACCTGACAAGACATAGTCATTGGTCACAACTTGCGTCTGGCCTTTCTCATCGAAATTCTGAACGAACCCCAAGCAAACCTGAGAACAATGCGGTGAGGTCATTTGGCAGTGTCGAAACGGTATTATAAAATGGTGGGAAACATGAGTTGGTTTTTATGTCTTCTTTCGATCAGGTTCGCGTTTAAATACTAGGCTAACCAACAGATTTTAAATTTATTTTCAAATTCTAAGAAGTTAATATAAAGATTTTATTGTGGAGAGATAACCGATATACTCCATTTTTAAGTACGGTGACAGGACAAAAATAAGCCCAAGATCAAAAGATAGTTCAAAGGTATTTAGTTAAATTTATATATTGTTATACAGTACACTCTCGTTCATCGGACTCGGCGACATCGGAACTCCGCTTCATCGGAACTGAAAATCTGGATATCATTAATTTTTTTTTCTTACGAAATAAATAATTTTTCCGTATTAGCGCCTTCAATTTACATTCGTTCTATCCGCACAACAGTGAAGTATCACATTTTGCATCAAACGTCATCAGGCGTTTTCCATAATATGTACACATCGATGTGATTTACGAGGCCGTGGAGTATTCGCACAAAAAAGAAAGAGGAAGGGGGCAGGAAGTGAACATCCGTTTCGACCGCTTCCCAAACTGTCATTCATTCTGTCTCGAGTCGCGCGACTGCACCTGTGTTACATGGAAGTCAGTTGACTGCTGGAATATGAGTGGAATATGAATATGAATATGGAATATGAGAATAACGATTTTGGATCTTTATTTCCTGAGTTGTTGTTATTCCTATAGGTTCATTGTTACCATGTTCAAAGTTCGAGTGCCTTATTTTCATAAAATCTCTTGTGTTATCTTAAAAACAAGAGTGAATACAATCACGATAGGTCACCGTACGGGCGGAAATGATGACTCACGACGGACTCCGCTTCATTGGAATTTTTTGACATCCAAACCGGCCGTCCGCCACATTAGTTCCGATAAACGAGATGGTACTGTATATATATATATATATATATATATATATATATATATATATATATATATATATATATATATATATATATATATATTCACCTAGATCCCCCGTTTGTGGTCCAGGTATCAAACTACATTCAATTGTGGTCCACGGGTTTTTCTCATGTATTTTTAAAATGTAATGGTATATATGAATATTTTTAGTGTATTCATGCTTAAAAAAGACCTTTTTATTAATGTATATGGTTTTTATGTATATATATTCATTTAATTTCTCATACTTTCATCTGTCACTTCACATTCAATTGTAGTCCACTGCCATTGTATAAAGTCAGGCAGCAAAATACCACTGATTGTGGTCCAGTGCGTACATCACTTTCCACCGATTGTAGTCCAGTTTATATATTTCAATTGTGGTCCATTTGCAACGTTGCCATATTTCATAGGACTCAATACTGCAATTAACCTATGTGATAACGTATCATCATTTGTCTAGCTATTCAATCAGAGTTTTAATTTTAAACTTTTTTCGAATAAATTACTTTAGACTAGTTATTTTTTAATAACTTATTACATCTTTGTACGAAATGTTAATATTATTTTTTGTTTGGTAATTTGAATATAAAACTAAAATATTTATAAAAACGTTATTGTCAATGCATGGTAAATTATATCATTAATTAATAATAATATTTAAATTTTTTATGATAATTTTATAACATTTATAGCAACAGAACCCGTTGTGGTTAAATACAACAGCCTCTAGAAAAATAGTACATACATGATTATTTCCTGTGAAATTCCTTAATGGTTATTTGATTCATTTTCAAGAAAGAAATTGTTTAAAAAAACGTATTTAATTACAGAGTATTTTTATAAACAACATTTATTGTAAATACTTTACCTGATTTTTTTTAGTTTTTTATTACTTTACAATCTCCCTTTATTTTTGCAAGGGATAGTTTTGATTGTAATGTTATAATTTACTTTCGTCCCTTTCCTCATTATTAAAAAGTTATTTGCAAAAAGCTAAGCAAACTCCAAATTTATAGTGGTGAGAAAATACTGAATTAGAGATATTTTTATTAAACTTTGTAGAACTAAATATATTATACAGTTCTATTATCCCGTTTTTATTAATTAATGATTCGTTGGAAAGCTTTGTCTTTCTAGATGTGTAAATAATTTTGAAAGTTAATATGAAATAATTAATATTCATTTTTTTAAGTTTTACTGTGTAAACACAAGTATTACCTAAGTAAGAAATACATAAAAATTGCTTCATTTTAAAAGTTAATTATACTTCTTTTCAATGGTTATAGTTCTTTGCAATTATACTTTTGGCTGTCTATTACCAGTATTTCATAGAACTTTATAGCAGTAATTTTTTGGAAATTATATTCTTTTTCAGAATATAACCATGTACTTTAGTAGATTTCTTCATCAATTAAATTTTTTTGCTAAAAACGAAGCAACCTCAGATACATTTTTATTAAACTTTTTACAGTTTTAACTTCCTTACAGTGTTAAAAAAATCTACAGTTCCACTGGACCGGGTCGTTGAAAAGCTTCATCCGTCTATGTGTAAATAATTATGAAGGTTTGATCTTTTTAAATATCAAAGACATATTAAATATTTTGTAAATATTCATGGTGAAATAGTACAAACACATGTTGTATACAAGCAAAATATTCAAATCGGGGTTTTCATATTTATTTAATTTTAGGAAAGTATTTTTCTCCCGTTAGTGAGTATTTTCAAGCATTTCATAATACCTTTTTCTGAGAAAATTTTTTTTTCCAGAATATTACCATCTAATTTAGTTGATTCTCTCACAATTTAAAAGTTATTTTCTAAATACTAAGCAACCTTCGAGTTTATGCCTATATTGATAAGATAATAATGAGTTTAAGATATTTTTATCAAACTTTGTAAAACTAAATCTACAGTTATACTGGATAGATTTTAATTAATAAATGGGTCGTTGAAAAGCTTCATCCATGGAGAGGTGCGAATAATTATGAAATTTTCATTTTATAAAGATTTATGGTGCAAAAGTAAAATCACATGTTTGCTATAAAAAAAATATATTAAGTAAAATGGCTTTATTTTATAAGTGTATTATATTTATTGGCAAGTTTAGGCTTCCTTCCATCAGTATTTTATAGAAAAATTGCATAATAGCTGTTTGTAGGAAATTTTATTCTGTTTCAGAATATCTCCATTCACTTTGATCAATTACCTCACACTTTATAAGATATTAAAATAATAATTAAAATAATAAGCAACGTCCAGAAAGTCGCTAATATCTCACTAATTTTATTGTAATTTATGTTTTTTTAATTTTTTTTAAACGTATTTCTGTAAACTTTGATCAAGTTACTTCCCTTTTTAAATCATACGTAACAAGCAGATACAATCTATGCATTTATATCTTTAAAACAGTTATGTAATTGGTGTGCCGGTATGCATCATCTGTTCATTTTAACATGTATTAAAAGAAACTTGTGTATGTGTTGCTCGAAATCGATCAATTTATTTTAATACAGTACAAATGTTACTTTAGCTCTAAATCAATGACATCCGACCAATCCAATAATGTGAATATCTGTTATCACCAATAACTACACGTGTTTACAGCTGATTATTAACAGATGTTTAAAATGCTTTATTCAATCCCAATGTTATTTTAATGGGAAATTTTGAGATTTCAATGGTGGTTAGCGCCTTTATTTTCAGTCCGATTACATCAATTTTTTGGCGGAAACAACTACAGACCAAGCCCTATCCAACGACACCAAAAACTTGAAAATTGTTTTGAAATTGTAGGAGGAGTTCTAAACACACAAAAAAAACCTTAGCGTATTAAATAAGTGTAATACCTGCTGTGTGGCTGGTAATTTAACAGCTGATTGTTGTATTGTTATTTCTTTACTCTATTTTTACTCTATTTACGTCCTCCCCCAAAATTGGGGTTTTGTGATTGCCAAGTTTTGTACAGGAAATCCCCTATTTTAATGTTGATTATGGTTTATTTCAAAATGTTAACAACTTTTATTTCTTGGCATTTTTCAATCCCTACTACAATTAGTGATCGTCTCTCTGACCTTCATTACCTGAGCCAATGAAAATTATATTTTTTATATTTAACTAGGGTTGTGCGAGTACTGGAGCATCGAGTATTTTTTTTCGAACAGACTTTTTAATAGTCGACTCGACTTGATGTTTTGGAAAAAGTCATTAGATTGTTTTATATCTGACGTATGAAGTGAACGTTACAAACATATTCGTACATAATGAATGAATTTAACCCATAACCAGATTAAAATTCTTTTCTAATTCATACATATGTTTTTTTAAGAAACCCCATTTGGTTTTGTTATTATAATCAAGTTAAATTTACATTTAAATAAATGGCATGGGTTATGTTTTATTGTATACATTGGATATGACTACATTTTCGATCCATGTGAGATAGAAAATAACTTCAAATGGCCGGTACCGCATTTCCACTAGGCCCACTAGGCCTAGGCCTAGGGCGCAAAATATTAGGGGGCGCAAAATTTTAAGAGGTTAAAAAGGGAAAATTTGTTATTTATAAGCGTGATTATTTCCTTGTGAACTCCTGCAAAATAGGGCGACGCAACGCAAGGCTCGTGCAGACTTTTCAGCGTTGCTTTGCTGCGGCGGCGGCGGCCAAACGAAACAAATAGTAGGCCTACCACACGGACAGTAGGCCTACTCCACCCGTGTTATTTTATACATCATCCAAATAGAGTTTTGACAGTCCCAAAGTTATTATTTATTAAAATACCCCAGTTACATACATTTTTCTTTCAATACAATAGTATTGTCAATATTCCACTTCAAGATTGAATTTTTGAAGAAGATTGAAGTAACAGTGACAGGTTATATGTCAACTACTGCGAAGTATAATATGACACTATCCATTTTAAAGGATTTGATTTATTTAAAATTTCAAAATATATATTTTGTGTATACAGTATGTCATTAAACCCCATCACTATGACTATGAATATTAGTATTCTACACATCAAGATAAAAATCTAAAAAGTGTAGTACAAATTTTTTTTTATTTCGGCTCTGTTTGGCCTCTATCCGCCACTTTTTTTACAAAAAATTTTTATATACGTAATGATCACTATATTAATTCAATATTTGGCTTAAATTTTATCACACCAATGTTCATTTTCAGGGGAAAATATTTTAAAAATATTTATTTTTAATGGTCACCACTAAAAGGATTTAATGCATACATTTCAAACCCGGTAAAATTGAACAATATTTTACAGGAGACAAAAAATTTAACAAAATAAATTATACAATTAATGACACAAAAATAAAGATTAACAAAGTAACGGAGCTATTCCGATTTTTCTGTATAAAACCTCGATTTTTATTTTAATTCATGCAAATTATGGTTATTTTATACAAAACTACAAAAAGCTAAGCCCGCACAACAACGCTCGGACTAAGTATAACTTAGTCCGAGGCACAACGGCGCCGGCGGCACGGCACAGATGGATGGGGGGATCAGCAATTTTATATAGTTTTAACTGAAACTCATTAGAGTGCGCGAACTAGGGCGATACGATACGGCACGCAACAGACACTCCCGGACGATTCGCACCTGCCGCAGTTTTGCAAAAGATTCGGGAGAAGGAATCTCAGGATATTTCCGAGCTACTTTACCGACCGTGACGGCTGGTACCCTACGAGACGGGCGACACGTTATTTTCGTCGTTCTACCCAGCTTGCAATAGCAAATTGAGTTGTGAAGGATGCGCTCTACCCATCTGCCGCCCGCGGATGCAAGGGTTTAGAATCTCCGTGTTTGTCGCCCCAGTTGTAAACCAATTTAAAATATTTTGGTGTCATTCTTTTCGTAATATAATTTTGTACTCCGCTATCGTCTTAAAATTTCGATATTAATTTAAATTACTTAGCAGGGTGCTTGCTAATAATGTTGAAATAAGCGTTTCTGTATCAAGTTTTAAAACATTAAAAACAATTAAAAAAACACGATAAACGAGTACAATATAATCTTAAAAACAAGAATCCAATAAGGTTAATAAAAAGTTTATAGATAACGATGCAAGAAGGGAGATGCAAAAGGTCTGCAATTTCAAACACATCGTTATTAGACCACCGTTCGATTTCGCACTGAAACCAAAAAATGCATTAAAGTAACAAAATTTAAAATCACCCGTCATATATTTTCCAAAATGTGAGTTTCCGCGTATAGCGGCAGTTAACAGCCTCGTTCGACGATTTTGACGCCGAGGTAGAGCGCACCCAAGCGACTGATCTCTTTTGACGGAAAGTGCGGATGGCCGGAACGCCGGCTGTCGTTGTTGTTAGATCTGTAGAATCTTGGTATCGTTTAGTTAATTTAATAAATCTGTCAACTTTTTTGTCTCTTTAAAAATTTCAATACAATTTATTAGTTTTGAGATATTTGAATTTTAAGTGGTCGTAATTTTGAGACTGCGCGCATCGGAAAAAATAATCATGACTATATTTATATTTCGTTGCTGGTATTGCGGCAGGGAGGGCGCAACTGTTTTATGTGCCTAGGGGCGCCGTTTGGCTAAATGCGGCCCTGCAAATGGCGTTGTTCAAACTAAATGTCAGTTACACGATCATCACTGCCACCTTTTGCTTGAGAAGTATGGTGTAAGTATATGGATTGAAACTAGAACTATAAAACATCTATTTATTTTCTTATTTCTATATATTTCTATAAGGGTTTCGTCTGTTACGTCATTTTTTCTCTCGCCCTTCTGAACTGATTTTTAAGATTGATGTGTCATTTTAAAGCTTAGGATATAGCGCGTGGACGAATCGTAACTTAAAAGGTCATATTGTTTCGGGCTTCGCCACTCTCGCCTTTGATTTATTTCTAGAGGGCGCTTTAAAATGTTGACCAACTTTTATTATAAGTTCTTTAATGTGAACTAGAGATCGCCTCCTCATCGAAATTCGATCAAAATTTCAGTTCATCTCGACCCATGAAGCTTAAAAACATTTTAGAACTAAAACATCTGTTCTTCCAGTTTTCTAGCAGTTGTTTTTACAACAGCTGTCTAATGATTTATTCAATTCTCCCTCTTCCATAAGATTAACATTGGAACTTTGAAAGCCTATGGGGCGTAGCCCTGGAGGCCGATGTGAATTAGAATGTGATTCTGCTCATCTACATGACTATACCTTTCTAACGGTATGCGCGGATTTCTCCTACGATGCACATGAGCTGAGAAAAAAGGAGGAAACGAAACATGCTTGCGTATTAATATATAGATTGTAATTTAACAGCTGATTACCTTCAGATGAACTTTAAAAGCCAGATAGGCCTAGTAAACAAATAGTTATTTATGCAACAAGTGCGGAAAGTACCGATTTGCTGCACTCGAGAGAAATGTTTATGCACGAGCCGTAGGCGAGGAATAATTTCTCTCGAGTGCAGTGAAGGCACTTTTCGCACGAGTTGCATATTAAATTTTTCCTGCGACTGCCAAATATTTCTTATATAAGTATAAACAAAGATTAAATAAATAAGTATAAATAAAGATTATCAAAATTAACTGACTTGGCTACCTTAAAAACTGCTTATTTCGGACTAATCCATTCTCACATATCCTACAACATTTGTGTATATGGAGCTACATCCCATCAAAATTTAGAAAGTATATTGAAACTTCAAAAAAATGTATTAGAATAATGCTTGGCTTAGATTATAAGGAGCATGTCAAAAACAAATTCTGTTAATTAGGAATATTGACTGTATTTAGTTTATATATTCATGATTGTATAATGTATGTAAAAGAAAACAAGTCTGATCAAATGTTGTTGGGATATTACCATTCATACAAAACTCGAAACAGGAAAAACATTAAATTTGAAAAACATAATTTAGAATTTTTTAAAAAGAAAACGACTTACACTGGTGCTAAATTTTGCAACCATTTACCAACAGATATTAAAAATGAAATAAGTTCAACAAAATTCAAAGCAAAGTTAAAAAAATTTATGATTGGCAAACCATGCTACTCAATTGGGGATTACTTTAATGATTAAGTATGCAGGTACAATTAAATAGCTATGAGGTTCTAAAGTTACAAGGGTGGAAAAAGTTTGATTTATGTTGACTTATTTAGTATCATTAAGATGTAATATATTGTAATAATGACACCATTCATGTACTTCCATGTATAATAATGAATAAAGTTATTTTGACTATTGACTATTGACTAAACGTTTACTATTCATATTAAAATACCCACTATGTGAGGTTCCTGTCTCAAAATAGTGATAGCCTGTATTATATACTTCCTACATTTAGTTAAAAATTCATTGGATTTTTCATGCAGAAGATTTAACGCCACTGTTTTAGCCGTCTTAGCAAGATCGTCAGGGAATAAATCCCTTAAATCACTAAAGTCACTGTCATAGTTGATTATTGTGCACCTAACTTACACCTGTAGCTCACCTGTAGCTTGTTTGTAGGTTATGTTTATGTTGATTCAATCGAAAACGACCACAAGGACAATCGATCAGATGTTTATATCCAGTGTTACCAACTTAATTCCTGACTGATCAACGTTTCCTTGCTGGCTAATGCAAATTGTTTTGTGTTCTGATGTTTAAACACTGGAGTGCGCAAAGTAAATCTAGCGTGCACAAAGTAAATCTAGCGTGCACAAAGTAAAATGAATACGGCAACCACCTGTTTTGCGACGAGTATCGAGTGCGTAAACAATTGTTTTCACGGATAGTCGTAGGAAAAATAGATTTCCGTCACTTCATAGTTAACATTCACGTACTGTAGGCAAATTTCACTCATACTGTATCATAAAATGCGCAATTTGCGCACGGGCCATCTCGTATTAATTAATTATTTACTTTGAAAATATATTAAATTCTTAAAATGTATTGTTGAGCAATAATTTAATGATTATCGTTTATATAAACTGTTGATTCATTGATCATGAACTATGCACTCACAATCAATGAACATTTTATTCATGAGTTTTGTACCTAGGTGTTAATAAGACTAACAGGTGAGGCAAGTAGTAGGGTCTAAATGGAGAGTGATGAGAAGACAATTTCATCGAGTTTTCTTATTTTAATCCTTTAGGCCTAGGTTTAAAGCATTTTCCATTATTTCGAAAGCCACAAATAAATACTGGGTGAGTTTCTTAAAGTAATCAAATATTTAACTTTTTTATTCCATATGTGACAGTATATTTGCTATGGAGGAACCCCATTAACTTTTTAAGCAGCCTTCAGGTGTGTATTTCAATTTTTAAAATTTTCTACCATTTTTCCAATATGGCAAACAAATATATTTTTAATACGAACCCCTTATTTGTATGTCAATTTTGGAATGAATAAATAGTTTTAAGAAATGTTAAGGAATTGACATTAGTCTCTAAACATCAGGGCCGCCCTGAGGGTGGGGCGATCGGTGCTGCCACCCCGGGCGCCACAACCAAAGGGGTGCCGCGGCCATGGGGAAATCCTCGTTTTATAAGGCTCAAACACTTCACAAAAATTGTAAAAACAGAAAAACTTTAGATAATCAAAATGACGATACATATAAATTAGAATGACTGCTCATATAAATAGTATATTTGTTATTTTATTTGTCTTTGAAAACACTATTCTATATTCACACTGCTGCGTTAGGCTTACTTGAACCTATACTCTGAGATAACAATATTGTTATGGTTGCAATGATGACTCCAGTTAAACATTATTCTTGAATCACGACCCTTTTAGTAAAAATAATTATGCTTTTTTAATATGGTATTCAATCAACAGTTAGGATTTTTGAGGTGCAGGTTGTCTTTGGTTATAGCGTGTGACAGTCTACATGACCAGACTCAGACCTAGACCTTGAGAATAACATGGACCAAACTTTCACTGCCTGTATCTTAGAAAGTTTTCAGCAAAATAAAAAATGCACAAGTATATGAATGTTCTAAAATGGTTATTTGAGAATATTTTGCTCACAACATTTTATACATAAACAAATTTATTTTCCATCGAAATATTGTCCAATGTTATTCTTATTGGACTAAAAATGAACTTCAATTGCCCCTACCTTTCTAACTGTATGAGGTTACAAGGCATATATCAAATAATCAAAATATCTTAAAATTATATGTACAATCAAAAAACAACATTAAAAGTTAGGTGTTCGTATTTAAAATTTTTAGTTGGCCACTATATTGGAAAATTGGCGGAAATTTTTGAAAATTGGAATACACACCTAAAAGCAACATGAAAAAGTAAATGGGGTCCATATTATGTAAAAAGAGCTTGAAACTCACGAGTTTATTGAGCGGAGCCTACTACACTCTGGCTTTTTATTTATATGTTTTCCTCCTGAATGGCTGGAGTGATCCTCACTAAATTTTGCTCGGTCATAGTAAGCATCTATGGAAAGTTATAAATCTGAAATGGTCCAAATTGGATAGTATGGTTCTGCCCTACGGCCTTACCATGGTACCATGTTATTTTAATAGGAGAAATATTTTATTTGGGTTTTTACAGAGTGTTGATTGTACAGCTGTTATTAAGATCAAATTTAACTGCAGACTGTTACTATCAGCTGTTCGTAAATACACAAGGTTTTTGTGAAATTGTTGTTTTGTATTTTAATGGTTTATTTACCTTCGTACGTGAATGAAATGCCACGGTTACGGAGAGGAGGTGCAAATCTTGGACGACACACCATTTAATATCTAAACATTAGCCTATAAAAGGGAAAGCCCTCACTCATTCATCACTAATTCTCCCCAACTTCCCCACTAGCTAGAGTGCTGAAATTTACTATACTAATTCTTTAGGCCTAAAATAGAAAAGTCTGGCTATTTTCTTATTAATATTCACAATTAGGGCTCCGCCTCACTCGTCTTCAAAGTTACCATATGTTATACTTATGGAAGCAACATTATCGTACTGGAACAAATGATTATGTTTATGAATATTATTTCTATAAAAAACAGATGTTTTATTTAAAGTACTGAGAGGAGATTGGTAATTAGAGTATTATACAGGGTGAGTTTTTAATGCCACCCCCCAAATTCTTAACGCATTTCTTTAGATATCGACTCCTAACTACCACCAAACATTACTGATTAGCTTTTACTTCTTTTTGATGTGGTTCACATTTTTGGCCACCATCTTGGATCCCCCATATTGGAATGAACTTTTATTATTCAAGGTAGGGTTGTGACCCATAATTTCAAAGTATTTTTTTTTTTTTGCGTGTGTCCATATTGTCCCAAAAACCTGATGTCGCAATCCATTTTCAATTATCTGTTTTCGTTCTCGAGATATTAACAGTTTTTAATACAAATTTCAAAATGTAAAAAAAATTTAAAATCCCTCGTTTTACTAAATATTTTAAAGAATACAGTATCAACTTTTTATAAAACAGATTTCCCACACAAAAAGAAGTACTTATGAAATTTAAAAAATTGAAATTGTGTTAATATCTCGAGAACAGAAACGGATAATTAAAAACGAATTACGGCATCGTGTTCAACGCAAAAAGTTACTTTGAATTGATGGGTCACAACCCTACCTTTACATTTGAAAAATACGTTCATTCCAATATGGCGAATCCAAGATGGCGGATACAAATGTAAACTCCATTAAAAAGAAGTACTTCTTTTATATGAGGGATATCTGATTATAAAACGTCGATATCGTTTAAAATATTTAATAAAACAAGGGATTTTTGGATGTTTTAAATTTTAAATTTGGTATTAAAAAACTGTTAATATCTCAAGAAAGAAAACAGATAATAAAAATGAATTGTAGCGTTGTGTTCATCGCAAAAAAATACTTTGTAATGATGGGTCACAACCCTACCTTCATGTTAAAAAATAAAAGTTCAATCCAATATGGTGGATCCAAGATGGCGGCCAAAAATGTGAACCACATCAAAAAGAAGTAAAAGCTAATCAATAATGTTCAGTGGTGGTTGGGAGTAAATATATTAAGAAATTCCAAAAAAATTGGGGGGGGGGACATTTAAAACTCACCCTGTAGACTTGCGGTGGTGAGCGCAGTGAACAGGATAAATCTGGCGACGAGTGTGTGCAGTGAATTAGCTGATCGGAAAGGCGAGTTGAGCGCAGCGAACGAACTAAGCTGAACGTTGTGAACGAGCTCACATGAATAACCTATAGTATAAAATATTTGCTATTATTGATTTAAAAAATAGTCGCTCTGCTTAATACGAGTATTACAAACAAACAACTGCATTGTATACCTAGTTTTAAAACTCGGTTCAACCTTAATAATCACTACTCAAACACACCTTCATTTAACTACGAAAACAGAAACTTGACAACACTGCAAAAGGCATGCCAAAACTATAGCGACGGCACTGGACCACAATCAAATGTAGTTTGCTACCCCAATTGTAGTCCCCAATTGTGGTCCACGTGGACTACAATCACAGGTAATTTGATACCCCACTGGACCACAATCGAGGGGTCTAGAAAACTATATATATATATATATATATATATATATATATATATATATATATATATATATATATATATATATTTGATAATATTGTATCATCAATTAAAACAACACATAAGTTTTCCTTCTATATTTTGAGGGATTCCATACCCTCTTCTTCAGGAAGAAAATACTTAAAATTAAAAACAATTATCAAAACATCTTAACAACTAAAACACAAAAAAAAAAATATATATATATATCTATCTATCTATGTGTCCGTTATTCTGATAACTTTTGAAGGGTGACCTCCGATTTTGATGAAATTTTGTATGAAGGTGTAACACCAGGTCTATTTCCATGAGTTCGTGAATCAGCATTGTCGGGTTATGGGAACGGGGGTTTTTTTGTGGGGTTTCAAAGGGGTAAAAATTGGGTTTTTGGCATTTTTGAACCTCAATTTTTAAAATTCAAGAATTTTAACTAAAACCATTCAAAAGAGCTTAAAAAAACAATAACTTTAGTATTTTGAATTTTTAACTTAGCTGAACAGATTCCGGAGAAAAGCTAAAAACAGGTTTCCCATGTTAATCTTACGGGAAATCAATAAAACCCTGTATCTCGCTTATTTATTGACATAACTTGGTAAAATTTGGTATGTACATTCACTAGGTAGGGTTTAACTGATATTTGCTTACAACACCCATGTGGCGGCAAACCTACATAACTCACCTTCATGAGGTTTATGGGGAATATTAAAAAGTGCCAAATATTGATACAATTTTATTTTTACCTTACGCAACTATTACTTTTCCAAACAACAAACGTTTTTAAACATCATCTCTTGGCAATAAACCTACATACCCATTCTTATGGTGTCTATGGGGAAAATACATAATATCAAATTCCTTTGGAAATTCGCTGAGTTCACAGGTCTGCTGCGATGGGGGTATTTTATCTTCTATACATATTTAATAGGCAACATGTTTTTTTGTACAAAGAGCTCTTAATACAACTTTAACGGATTTTAATGATTTTGGTGTCATTGGATAGAGCTTGGGGGGGAAGTTATTTCTAAAGTAAACTGGTAAATAACCATCCAACCGGGAGGGCACTACAAGCACATAAATTTCGTTATCTCCCCATTTGATTGACATTGCTAAAGAAGTTAATTGATTTTCAAGTTTGACAGCTGTAAAGAGCAAACACAGTATACCAGCCAAAGCATCTATCTCCTCATAACAAAGGGGTTGTGTTATACCTCGTAGGATAGGCTGCACTGGTTAATAACCTGTATGTAAGCAAAAAGTGGAGCGAAATTGTGAGCATTTCACAAGTTGTAGAATAATGGGAGTAGTCTCAAATTAAAGATCTCAGAACTATGGGCTCATAGCAATGTGTTGAAAAAGTTGAAAGGAAATGAGAAAAATAGTAAAACGTTCTCTTGAATCAACTTGCAAGTGGTTTCAACTTTTGAAATTCCTGGTTTTGACCATCACTAGTTCTGACATTAAATTTCTTCGGGTGAAAAATAAAATCTGCAAGTTTCCATTGTGAATTATGTTCTTTAATTCATACAGAGTGAAAGCACATAATAAGCAAAAGTATAGTTTATGACTTGTAACATTTTTAAAGAAGAACACACTTATTTCCACAATGGAGAGAAGAGTGGACGACCATCAGAGGTAGCCAATAATTTTGTCAAGGCGATTGATGAAGTTTGAATAATGATTTTGTGATATCAATTGATTGATTATCATTTGAGGTACACACAAAGAGATCAGTCACTGTAAATTTCCTATTTCTAGGATCACAAATTGGCATTTGGCATAAAACTGTTGGTTACAACAAATGGGTGATAACCCTTTACTGTAAAAGCTCTCATAATTGACTCCTATAGGACCAGACTATAGTTGAATAACAAAAAAGGTCGGTAAAACCGAATGATACCGGAAATGTGTGTTAATGTTAATGGTATTTTTATACAACAATTCTATTATGAAGGCATTTAAGCCACGAGTGTTTTAAATATCCTTGAATGGCTTGAATGTTAAATACAAGCGTTGCTTGCTTAATCAACAACCAACTTAAATTTGGTAAAATACTGTAATAAACATGTCGAAAATGTGTAGGTTATGGACGGCCAAACATCCGAAACAAAGCCACACAGTTGTTCTCGCTTGACCAAATCGTCTTCTCACTCACGTGACCACACTCATTTAAGGTTAGACGAAAAAAAACTGACACCAGAATCGTAATGGAACCGTAGGGTGATGTAAGCCTACAAATTGCGTGATTTCTATTCTTAAAATCACAACAGTAATTTGTAAAATGATGAGCTCTTATTGATCTAGAACATGTATGTAAATTTGAAACCTTATGCTCAAGATACAACTAAGCAACGGGTTTAAATTTAGTTTAATAATGTAATTCTTTTTATTCGTGAGTATTGCAACGATCGTAGATAAAATCAATGAAACAAGTGAACATTTTAAAAAATTGTTTTAACTCAATAAAGTAAACACGGTTAGGACATTAAACACTGCCCGCAATGCATGATCCACCTATTGTAGCATGAAAGTTATTTTTAGATCATTATCGTAACTACAGTAGGCTCGCTCAGCAGAAGTTTTTGTATACTCCTGGAAAACGGTTGGTTAATCTGATGGGTGGTTGATCAAAGGTCGGTTAAAAGCGCTTCCATTGTATTTCATTGTGCACATAAGTTTCTTTGGTATACAAAGCAATGCTTTCTTTTTGTGTTCTTTGCTTTCCTTGTGTACATTAGTGATGTGCTCTTAGTGAACTTTTTTGGCACCTTTGATACCTACACTTTTACCCGCTAGGAGCGTGCACCGTTCAAAACCCTAACTCACGTGTCTAGGCTTCCGGTCATGTTATCTCAATGGCTATGTTGTAAGCACCTTGGCTAGAATGGCTATTACAGCATTCGTTTGATTATTGTTCATGACCAAACCTGTCCTGGTGGTGCAACTCTTAAAAGGGTTAGTCAATCTGTAGCAGGGTTGTTGGGAGGGCCAAAGTAAAAGATATGGTAGCAGCCTTGTTTGGAATTATCAGGATCTTTGAGAATTGCACCATGGTCAAGACTGGTTTACCTACCTTTTACCTGTGTTTACCGTGTTTGTACAACTGCTACAGCTCTGAAATCTGAAAGGTAACCAAGAAGTTTGAACATCAAACTATTTACAAATAATGCTCGGCAAGCAACATTTTACAAGAGTCTTGACTGCCCACATAAAGAGGTAATGGACATTTACGGGTTGAACAAAGGACACAAGTCACAACCAATTAAATGCTCATGACGGGGGTTCCATATATTGAAGAATATAATTTAGAACGGATGCACGCTGTTAATTTTTTTCACCCTAAGAAATTGAATGACAGAATACACGACACTATTCCTACACGATCCTGAACAATCTGTAGGTAGTAGGAGTCCAGTAGACCTAACTCCAGCACTCCCAGGCCACTTTTACCAAACCCCTCTTCAGTACCCATTAGCGTAACTGACTTTCTTAAGAGCCCTTCTATAAATCAGTTAACGAAACCATGACTGTGAACGTACCATTTGCCCAAATGTGAACCCATAGCCTGTGGTCGTAGTGGCGCCGACGTACTTGTTGTCTCGGAAGATAGGTTCGCCGCCCCACGCCCACAGTTCCGTGTCGGGGTCGTGGTCTTGCAGCAGGAGTTGAACATACATTCGCTTCACGCCTTCCTCCCTCTGGCGCAGCAATGCATCACGTCCGATAAACTCACCCTTCTGTGGACATGAACAACCACACCAACGGCTAGCAGCTTGGCATTAATCAGTACCGTTACTAATATTTTAGTACACTGACATACCTTCACAGTCCTATTTATTCTTTCTCGCTGATGATACATCTTAAGTAGAATTTGCATGACTCAACATCTAGTTCATTATTTTTATGAAATTTTCAACATTTTTTAATAGGTAACCAAGCAACAAATCAAATCATCAATAAAATTACAGAATAAAACTAAAATTATTTTCTAAAAAATACTCCCCCTACTCCCCATCTCCAACTGGAGATGGAGCCTTTGAGCAAGTCAACATGTTAAACAAGTTGCAAAAAAGTAATTTTTATTTGATATGCTCAATAAAGTAAAATAACTTTAAAGTAATTATCAAGTAGGAGCAATGCTCCAAAGTGTTAAATGTGGCAGCACGACTAAATCAGATAACTTGTACAAAAAGAACAAAAGAACATAAGCTTTACAAACCGTGAACAACACATTTTCATTATAAAAAAAGTATATCTCTCAATTCCATTACAAATTTAAAAAAAAAATAGGAAAAGAAAAATATATTTTTTGTAAAATATAAAATAATTAACTATAGTCGATATTGATGTTTAGCTGTTGGGAAAATTGTAAACTAGTTATTAGGACCAGAGTTCAGTTCACCAAGTATATTATAGAGTTTTATTGCTCACACAAAATTAGACATTGACACTTGTCTGCTTCTGACCACACCCAAAGTGGCAACTCTAATCACATTGCCTAGCTTAAACATATTATTGCAAACATGCTTTATTTTACCGTAATCTTTAAGATTAAAAGGTTTTTTTTTATTTTAACTTGGCCAGGAGTTTAAAGTGATTACCGGGACATAGAAAATTCTATAGGTGGGATGAACCCCCAGAACTTTGCATCGATGCATATTAAAATAAGTTGAAAGGGTATATCAAAATCAGATTACACTATATTGACTCACATCGAACTTGACACGCCACGACCGACCACACTCGAGCGGAGTCGTGGTTGTGTCCAGGTCCTGGCCCCAGTACGCGTAGAACTTCTCAATACGCAGAGCTCGCGTCGCGTAGTGGCCGGCGTGGCGGATATCGTACTTGAAGCCTACCTCCAGCAGCTTGTTGTACACATGGAGAGCAAACTGCAATGGATGTGAAAAATTCAATGAGTTCTATAGTTTATCATTAAATAACTACGTTTTAACATTTTGTGAGGCTAAATAATGGGTTAAGTATGCGGTAAGCAGACTTATGTTTACAAAAATTAAACAACAAATAATCCCAGTAGGTGAAATATTTAATCTGACGTGAAATATTTAATCTCTCAGTGACGAGGTGGAGGCGATGAATGGAGTGAGAAGTAAAGGTCATTTTGGATAGGGCAGGTTTGCCAACATTATTGAAACATTGAAAGCTAATTTAAGATAGGAGCTTTATTAGTGAATTTTTTTTTTTTTTACATATATATTTATAAATTGTGCTAGGCCTATAGAATGATATCTTTCCTTTCAAAAATAAGCTTAAAAGTCTGTCCACCATTAACCCTACTCGGCAGATAGGTTTAGCCCTCTCTATAAAACTATTTTTTTATTATTGTTAGTTATTGCCATGACCGTTTGGTTTTTTTTATTCCAGAGGGGTTAGCAGAATATTTTAAAGAATCCAGAACATTATCTGTACCACAAAAATTCAGCGTGTTTCCATTCATGGTTTGTTTTTTAAACAGTGTCTTTGGCTTCAATGATTTATCATTTTACTGAAACATAATATTATCAACATCTTCTGACACTCATGGAGAAGTAGCAAGTACGCCAACCATAAGGTGTAACTGAGAGTTGCAAGACATACTAATTTATTCATTCAAGATGTTCTTGCCTGCAAGGGTGTGAATGTTTGACAAAGTGTCAATTCAATGGCAAGGATTTTTTTTTATTTTAACACAGCTCCTTCCTGAAGCCAAATAAAAACTATAAGACTAACCAAAAGATGCACTTTTGAAAAGGAAATTAATTTTTCTCTAGAGGATCATTGATCACCAACATCAGATTAAAGTTCACTCATGTATTTATGTTATATTCATGATATTTGACTGGTAGAGTAAAATTCTAATATTAAGGTGATTTAATCTACAAATCAATCTGAGGATTAAAACGTAATTGCTATATTCATCCAGACAATAACAAATATATTGGTGTTAAGTAACCTTAATGGTATCCAGTTCTGTTCAAGTTGAACATTGAACAGAATGGATACGATTAAGATATCAAAACACCACTATTTATTACGCCAATTCAGGGGCAATAATTAACAAAAATTAGCAAATTAACAAAGAAAGCAAAATGAATTTCTCAATTGAATAGGTACAGTAAAACCCTACACTCATCTAAATGTGAACTTGGGCAATGTCGAGATCGATCGGTAAGTGTCGAGTTTGGTGAATGTTGAGTTGGTGAATTGCGAGTTCGTTGAATGTAGAGTTCGGAGAATGACTGAATGTAGAGTTCGGTGAATATCAATTCGGTGAATGTAGAGTTCAGTGAATGTCGAGTTTGGTGAATGTCGAAGTTCGGTAAATGTTGAGTTTCCTGGAGCTGTTTACTCAATCTGACTGTGTAATATTGTCTCATGATGACGACCAGAGAAAAGAAAAGCGGTTGATATCGCAATAAAACCCAGATTTAATGTAAGTAAATACAAATAAAAAAAAAATTGTACGTCCAAGACAACACCACAGAAAAGCCGCTGCATTGGAGATGCAAAATTGACAGTTGGGCCAGGAAAAAGTCTGTGAATTGTGATTAGCAAGTCACATGGTCCATGGTGTGGAACACTGTGATTTTGTACGGAGAAGCCAAGTTATCCAGAATATCGAGTTATCAAGAGAAGTTTGTAGGGGTTTACTGTACCAGGAATACATTATACCAGACAACCTTACCCTTGCAATAATTGGATTCTGCAAGACTGTTAAGAGAAAGCAATGTATATAGGTAGTAGAATGTTAAATGCTCACCTCGTTTGGAATATACAAGACATATCCCAGCTCTCCGGTGTGTGTGATATTCATTGCACGTATTCCGTTAGCTAGTCCTACATCCAACTCCTGTGAACATCAAACATTTAAAACAAAAACACATAAAAATATAATAGTTTATATTTTAAAACAAAATTTAAAAAATTGAGGAAAGAGGATCTATGCAATGTTAATTCTGTAAATTGTTTAATAAGTTGTTAAGGTTTTTATAAAAAAGTTGTTACCTACCTTATAAGTAAAAAACGGGAAGGATTTGGGTGACAGGTCGGTGTCGGTGAGCTCTGAGAGCATAGTGCGAGTGAAGGGCCCAATGATGGCAATAGCAGTGAACATGGACGTGACATCAGACAGCGACACGGAGCTGTCCGAGGGAAGGTGGCGTTCTATCCACGTCTTGCACCGAGTCTGCTGAATGGTGGGGGCAATCATCATGTAGCTGTGGGCAGAAAAAAGTGTAGTCGGGACTTGTTTTGGTAGATTTTCAAAAAAGATAAATAAATACATTTTGGTTTATTTTCCAGATTTATCCAGACTGAAAATCTGGGGGTTTTGTTTACGATGAATAATTCATTTTTGTGCTTCTGTGCTTCATTGTTATAAAAAGGGAAAAGAGGCAGGACAGAATTTTAATCTTCCACTCCTCAAATATCAATCTCTCCACAGACCTGCGTTAAGTGCAGTATAATATTACAAGTGAACCATTGAGTGAAAAGCCTAAAAAGATTTGTGTATTTTGGTTGAGGATAGAATGGGAGCAATAAAATGCTGGGGAGATGACAAAAAAAAAATTGCAATTGAGTTTGGAGTTGGGACTAATAAGGTTTTGGATTAGAAAAAGACCAAATTGTAAACTATTATTAAAACCACAGTTAGTCGTGACATGGCAGAAACAATCAATCATGGCCGACTCCTCTTTGGATATCAGGAATGGAAATTTGTTACGTCAGTCTGTATCTACAATAGGGATGGACGGGAATGATCAATGAGTTATGAACATCAAAATCTAATAAATGTATTTGTTATGTTTCTAATAGAGTTTGAAGTTTTTAATGTAAAAATTAGATTAAATTATAACAAGATGTTTTTAACATTATATAATAGTAAAGAATGATTTAATAACAATACTTTTCTACTTTGTGCTTAAATCAAAAGTCACACAACTTTGGTTGATGTTTAATTTGATTTGTGAGAATTAGACGAATCCAATGAGCCATCTCTTAGTTTTCTACGTCAGACCCGACCATCCCTAACATACAAGATGTTAATGCTATATTTTGTAGAAAACTTTTGAAACAAAGTTCTTCTAAACTAGGCAATAAAGACCAATACGTTATTCACTGGGGCTACCGGTGGATTTTCATAACACTCACTGGTTCTCCGCAAGCCTTGTGAGGCTACAGTCATTCTCGTAGCCACCCCTCTCGTTCTGCAGCCCCGTGTGGATGATGCTGCCCACCGGGACATCCACGTCGTTGGAACACAGATACTGTAGCAGCCCCACCACCTCCTGGCCCTTGGACTGCAACAGACAACAGCCCCTGCTGTAGTGAGTCATCGTAGCCGCCCCTCTCGTTCTGCAGCCCCGTGTGGATGATGCTGCCCACCGGGACATCCACGTCGTTGGAACACAGATACTGTAGCAGCCCCACCACCTCCTGGCCCTTGGACTGCAACAGACAACAGCCGTTGCTATAGTGAGTCATCGTAGCCGCCCCTCTCGTTCTGCAGCCCTGTGTGGATGATGCTGCCCACCGGGACATCCACGTCGTTGGAACACAGATACTGTAGCAGCCCCACCACCTCCTGGCCCTTGGACTGCAACAGACAACAGCCGTTGCTATAGTGAGTCATCGTAGCCACCCCTCTCGTTCTGCAGCCCCGTGTGGATGATGCTGCCCACCGGGACATCCACGTCGTTGGAACACAGATACTGTAGCAGCCCCACCACCTCCTGGCCCTTGGACTGCAACAGACAACAGCCCCTGCTGTAGTGAGTCATCGTAGCCGCCCCTCTCGTTCTGCAGCCCCGTGTGGATGATGCTGCCCACCGGGACATCCACGTCGTTGGAACACAGATACTGTAGCAGCCCCACCACCTCCTGGCCCTTGGACTGCAACAGACAACAGCCGTTGCTATAGTGAGTCATCGTAGCCGCCCCTCTCGTTCTGCAGCCCCGTGTGGATGATGCTGCCCACCGGGACATCCACGTCGTTGGAACACAGATACTGTAGCAGCCCCACCACCTCCTGGCCCTTGGACTGCAACAGACAACAGCCCCTGCTGTAGTGAGTCATCGTAGCCGCCCCTCTCGTTCTGCAGCCCCGTGTGGATGATGCTGCCCACCGGGACATCCACGTCGTTGGAACACAGATACTGTAGCAGCCCCACCACCTCCTGGCCCTTGGACTGCAACAGACAACAGCCGTTGCTATAGTGAGTCATCGTAGCCGCCCCTCTCGTTCTGCAGCCCCGTGTGGATGATGCTGCCCACCGGGACATCCACGTCGTTGGAACACAGATACTGTAGCAGCCCCACCACCTCCTGGCCCTTGGACTGCAACAGACAACAGCCCCTGCTGTAGTGAGTCATCGTAGCCGCCCCTCTCGTTCTGCAGCCCCGTGTGGATGATGCTGCCCACCGGGACATCCACGTCGTTGGAACACAGATACTGTAGCAGCCCCACCACCTCCTGGCCCTTGGACTGCAACAGACAACAGCCCCTGCTGTAGTGAGTCATCGTAGCCGCCCCTCTCGTTCTGCAGCCCCGTGTGGATGATGCTGCCCACCGGGACATCCACGTCGTTGGAACACAGATACTGTAGCAGCCCCACCACCTCCTGGCCCTTGGACTGCAACAGACAACAGCCGTTGCTATAGTGAGTCATCGTAGCCGCCCCTCTCGTTCTGCAGCCCCGTGTGGATGATGCTGCCCACCGGGACATCCACGTCGTTGGAACACATATACTGTAGCAGCCCCACCACCTCCTGGCCCTTGGACTGCAACAGACAACAGCCCATGCTGTAGTGAGTCATCGTAGCCGCCCCTCTCGTTCTGCAGCCCTGTGTGGATGATGCTGCCCACCGGGACATCCACGTCGTTGGAACACAGATACTGTAGCAGCCCCACCACCTCCTGGCCCTTGGACTGCAACAGACAACAGCCCCTGCTGTAGTGAGTCATCGTAGCCGCCCCTCTTATTCTGGTGGATAGAAAGGAAGAAGAGAGTGATAGGGCTCAGCTGTTTCCGGCATATGGGTACTTCTGCAAGTTCCTTCATATTCATATTCATAAATTCTTTATTCACAAATTGTACATGGTACAAGAATAGTGTCAAGTCATACGAGAAGGAAGGCTGAAAGTCTCCACAGCTTGTACTGTCCATGTGTCACCAATACCACAGAGCACACCAACTTTGCTTGCGAAGGTGGAACATCCACAAACCTTGCTGGTATCTGAGTTTGGTCCAGTTTCTGTAGACACAATCCTCAAGATAATGCTCCTAAGGGACAAAATCTGTAACCAGGTAGCATATTTTGTAGAGGCAATAATCATGACATAGAAGAATGATCTTGATTCTCTTCACTGGTGATCAGAACTTGTTCTCTTCAACAAGCTAACTACCAGTTACCTAGTATTGATTATGTGCTAAAAAGTGTTAGGTTTTGCTAGTCCCCTCAAAGCTTAGGGGAAGGTTTTAGTGGGCCAAAGTCCCACACTACCAATAACTATCAGGAATAGTGCATTTCCTCCTCTTCACAAAAGAGTAGGCTTATATTTTATGAGTGACGAACCATTAAATAAAACTACTTGTGTCAATGTGATTTGGCACTAGTAAACTATATTTGTCAAAACATGATGTATTTCCCAAAAATTTTACACTACAGTCAACTCTATGAGTTATCTCAATAAACTTTACAAGCATATTTTAAACACCAGGTTTTGTCCTTGTCCAATTATTAACTACTCACTGTGAGATCTATCTTAGTGAAAGAAGAGTAGTCGCAGAGGCCGACTGTCTCCCTGCATGCTTCGTATTCCCGTGCTACAAAGTCGAACCAGTCAGGCTTGGCGAAGGTGTTGGTCTCCGCGATGCGGTACGGCCGCTGACCCTCCCTCGTCATGCCTTCGTCAACTGAAACAGTGTCAATACAGGCTGGTCCCTTACTGACCCTTCACATTATAGGTATACTTTTTGTGAACGATTACAATTTTGCATAGCAATTTTGCCAAGAAGAGTAATAATTTTGTTGAAAAATAGTCTTTCATGAAAAAGGTTTTTTATACATGAAAATTGCATACTGTAATGTACATAAGAGCTAAAATTAGTACATCTAAAACTTGTTTCAAACTTTGTCGAATTGGTCCACTGTTGATTTTTGTAATGATTTCAAAAAATAAATCAGGCAAAGCTTCATAAAAATAGTTAGACATAATAATGAACTTAAACCAGTGGCGGCTCTCCCATGAGGACTCCCGGACGCCGCCCCCCCAAACAAATTGATTAAAAAATTAAAATAAATATATGTATAAAAAATATAATTATGTATATATTTACCAGAATGCCAATTGTATAGGTCATAAGTTGAAGATGGAAACAGATTGTACCAATTTAAATCCAAAATCGTCAATGATTGTGTCTATAATTCAATTGCGGCCGGCCCGGGCCGGAGCGGCGGACGCCGGCCACGGCGTCCTAGCGCTCTTGTAAAATCAAATGGAGACGCGCATACGCGCAGCTCACTCACACAGGCACACACAACGGCTGCTAATGCAACGCTTTGCCCGGCGCCCTGGCCCTAGGCTGCGCGCGCAGCTCCAGCCACTGCTACCAACATTCAGAGTCAAATGTCCCTCTGAGTCGCGACGCGGCGACGCGAGTCAGTTTATCCGTCTGCGTTTTGTGGTGTGGTATGTTGTACTGTTGGTGAAATAGTGCGTTAAGTGAAATAGTGCGTTGTGTTGATTTATTCGTGTGTGATTGGTGCAATGAGTGACATTGGAGCTGAACAACATTTAAACCAGGTAAATCGTATATTAACAGAAGGCATAAAAAGCATTGAACATAGAATTACTTTGAAGAATCTGGGACCTCCTAGGCCTGATTTAGTAATCAACCAAATTCAAAAGAGTACAAAAAACAAAAATAGATTTACTCGAAAGTTTTCTAGAAATTTATATAACTATGCTGATTGGCTCTGTGGCTGTAATGTTAAAAACTCATTTTTCTGTTACACTTGTTTGGTTATGGGGGCTCAGGATCGGGCCTGGACTGTCGATGGGATTACAGACATTAAACATTTGAACGATAAAGTTAAAAAACATAAAACAAGCGAGAGACACATTAATGCATCTATAGAATTTGCTGTACTGGGAAGGGTCGACATTCGATGTCAGTTGGACAATGCTTAGGCCTACAGGTTAAAAATTCAAAAACTAAACGAAGAAGTGACAAAAAATCGATACATCTTGAATAAACTAATAGACGCAATAAAGTTTTGTGGTGCATTTGAACTGTCTTTGAGAGGACACGATGAACGTGAAAATTCAAACAATCCTGGCATTTTCCGTGGCCTAGTGAACCTTATGGCCGAACTAGATTTGACACTCAAGCAACATATTGAGCAAACAATTAATCGTGTGTTTTTGGGGCTTTCTAAAACGATTCAGAATGAGTTATTAGAATCGATTTATAATGTATGTTTGGGAATAATTTGTGACAAACTAAAGCAAACCGACTTTGTTGCTATTCAAGCAGATAAAACAACGGATTGCGCAACTTTATCTCAACTGGTTTTAGTGGTTAGGTATGAGTTAAATGGAACTGTACATGAGCGCTTCGTAACCTTTATTACACCTAAAGGCCATGACGCTGAGTCTGTTTCTAAATCAATTTTTGATGTATTGAAACAGTTGGGACTTGATAAAACCCCTGATAAGGTGATTGCCCAGAGTTATGACGGCACTTCAGTAATGAGTGGCCAACACACTGGAGTGCAAGCTCGAGTCAAAGAAGTCTATAAACATGCTAACTACGTACATTGCTACGCTCATCAATTAAATTTAATTATAGAACGAAGTGCAAATCAAAATAAACAAGTTAAAATATTTTTTTGTAATATGGAAGCATTTTCAACTTTTTTTTCACAGTCAACAAAAAGAACAGCAGTCAAAGCCGTAGCCAGAAAAAATTTTGGGGAGGGGTTTGAGTTCCGCGGTTACAGGAAGTAACTTAACTTCCAACCTTCATGTTACGAAGAAGTAATTAAGTAAGAAGTTTTAGGTATTTCAATAGTATTTATTATATAATTACAAAAATAATAATTATTTATTATTAAATAACCCAGAAAACACAGCATAAATCATCATACGAACTAAATTCTTCTTCCCCTTTTTACTTCAAGCTTGCTAACTTAAACATCACTGCGAGATATACCCAATATACCTAAAATGGATTAATTTTCAATTCAATAAATACCACTTTATAAGCACTTGTTATAAGCATATTTTCACTCAGTTCTCAGTATGTAATAATCAGTTGGTTTATAACAATATGAAAAACTGAGACATTTTTCGTCGGAGTTTATGTCTCTCCCTGTAAATGGACATCAGTACTATGCCGCTCCCTCTCTCAGAAGGCTGATTACAAGAATATATTTACAATAAAAAATATTGTCTTGTCTTGCCTGAGGAGGTGGTTATATTCTATACTGGAGTCAGTTCAAAATGCTAGCCTAGTGTGCCGCTGATTTGCTTAGGTTGGTTGCACTGAAGTACCAAATTGAATTACTTGCCGAAATGAACGAGTCAGCCAAGGGAGTCAAACGAATTGAGAATCATGTCTTTTAATTTACGTATCAGTCACAAATTTACTTTTACATCAATTTACTTTTTAGAGCAGCTCAAGTTAGTTGCAGATAATAACAGAAAAATTAATTTGAGTCAACTTTTTACTGCAGAATTGTTAATTAATTAATTGTCATAGATTTTATAGAAGTTGCAACAAATAAAATGTCAGAATGTAAAATACCACGCCGTAAATAAGGTATTTTAACTCTGGAAAACTAACTTAATTCTAAAGCTATTAATTTAAAATAACCAATGATTTTAATTTAAAATAACCAACATTAACAACTCTAAAATTACCCTTTTTGTACACTGCAACGAAATAATGGTTTAACCTAAACGAAAAAATGGTTTAACCTAAACGAAATAATGTGTCAAATAAAATCACATTTCTTTTGTTGTGTGAGATAACGAACTAATTAATGAAGGATGTACTTATTCATCATTTCCAGAGAAGATTGGAACAGCTTTTCACTACCGTTCAAAGAACGACAAAACGTTACTTCAATATGTTACCAACCCAACAAAATTTACCAGCACGCTTTTTTGCCACCAACAACAAAATGGTGATCCCTCCAGTACAAGAATATAACCAACTTGGTATTTCCAAGACAAATAAAAGTTAGGGTGAGAGCTGTTGATGCAGGAGCAGGCATAATTAAAATAGATTTTCACTGTTTTCTTATTTAGTTTGACCTACCTCACTGAGCTTTTACGTTGTCGTATAAGGCAATTAAACTGATAAAACAAAGCTTTATGAGACTAATTGTCAATATGAAAAACTGTAAACAGTACAAAACACACACGATTAACGCGAATAAGTTCTAATGAGTGGATTTACAGGCTAAGTTTTAGGTTATGTCTAATTGAAGCTCATTCGTTTGTGGTTCACACCCTCCCGCGATCCCTATGATATGGCTTCTGAACAGTTAAGTATGACTTTCGTCATGACTTGAACATTTTTAACTAAGCAAATAAGTAAATTGGTATTTATTATGTTTTAAGTTTATTTCTTACCATCGTTTAGTTTTCAAATGATCTGCTTTTTAAACATTTTACAATTTTTTTGGGCTGGTTTTGTGCCAAAATTTCGGGGGGGGGGTTTCGACCCCCTGACCCCCCCCATTGGCTACGGCCTTGACAGCAGTATTAGACGAAATTGTAAAGAAACGTATCCCTAAAAGCTCTGGAACTCGTTGGAATTTTAAATCAAGAGTCGTCGGCACGGTATTCAAGTATCAAAATGAATTGGTGGAATATTTAAATTGCATAATAGAAGATGACACCAATGACTATGCGACATTAAATAAAGCTATAGGACTACAAAATGTCTTAAGAGATGAAGATTTCCTTTTTTGGTTGGACTTTTTTAACAAAATACTCCCACATTGTGATGTCCTTTACAATCAATTGCAACATAAGACTATTGATTGCATTTAAGCATATAAGTACGTTAACGAATTCAAAACTGAAATTAAAAAAATCAGGAACTCCCCAGAACTAGATCTGCCAAGTGTAAACAATAGCGTACCTGAGCCCAGACGCAAACGGTTTGAAGACCGGAAACACATTGTTGCCAAGGAAGTGTGTGACGTCATAATATCCGGAGTAGACGACCGCTTCCAATTCCTGGAACACCTGTCTGCGGCAAAACTCTTCCAACCTGATTTGTTTCCTCAGTTTAAAAACAAATTCCCGGAAAAAGAACTATGCACTGCAGCGGACTCTTATCAACTGAATAAAATTGAACTAAAACAAGAATTATCAGTTATGTACAGCCGAGATGACTTTTCATCAGCAACTGGATCATTGAGACTTCTTAACTGTATCTACGATAATAATCTCAAAGACGTACTTCCGGAATCAGTCAAACTTTTGCGAATAATAGCCTATGTACTATTCCTATGACAAGTTCCGAAAGTGAAAGGTGTTTCTCTACCCTTAAACGAATAAAAACGTTCACTAGAAGTACAATGATGGGAGAGAGACTTAATGCACTTGCTATGTGCTCCATTGAAAAGACATTGTTATCAACTCCGAATTTCAACAATAGAGTAATCGACCACTTCGCCAACCAGAAGGAGAGAAGGCTCGACTTCATCTACAAGCAGATAAATTAAAGGTAGGACTTGTACAAAAGGTTTCATTATTTATATGTATTAATTTATAAATCGTTAATTTAAATCTATTTATATTAAGTAGGTTTTGTGATTGCATTAAAATGTTGATGGAGAAGCGATGATTGACGTATGAGAGATAACCGTTTTTCACGTGCTTCCTGAAGGAGACATTACTTATCGTCGCTGGCGTAAATATAAACAAAATGATGATAAGAGTCCCCCCGCCGCCCATAACCACCGGCCGCCACTGACTTAAAGAAGTGATAATTTCAAGCTACAAAAGACATTTTCTTAATAAAAAAACATGTACCAAAAACCAAGAGACATTGGTTCCTTAGAAAATACTAAAATGTAATTTTTATTTTATTTTAAGCTGTTCCCACATAAGATTTGGACCAAATATGTCCACTTGTCCACTAACAAAATAAATTAAATAAAAATAAATAATTGAAGGATTATTTTAGTCTTGTATTGATTTTGCTTTTAATTTTTTATTAATCATATTGTCAATGGTCAACCAAAAATGTAGTAGACTCACACTATTACGAATGATATCAGACTAGCTTAATGTCATGATCAGTGAAACGCCAAAACCAGAACAGAACTCAATATAACAAAATAGAGCTGATATACTCCTGTCACACTGTTTACTAATTTACCAGATCATGTGATATCGGCTTAAGATGATGATCAATCCGCCAAAAGCAGCCACTAGCAATGAAAGAACAATAAATGGCTGCAAATACGTGTTAGTAAAAAAGTGCATCAATGACGATAAAACCGCTAAAGAGGGGCGCGAAAAGTGACTTAATTGCATTTCATCAATTAAAGTCTGTAAAATAAAATAAAAAGCAATTAAAAAACACCGAAAAAATATTAACTTCAGATGAAAAGCGACTGACTACTGGAGGGTCGCATTGACGATGTGTCACATTACAGAGGGAATACCTACTGACCGGCAGGACTCACCATAGTCAGGGTCGAAGTACGTCGGCCGCTCGTAGCCCATCACTTGGCCGAACACGGCTCCCGCCTCGCGCAGCCTCGGGTAAATGGGTGACATGCGCAAGTTACGGCCCGTGCGGAACTCCTTGAAGGGGTACGGCAGCGCATAGTGCAGACCTGTACTGACGACAGACTGTGACAGAACTAGTTAGGGACAGATTTCTGTTATGATAAACTCTGAGAGTGTGTATTATACTGTAAATTGTTAGTTTCTAATATTAAACATAAGCTAAAGAACTCATGTGAACAGAAGTTAGTAACTTGTAATTGGTAACTCTGTCTTAAATAGGGTCTGCCAAAACAAATTACTGATCAATAACAGTTCCAGCCATCTAAAATACTTTGTTTTTCCATCAGTTCCTTTACCTTTGTTCTATTTTAAACTAGGGTATTTAAAAAATATATATCATTTTATATAATTTATTAATTTGATATAATTTATTAATTTAATTAATTTGATATAATTTATCAATTTAATTAATTTGATTTAATTTATTATAGTCTGATGATATATCAGTTTAAATTGAAATTATCTCCTCTTCGCGGCTTTAAACTTAGAATTCATAAACTAATCAACAATAAAAATTCAATTGATATAGTTGATAAAAGCTTATCCAGGAAAACCGTGCAGATAAATAAGATATGCCAAACAAACAGACAAAAATTTAAGACCTTCACTCTAGCAACTTTTAAAACTTGTTTCTATACTATTCCAACCTGGGGCCTCCCTGCTGCGGTCCCGTAAGAACTTGCGGTTGTTGTGCAGCCCGAGAAAGCGGCAGATGTCGAGCTCATACATGTCGTAAGGGAACAGACCGTTGATGATTCGCTCGGCCGTCGCTCGCCCCACACCTCCCGCCGCCGAGATGCCGACGGTCTTCATACCAGCCACCACGTGGTAGTTGCGAAGCTTTAAAATGTATTATTAACCGCAAAAATTTATTAATATAGCATTTTATCTTGTAAACGTTACATTGTTATTTTAAAAATTTCAATTAAGTGAGCCTACACTGTATGAGTATCATTCAACATCATGATTTTAATATTTTAGATGTTTCATTACAGAATAGTACAGTTTCAAAGATGAATTTTTACAATAAACTTTACAAAGTTCTTAAGGATCTGTCTGTTATAAAGAACAATATAGACTCCTACACCGTCAATTAAATAATAAAAAAGTCAAAACAATCTTACTTGCACTAAGGATATTTGTTTCTTTTCATGAAAATACTTTAGCTTTGTTAACTCCTTTTATGTTAGGAGTCATCATAAACAATGTTCCAATATGCTCCACATTTTTTATTGATCCAAGACCTCCATCAGACATTTTCTGACCTTCATTTGAATTGATCTTCATTAGAGTAATTCTGTTCTTATAGGCAAACTAATTGGTCATACCTTTCTGGCAGGATGTAGACAGTTTCATTGACAACGTGGTGGCAGTTTTCACCACAATGAAAATCGCCTTATGGTATCTCACGGCAACCTTATGGCAAAGTCTTTGAAATGTTTCCCATTTCTTTACACATAAATCACCTTTTGTACAATTTGAACTCTAAATCAATCTTGGTAGTTACCACAACCATGTGTTCTTCCACCTAGAGACTTCAAAGTTTTGAATTTAGCACTGTATTAGTTTGGATTTAAAAATTTCAATTGACTTTTGTGCCTGATCAATATTGCCCCAGTCTTACATTGACAACGGAACCATCGCGGCGGGTTAGTTACCTCCGGGGCCTCGCCAATGATCCACTTGCAGTCGGGACTGAAGGCCTCGGGTCCGTTGGTCAGCTTGTGCAGCACGGCGCTACCCAAACGCGGAACGCGGTGTAGCAGCTGCTCTAGCAGCACGTGGAAGTGGTCCCAGTCCTCTGGCAGAACACGCTCCACCATTGAGTCTACAGGCAACACAACGACAATACACTGAAGTGTCAATCATACATTGCATGCCTTAAGTCTTAAGAGACGGTTGGATTCAGCCCAGCTTGCTCAGTTAATCGCCGCCATTGTAACATGTGCAGTATTTACTTTTTTCCTAATATGTAAAAACTTTTTAAGAAATTATAGTCAATACATTGAGAATGATGTTACCTAGGTCAATTTGAACTAATGTAGGTCTTAGGATCAAATAGTATCTATTTTATTTCCAGTATGTAAGTATTTTTATTCGTCATAGGGATTTGCCAAAATACCGAAATTAATTTAGTTGTAGAAATTTATTTGATATTGTATAGAAATATTTTAAATTGTTTCATAGCCTACCTTGAGGTTTTTGTATTAACTAGAGATGAAATCATTTTGGAAATTATAATGATGTCTTTTATAACATTATGACATTTTCTGTCACAATTTCATCACTTAAAAAAATTACCTTAAGCGAGAAAAGCTGCATAAAATTAATTACAAAGTGTAATTTTGCAAACAATTTAAACTCAAGTTAATACAAAAACTCAAAATTTGATGAAGACTTTTTCAATATTATATGTCCTATGAAATAGATAACATCATCTGCTTGGAGCCTAGAAGTTTATTTCTGCAATGATATGATAACGTCAACTGAGATGGTCAACACAAAACTTATGTAGGAAGAGGGCAGTTATTCTGATAGCCACTAAATGGTTATGAAGGCTTCTATTGTAAATTGTGTATTTACTTGAACACACACATATTTATTCACCATGATAATTTAGTTCGGCTATGCATTTCACTCTTTAAAAATATGATCTTTATTTGATGCCTGAAGATAATTTCCCTCAAGCACAAAGATCAAAGATGATTTTAAAATTTTCCAGTTTTCAATTCTAAGTTTTTAATAATAACCAGCCAATAACCAAGAGCTTTATTAGGTGAGCCTTCATGTTCATTTTTTCCTTTTAATACTTTGAGATTCAATGGTTTTATAAAAAATCTTCAAAGGTTCTAGATGAAAATGCCAATTAGTTTCTAAAGTTTGGCATGATCCATTGATTTTTGTAAGCATTTACTCAAAAAGGTTAAATTATTATCTGGCAAAGTAAGTTGAAGGGGAGTTGAGGGGAAATTTGGTTGGTTTGGTTTGTTAACTATTATGTACATTGCCTAGGGTGTACAAATTTTGGATTTTAAATGCTCAAATATATTTTAACATAACAAATAACCTTTAAAAAGTATACATCCAAAGCAATCTGTATGAAATAAAAAATTAATAAATGTAAAAAATTCTACAAAAGGTAAAACTAAAGAGACAGACAAACAATATTTGCCCATAATAAAGCATGTTACATATAAAAACAAATTGAAAATAAATACTTAGACTAGAAATAAGAAAATATGGAAAGAAAATGGCAGCCAAGTTTATTGAAAGCCACTCACCACCATTCCGACCATGATGCAAAAATAATACACATAAATTACACAAAAGTAAAAAACTTTGAAGGTCTTCTTTTGATATAAACACACAGATATCCTACAAATCCTTAAGCAACACTATGTAATACTGCACTCATGTTTGGCAACACAAGTGATTGGCTGGATAGCCGAGGGGTGTAGTGCTCGCTTCGAAATTTGAAGTTTGGTCTCCTGCCGGTTTGTCAATTTACAATCAAGTTGCCTTTGGACAGTAAGAAGAAAAGGGTTAGGCCGGATCCCTATCAAAATATAAAATAGTCTCAGGTGTATGACAGACACAAAAACATAAAACACCAACTAATAATGTCAGCAATCACGATAGATACAATGAACACCAAGTGCCTATAGTAACAATCACAACGGAAAACCAATGTGCCATAAATTACAGTATGCTAATCGTAGGCTACATCTATATGTCGCCCCCCCTTTTAGGGACTTCTAGAGATAGTTAATAATAGACTTATACAATTCAACTAGCTGTTACCGGGCATGCTTTGCAATGCCAACCGGAGGAATTTTTCGCCCTTCAATACTGTTCGTTACCCTTTCAGCTCGTTTCGCTACGCTCACTCCTTACAAGTCTATAATATCTTCTAGGTTTTTTATTACTGATTTTCTTTCAATACTTTACATATTTTACTATTGTCAAACCTAGTAGCATACATTCATGAACAGTGAACAGTATATTCTTTAATTAAATAATTAAATCCAGCAATCCAACATGATTATAACTAGACAGTAGCAATGGAACAGCGGATATGAAGGGTTGGCAACCACCTACCTAATATTGTTTTTAGCTCAAGCTACAAAAGAGTTAAATTTGAACATTATTAGATTAAAATTAATTTTTATTTTCAATTGAAACATATTGAGTTAAATCATTTATGTACAAATGTTAACTTTGATTAATATTGTTGAGTTACAAACAGCGTAAATTTAAAGAGAAACTTACAAATATATATATATATATATATATATATATATATATATATATATATATATATATATATATAGTAGTATATATATAGTATATATATACCGATATGATTTAATGCTTGCTTGTCAACACTAAAGCAAAAGAAATGACAACAGCACGGTGCTGCCGGCATAATGATGTAAATGCTTTAAAATAAACTTTATTTTTAAAACTTTACACCATGGAAAGTTTTCTACCGATACCCAATATCTATACTCTAAAGAAGCCCCTGTCATTACCAATTAACACACTATTTAACCATGACATAAACAAGGGAGGTTGGGAAAATTGTCTGTTACAGCGTCATAGCCTAAAATCACACAGTGGTGACACTAATAAGTGAAAGATGTGGGGTCCAAAGAGATGAAACTATCAGTCTATTATGTGTGCACTCACAATTATTGTTCTTTACAATGGTTTTAAGGTCGATTCTGATGTCCAGCGACAACAGCACCGACTGACATGTAGTGTGTTGGAATTGCAACTCCATTCATGACCAACTAAACTCTTTTGAAGGAATATGTTATTTTAAAATCAATACAATGTGTTTGCACTTTTTTGTAGCCATTCAGTTCATAAAATTATTAAGACAGTTATAACACAAGATTACTATTTGTGAATATAGACAGTGTATAGTTCTTTCTTTCCGAGTACCATGGAAGGTGGCCGAGTCGAGTGTCACCCTACAATGTCCTAACACACTACATAATGTGTCAAATGTGATGTGTTAACACATTCACATTATGCTATAAAAGTAATAGACGTATTTCCATTTCTGTAAAATAATACATTACAAATCAAAGATATTTCTTTTTTAGAAGTTTTTGCTGACAAAATAATCTAATGATTAGATGAATCAATTTTTAGTAAATTGCTAAAGTGTCATCCTTTGAATTTTGCAGCTCTAGGCGGCAACCTCTTCAGCCTATTTATATCCGGCCCTGAATACACTTTTGTAGATGAGAACATCAACACCTGAAATCAGGAGGGTCCCATAGGAGTTTGAACTGCATGAACAAAGTGTATTAAACAAATAATACATTTAAAAACCATAATTAAAGTTATAAAAAATATCAAATATTGTTGTTTTTTTAAAAAAAGTTGCTGCAAATTTTTGGGCTTGGACTAGTACCTCAATAAAATATTTCAATTAAAAGAATGACATCTCGGCCTCGTTAAATTTTACCCTGCGGTCACTTACTTAGATGGGAGAATTTCCTTAGCCTTTTTGTACATAATACGAAAATATATATATAGAATTTGTTATTTCATATCAATTATAGTCATTTATAGGACAAAAGCAGTTAGCTGTGCATTGTTCGACACCAAGTTTCCAACCAGATTTTAAAGTTAGTTAGGTTATAACAGTTCGGTTAAAGTATTTTATACTGCATTTGACTATGTCTTGGTCTAGTCCCCAGAAAACAATACTTAAGGCACTAGTACCAGGTTAACCGAGCCTTGCTCGTTGGTTTTTATTCGCTTTTGTTATAGTGTCAAGGTAAAAAAGCAATTAAATTTCCACCAACAACCAACTATACCTCTTCCCAGTTAACAGCTGTTTCAAAAAGTCTGCTTAACATTAATGTTTCTTTCTTTTTGTTTACAATTCGTTGTTATTTCGTTACCAAAATAGCAACCCATAAGACTCATGTTAAAAATTACAATTTTAAAACTTAATTTTAGACCAAATTCGATTTTTCCTGGGGTTGAGGCTGTTTCTAAACTTATTTTTGGGCCAAAACACTCTTTAATGCAAACTTTAAGCAAAATCTAACAGCTAGATTTCGAGATCGTGGAACACACATCCCTTCAGATATTCCTCGTATTATAGTATAGGATAAATTGGTTATTTCTAGAAACAAAAAACAATAATGAACAGAAAACTTCCCAGTAAGTCATTCAATGGTAAAAATCACCCTAGAGAACATTTTTTTTAAATTTTTGTAAAAATTTACATCTACCCTGAACATGCGCCGAATGAATAAAATGACCATGCAACAATTAATCTCTCATTTACCCAATAAATAAGAGCAATCACATAATACCCCCGTCGCAGCAGACCTGCGTACTCAGCGAATTTCCAATGGAATTTTAGATTATTTACTTTCCCCATAAAACACCATAGAATCGAGTATGTAGGTTTTCTACCATTTGGTGTTGTTAGAAAATCTAAGTTAATCAATTATTGGTGAATGTAAACACAAAACTGTATCAAACTCTGGCAATTTTTTATTTTCCCCATAAACCCCATGGGGGTGAGTATGTAGGTTTGCCGCAATATGGGTTTTGTAAGCAAGTATAAGTTAAACCTTATATAGATAATGTAAATACCAAATTTGATAAAGTTATGTCAATAAATAAGCAAAATATAGGGTTTTCTTGATTTCCCATAAGAATAACATGGAAAACACATTTTTGGATTTGCCCCGTAACCAGTTATGCTATGATAAAAATTCAAAATACCAAATTGTTTGTTTTTTTAAGCTCTTTTAAATGGTTTCAGTTAAAATTGATGAATTTTAAAAATTAAGGTCCAAAAATGCCAAAAACCCATTTTTGACCCCTTTGAAACCCCATAAAACCCCGTTCCCGTAACCCGACAATGCTGGTTCGCGAACTCATGAAAATAGACCTGGTCTTACACCTCCATACCAAATTTCATAAAAATCGAAGGTCCCCTTCAAAAGTTATCAGTACCACGGACACATAGATATATAGATATATAGATATATAGATATATAGATAGATATATATATATATATATACATATATATGAAAATGAACGAATGGTGTTTTTGGGTTCTAGGGACCTCAAAATGAAAAAGTAAAGTGGTCCCGGGCTTAGGTCTTACCATGGCTACTACCGTAATAGCGTATTCCCTATAGGGAAATTCGCTAAAAATACATAACTTTGGATCAGTTTATCTTAATCCTTAACATTACCTAACTTTACAATCCTTTATTCCCAAAAACTGTTAAAATACATTATCTGCCCTTCAAACTGAAGACAAAACAAAAGTTATCAGACAGTTAGGTGACTCCCTCAAATGTTCAAAGGACTCGATGCTCAAATACCACCAAGTAAAAAAATTAATTGATACCATTTGGGCTTGCTTCTGGAAAATCAGGGCAGGAGAATTTCATTGGTAGTCCCAATTCCACATCCAATTTTTCTACTGGAAACATAAGTGTAGTATGAAAATAAAAGTGAAAATGATCTCTTAAAAGAAAAGAGGGAATGCAAAATCCTACAAACACTATTTTAAATTTCATAACACATTATTTATTTAAATTAAAATAGCCTAGATGTTTAAAAACTTTTGATAAAATAAACTTTTTAAGAATTAATGACAAAGTTTTGCAAATATTTCTTGGAAAATACTTTAATGGTTTATGTTTAAGCTATAGGCCTATGACTCTGCTATGAGGTAAAACATGCTACAAAAAAAAAAAATAAATAAATAAATAATTATGGGGGTGAGAGTACTCTAGTATTGAGTATTTTTACTTTGTACTACTCGATTCGACTCAAAGTTTTGGAAAAAACCCATTGGTTTACTAGCTGAGTTATGAAGTGAAAATTTTAAACAAATTTGTGCATAAGAAATAGATGTAACCCACGACATTTACATCCTGTCATGAGTTACTTTTCTATCTCATTTCATGAAGAAAAGTCGTGAAATTTAGTAATCATAATTTATTTATTAGATGGTCATTGTAAAAACAAAAGAGGTTATGTTTCATTATGTACATTGCCTACCGATTCGTTCCGACCGAGATAGAAAGTAACTACTTCAGATGGCATTCTAACAAAATGCCTGTCACTTGGTCATCTCTACCATCTGTGAATGAGATATGTATTTAAATCAAAATCATCATTATAAATATATTTCTTAATTATTCCTTATGTAACAGGTTTTTTTTATTGATTAGTTTTTTGGCATATTACCATTCACAATGTAATGTAGTGTAGGAATTTGATAACTAACATTTACATAACAGTTTTGTCATTGATTAAGAGTTGTCAACGGGCATTGTATTGACTAGTTTAGTACCTAAGCGTTGATCAAACTAACAGGTGCAAAAAGTGATAAATGAAGAGTGATAACAAGACATTTTAACTGAATTTTCGTTATCTGAATTCGTTATCTATTTTCGTTATCGTTATTTAGACTAACTGAAGTTAGTCTATCATGTTTTAAACATTTGCCGTTATTAAAAAAAAAAAATAATAATAATAGATAAACACATTAGAACGAAATATTTTTATTATCTTTCATTAGGACTCTTCATTACATTATTACTATCTTTATTGCATTCAATAAAAAATCATTTTTAGCTTATTTATAATTTGGAAAAACTCATAATAATTTTTTAAAACTCAGCTAGACTTCATTCAACCTCAATAATCACTACTTGCTCACCCCTATAAATAATAGTAATAACGATAAAATAAAACAATAAAATAAACTATAAATAGCGTATTCCCTATAGGGAAATTCGCTAAAAATAGTATTAAAAAACAAAAATGATTTTTTAAATATGCGAGTTACTTATCATCCTTGGTTAAAAACTCATAGAAGTATGGAAGTAACGGTTCTGAGGTTTTGATGATACCAATACATTTCTGCTTTGTTGATTTTTTAAGTTTATAAAACAAAAAAATTGTTTGTATATTTCTTCAAAACTTTTGTGGTACTTTTGGAAGTTACAATTCTCACCACTCAACATTTACAAATAGCAGACTTTCTAATTTACTTAAATACCCCCGTCGCAGCAGACCTGCGTACTTAGCGAATTTCCAATGGAATTTTGGTATATTTTCTATTTCCCCATAAAATCCATGGGGATGAGAGTATGTAGGTTTGCCGCCATAATATGGGTTTAGTTGGTAAATATAAGTTAAATCCTACCTAGTGATTGTACATACCAAATTTTATAAGGTTATGGTGTTCTGTTTATTTTCCCCATAAACCCCAAGGGGGTGAGTATGTAGGTTTGCCGCCATATGGGTTTTGTAAGCAAGTATAAGTTAAACCTTATCTAGATAATGTACATACCAAATTTGATCAAGTTATGTCAATAAATAAGCAAGATATAGGCTTTACTTGATTTCCCATAAGAATAACATGGAAAACACATTTTTTGATTTTCCCCGTAACCAGTTATGCTAAGATAAAAATTCAAAATACCAAATTGTTTGTTTTTTTAAGCTCTTTTAAATGGTTTCAGATAAAATTGTTGAATTTTAAAAATTAAGGTCGAAAAATGCCAAAAGCCCATTTTTAACCCTTTTGAAACTTCATAAAACCCCGTTCCAATGGTCCGATCATTCTGGTTCGCGAACTCAACCTAGTAGATGCTGGCTTACACCCCTGTACCAAATTTCATCAAAATCGGAGGTTCCGTTCAAAAGTTATCGTGTTCACGGACACATAGATATATATATATATATATATATATATATATATATATATATATATATATATATATATATATATTTAATAAGTACTCTTTTCTTCTAACAAGTTGAAACAATTTTATTAATTTTCGTCTATCTAGTAGACTTCATCAGATAATATAAAAATATAAAATAAAATGTATAAATATGTACAGTATAAAAAAATTATCAACAAAACTAAACAAAAAATGACAATATTAATAAAAATAGAAATAAACAGATGATTTCACGTTTGAGGAATGGTTAAGTTGGTAGGTCTTCTATTAGTTTATAAATATTTGTCATATAATATTCTGTCATTTCATCTCAGGTTGAGGCCAGAGGGATGTTTCGTTTGTAGAACTAACTGATGGGCCACTTCAGAGCGCCTGAGGTTGATGGCATTAATGTTTTTGTTACTATCAGCTTCAACTTTATTTATACCTTTTAACCTGTAGCAATCTTCAATTTTTTTCTTGTTATGTGATTTTGCATGTATTGCTACAGGTTTGTCTTGGTCTTCGTGTATGATGCTTGAACGATGACCTGTCATCCGAACACGCAAAAAGTTTGAAGTTTGGCCAATATATTGCTTTTCACAAAATTTGCAGTCAAGTTGGTATATAACGTTTCTGCTGTTGCAGTCCATTTCTCCTCTGATAGGATATGTTTTATTTGTGGAGCTGCTCTTAAATGTGTAATTGGGTTTTTCCATCAGCGTACAGGTACCGCATCTCGGTTTTCCACATGGCTTGGATACATTCTTCTTAACTATGGCGCTGGTCTTTTTAGTCAAGTCAGTATTCACCAACATGTTCTTGAGGTTAGGTGGTTTTTTAAAAATAACCCGAGGCGGTTTAGAAAACAGATTTTTTGTTTCCGGTGAGGATTGCAGAATGTGAAAGGATGTTTTTATCACACTATTTATCTTGTGGAGTCCCGGGTAAAACTGGGTAATGAACTTTGGCTCATTGCTGGTAAACCGACTTGTCCCCTGAGTTTTAGGTCTGTTAATTTGGTTCTTTATTACTTTCTCCGGGTACCCAGATCGTATAAGAGAATTTGTTAGCTTGCTTATGTAATTTAAAAAATCTGAATTTTCACTATGTAGTTTCTTGGCTCTTAAAGATAAGCTTTTAGGGATTGATTTTTTAATGTAAGTAGGATGACAACTCTTGTAATTTAAATACTGCATAGAGTTGGTTTCCTTGAGATGCAGTTTTGTTTTTATCTTTCCAGATTCAACTATAATATCCACATCTAAGAATGTAATGGATTTATAGGAATAATTCCATGTAAAACGGAGGGAAGAGAACGAATTAAGGGCCTTTAAAAATTCTTGTAATCGTTCTTCTCCATGTTCCCATACAAAAAATATGTCGTCTATGAACCTATACCAGATAAGTGGACAATAATCTTGAGAGTTTAAGAAATTCTTCTCAAATTTCCCCATAAACAAATTCGCAAAGCTTGGAGCCATCCGTGTGCCCATGGCTGTCCCATTTACTTGCAAGAATATTTTGTCTTGAAATTTAAATGCATTCATTGTAAGAATGAATTTAACTAACGCTGTTAAGAATTTTGTTGTTGGGAGGGAATTTGCAGGTCTAGAGTCAAGAAAATCTTTTACTGCTTCTATACCTTCACTGTGTGGTATATTAGTATATAGGGAGGTGACATCCACAGTAACAAGTATGGTTTCTGGTCTTAAAGGTTGATTTATTTTGTGGAGTTTGTCCAAAAAATCGTCCGTATTTTTTATGTAGGAAGGGAGTCCTTTTACAAGTTCTTGCAACTGATCATCAACAAAACCTGATATTCGTTCAGTTGGGCATCCATAACTAGCCACAATAGGACGTCCTGGTGGGGGTCTGACATTTTTATGGATCTTCGGCAGTATATAAAATGTTGGAGTACGGGGATTCTTAGGAACCAACATATTGATCGTCTTTTTGTTGAGACCTTCCTCTGGACCATGTTTTAAGATAAAGTTGGTTATTCTTTCATTAAATTCAAAGGTAGGGTCTTCATCTAGGAGTTGATAAAACTTTTGGTTCGACAGTTGATGGTCCGCCTCAGCCACATAATCAGTTAAATTTTGTATTACTATTTTATTTCCCTTATCGGCTGGCAATATAATAATATCATTATTTGTTTTCAAATTTCTAATTGCTTTTCTTTCAGAGGTTGTTATGTTTTGATTCTTTTTTAGAGAATCTTCGAATGTCGAGCTAGACAAATTTGACAATATTAAGCTGATAAATTGTTCGATAGGATGATTTGGTGGAAGTGGTTGAGATTCAACTTCAGGTTGGCTTCTAAATTTCCTTAAACATTGTGGTACATCACCCGAGCATGGTATTGGGTCTGTTGTTGAACGATAGTATTTATATCTAATGTCACTTGCAAAAGAAAGAGCGTCTTTTATCAACGATATCTGATTAAACTTTGGTGTTGGACAAAAAGTGAGACCCTTCGATAATACAGATATTTCATCATTTGACAGTATATAGGTAGAAAGATTTTCAATGTTGTCACATTCATCCATAATTTTGAATGGTTGATTGGTTATTTCTACAGTATTTGGGATAAGTTGACTTACACTATTAGTTTGGACAAACTCATTATTTAGTGAAAGTATGTTTCTTAAATTATTTTCTTTGTTATCATTAGATTTCTTATAGTTTTCACTGGATTGGCTACTTATTTCCAAAGCTGTTGACACTATCTTATTAGTATTATCAATCATACTAGTTTCATTATTTACTAAGAATGCATGTCCATAAGTAGAAATATTGGAAATAATTTCCTTTCTTTCTTTAATATCTACGATGTTATTTTTATATTCATTTGATAAACTAACAAGTTTTTTATGCAAGTTGAGAGTTTTCTTTGAGACAAAACTGTCAATTTTTAAAAGAAACTCATTTATATGACTGATATATTTAGTTTCACTAAATGATTCAGTTATCTCCTTATAGATTCCTGCTAGTGTTACTCCATGATCTTTAGCCATCGATCGATAAGATTTTAGAACTACAGAACATAACTGAAAGCTAGTTTTGAGCCCTAGGAGATTAACTTCATTGTGTAATTCAACTGGTAATCCAGAAGTAGGTAGCTTAATGTTAAATCCTTTTGGACACAAACCCAGGGCTAGACAAGAACTAATGAACAAAATATGACAGTTTAGTTTGGCAATCTTCATAGAGTGGTATTTAAACCTCTTTATTAATATGTTGAAATTCAAATCCATTATTCAAAAATGATATATATATATATATATATATATATATATATATATATATATATATATATATATCAATTTGAACGAATGGTGTTTTTGGCTTCTAGGGACCTCAAAACGAAAAAGTATCATGGTCCCGGGCTTAGGTCCCACCGTGACTACTACCGTAATAGCGTATTCCCTATAGGGAAATTCGCTAAAACTATGCTATAGTATCAATTTTTTACAAAAAATCATTGTAATAGAAAATATAAATACCCTATGTGGACAGTTTATGGGCAAAAATGATAACTATTCCTAAAACAACACATTATTCAAAATATTGGTGTTGAATCCAATACTCTTTACTACTTTATTTAAATAATAAAATTTACATTACTAATGACAAGTTAATTATACTTACAAGGCACGCTCCCATCTTCATAGGCAGGTTTGGCTACAGGTTCGAATCCTCCGGCAAGTAAACTGCCGTCATGTTCTCGGAGGTACACTTGTCCATCCAAGTCTCTAACCACTGGAATCAGAGTTAAGATAACGTTTACGTCTTATTAGCAAATATATTATGCGATCAATATTTGTATCGCAAAAATCAACAGCAGACTCAACAAGACTAAGGAGCACAACAAAAGTGATTTAAAATCAAATGCACACACTTAAAACTAAATTCGGATTAACATGATAAATGATGTAAAGTAACATCAAGGAGAAAATTTGAACTTACTTTACTTGCAAAGAATGGGATGATTTTTATATCATCCAGTTTAATGAGTAGAGCCTTGAAAAAGTTTTTAAGATAACTTACGGAATAACTTGACTTAAATTGTCGAAATTCAACAAAAAAATTCAGTTGACCCAATTAGTTTAAAAATATTTTATAACTGACACATCAGTTCTTCCTGTTCTGATAGCATTTGTTATTAGAACTGCTGTCAAAAAATAATAATTCAATCAACTACTGTTCTTCCATAAGATTAACATTGAAACTTTAAAAACCTTTAAGGCACAGTTCTGAGGTAGTTGATGTAAACTATAATGGGTTTATGCTCATCTATAGGACACTACCTTCCTAGCAGTATGCACGGATTTCTCCCACGATGCACACAATCTGAGAAAAAAAGAGGAAAAGTTTTGTGCTTGTTTGTTGATATATAGATGATGAAATTAAAATCCCCTTCATAAATTTGAGGAAATTACATTATTCAAAAATGTTGATGGAGTGATTTTAATTCAGTTTTAACACATACACTCATATAAGACCAATACTTGGAGCACGCTTCTCAAACTAACATTACAGCAACTGAGGCACAGTTGGCCATCTTGTCTTAAGCATGAAACGCTAAATGTTGCTGTGGAAGAAGCAAAAACTCAATGTTCTGCTGTCGAATAACGGTACATCTCGCCTAAATAGAACGTGAGCAACATGTTGAAATTTTGTTTAACTCTTAATGGGCCATATCTTCTATTCTTTTGGGATTTTCTTGATTGTTGATTTTGAGGGCCTAAATTGAGAAAGTCAGAAAATGCCATGAATTATTCCAGAGTAAATAACTCATCCAAATGTTTTTCATTTTCCCTGACTAATTTCACCATACAAATCAATGATCATCTCATCCTACATAAAAGCAGTCCACTGTGCAATTGTACGCTTTCGGCAATGTGTTTTAAGCTCTTGTTCCATCCCAATTGCGTTCTCAGTACATCAACAGGCTGTACTGACCGGGAGTCATGGGGTCGAGTCCCTCGATGGGCTTGGTGTGCAGGTAGTAGTGTTCCACGGGGTGCAGTGGCACTTTCACCACTGGCTGGCTCATCTGTCCAATGTGTCGCGCCCAGAAGCCCCCGCAGTTCACGAACGTGTCGCACGGCAGCGGGCCAAGGTTGGTGTGAACACCAATCACGCGGTCCCCCTCTGTCAGGACCTTCTCTACGCTACAGAACTCGTAAACTTGCACTCCTGCAACACGAAATAAGAACTTTAAACAACATTTGTCCATACTATGAACAGTACTGCAACCGGATGACCTGGCAATGAATTATAAAAATTCAGCTTCAAGTTTTTAGAGAGAAATGTTGTGATGATAGGCCTACTAAATGTACTAGTGAGTGGTGAAGTAAAGTAGAAGTTGAATAACCAACTTTAAGAGACTTCAAAATATTTTTTTATGAAAAAAATTAGATTCATTGATATAATTTACATTGTGTTTAAGACTGCAAGAAATGTTCTAATTAAAGACGATTTAGAGTTGGAGAAATTCTAATTATATAGGTTTGACTGCATGTGGGAGTTGCATACTAATAGTTATATCAGAGAACTGCATCTAGGACAGGATTACTCTCTTGGGACTCCCACACCGACCAGCTCTACAGCAAACTAAATGTTGGTTTGCCAGGTGTTAAAAAGTCCCACGATGGTTTAATACCTTTTTATTGGTAGGTATCAAAAACCCGTACCATTGTTCTAGGACACAAATTACCAATTTATCACACTTTCGGTGATTTTCTATCTATTTAGTGGACAACCCTGAAGACTTAGAAGAAAGACATGAATTGATATATGCATCAAATTAAAGGTGTCAGTAAGTAAAGATTACCAACCTTTATTCCAAAAGAAGATTAGCCTTTGTATTCCAAAAGATTTACCCTAAACCAACCTCAAAAGGTTGAATATGTAGGAAGTTATTTTAAAAATGTTTGTAAAGAGAGTTTTAAGCTATAGTTAGTTTGATCACCTGCCACTTTAGAACAATTATACATTCGGGGTCAGGTTTGCTACTATTTTTCTCTAGTAACTGAAACATTTAATTTGATGCACACATGATGAACTCATGCTTACTTTTAAGATTTTCTTCTAACTCTCCTTGTGAACTGTTCGCCATAAGGGAAAGGAAATCACTTTGATATTCCACATCAAACTAACTTTATAAATAACAAAATTAAACCGAGGTCCAAAGACATTTGAACATTTTTAATAAATATCCATAATTATTTGAAAAGAATATGGTAATAGTCTGTAAATAAAATGTAACTTAAGCAGATTTTAATCAAATTTGAATGTATCAAATAAAACAGAAATTTCTATTCTGGTTTTTTTTACCAACGCTTGCTACATTAGCACATTGCACATCCTACTGTGCAAGTTAATGAATGTGACTGAAAATGCAGCTAAAGACCTCATAAAAAGTAACTAAAATGAGTTAAAGTTTGTAACTGTATACTACTTTTCTAAGTAACACTTTTTTACCTCCTGCACATTTTATTTTATTATTTCTTTTAACTGACAGTATACCTTCTTTCACAATTTTTTCACAGATAATCCTTGTAAATTATTTACTGAATGAATTTTTTTACCTCTACTTTAGTCAGCTGTAACACACAGAGATAGTAAAAGCATTGACTATATACACTAACGTGAATCTTCTTCTCATACATAGGCGTGTTTGAAACCAATATACTGTGGCGTGATCTTCAGCGGCTTACATGGAAGTACAAGAGTCATATGATAGACACAAGTACTACCACAAGTGCTACCACTCTTCTCAATCAAGGATGAAACATTTTATAATGGAGGTTTTTGTTCTTGTTGTTTTTGCAGCACTGTAAATCCAGATGAATAATAACAACATCGATTGCAATAACTCTGGTGCTGTGTAAACGAACCTTCCAAATTTTGGTATCAAACTAAATGCAATGGATGATAATTCTATTCACGTTAGTGTACATAGTCAATTGTAAAAGAAATATTATTGTTAACAATTGGAATTTATTTGGTTGCCAAGCAAACTAAGTCAGCCTCCTGAGGTCCGAGATGCCTGAGGAAACCACTTTGGTTGGGTACGCCGATGACGTCGCAGCTCTCATTGCTGCACGCAACGTTGAGCTGGCCCAACTAAAGTTGAACCGAGTCATGCGTGTGGTCAACACCTGGATGTCAGATCACGGTCTCTCGCTTGCTCTCAGTAAGACGGAGATTGTGATCCTCACGAAAAAGAGGATCGACACCGTCGTCCCACTCCGAGTGGGAAGGGAGGTGGTCACATCAACTCGTGCCGCCAAATACCTTGGGGTTATGGTGGACACCAAGTTAAGCTGGAGGGATCAGATCTTCCGTACGGCGGAGAAGGCCGCTAAGGTAGTGACTTACCTTAGTAGGCTGATGGCCAATGTCGGGGGTCCCCGATCCAGCAGAAGACGTCTGTTGATGTCCGCGGTCCAGTCCGTGCTCCTTTACGGGGCAGAGGTGTGGGCAGGCGCTCTAGATAAGGAGTGCTACAGGTTGCGACTCGCCCGGGTTCAGCGTCAAGCTGCGCTCAGGGTGTGTTCCGCCTACCGGACAGTGTCCGAGCCTGCCGTCCTGGTGGTCGCAGGAGTCATCCCTGTCAAGCTCTTGGCAAGGGAGAGGAAAGCGATTTATCAGAGACAAGGCGAGATCGGCAAGGACACGGCAAGAACAGAAGAGCGCTCCCGAACCTTCCAGCAGTGGCAACACAGCTGGGAGCACGACACCCGAGGACGATGGACTGCGCGACTTATCAAGCTGGTCCAACCATGGGTGGAACGGTGGCATGGGGAGGTGGACTACTACCTGACCCAATTTTTGACAGGTCACGGCTATTTTCGGTCGTACCTGAACCGGATGGGAAAGACCGGTTCACCGGACTGCATTTATTGCCCGGGTGTTCCCGACGATGCGGAACACACATTCTTCCGCTGTCCCCGTTGGGAAGGGCCCCGCCTGGAGGCCACACAAATCTTTGGTGCATTTTCGGTGGACTCGGTCTGCCAAAAGATTTTGGAGGATGAGGGCAACTGGGATTGTTTGTCACAGTTCGTCCGGGGCATCCTCCTGGAAAAGAAAACCGATCTGGACCGCGAAGTGGCCCAGATCCCTTGATCGAGCGGCTGGATAAGGAGCGAGCCCCACGGGCGTAAGCCAAATTTAGGCCTAGCCTGACGTAATGTGATAAACAATTCCAGGTTAGATTCCTAAAGAGTAGAGGAGGTTTTTTAGTGGGTATACCCGTTTTTTAGGGGAGCCCCACACTACAGGCTGGCCACCTGTGTGCGTAATGCATTTTTCCGCCTCTCCCTCAAAAAAAAAAAAAAAAAGCAAACTAAGTTGCGTGGAAATGTTCAAAGTCAAATACAGCACGAAGACAAGAAGGTCAATTCATCAGGGTGTTGTGAGTACATATACAATTTATATAGGTATACATTTTAAACATTTATAAGAGGATACAACTTGTATTATGTTAAGAATTCATGGATTTTTACCTAGGATACATACGTTTTAAACAACTTATCAAAGTTAATAATTTTCCAGGATACCATTTTACCCTCATATTATCTAAGTGGGATGTATATTTATAATGGCATTACTTTTTACATGGACACTCTGGTTGATCATTGGTTTTTGTAAAAATAAAAACAATAAACATAAGAGAGGTTACTAGTATGTTTAGGGTGAGAGCACAATCAACATTTAAATGAATTATGCTTTGAGAGTAGTGTGTAAAAGGACTATTCAGCAGAATATGGTAATTTATTATACCACCAAGCTTCAATGTCAGACAGTAACACTACAGCTAAGTGATACTAACCAAGTGGGTACAGATTTGCAGGAACAGTTGAAACATAGTCATGCTTGGCCAAGCCAAAACCTTCACATTTAATTATATGGTCCTTTTAAACATAGTTGGATCATATCTAAATAGAAGACAAATTGTAAATGCTTATGATTTATAGATGGATTATTGTACTGACTTGATATAAAGTAAGGTGGAATCTTGTAGTGTTGTCACCTTCACAGTTTTGGCTTGTTAAACCAATAAGCCACAGAGACCAATTTTAAAACCTCATCACATTAGCAATTAAAACAGATGACACTGAATTGCCTGAGGTCTAGAGGATCATGACTGGGTGGAACTTAAACTAAAATGCAAAGTCCCAACCCTACTCACACCAAAGCCAGCGGAGATGAGATTCAATTTTGTAGGATGTCCCATTAAACATTAGATACAATCATCTTGATAATCATCTTAATTGGAATGAACATGTGGGAAAGGTTTTATCCAAAATTAACTCTGGTATATTTGTTTTACGAAAAATGTCTAGGTTGTGTAGCGAGTCGACTCTTAAAATGATTTATTATTCCTACATTCACTCCCATATTTCCTTTGGGATTTGTCTGTATGGATCAACAAAAAAAGAAAACCTTGACAAAATTTTAAAGCAGCAAAAAAAAGCAATTAGAATTATTAAAAATCTTCAACCTGAGAATTCGGCCAGAGAATATTTTAAATCCCTAAACATTTTAACAGTTTATGGGCAGTATATTTTAGACACTATTATGATATATAAAAATGCTGGTTTAACAAATAACTCTGACATAAAAATTTTAAACCATCCTTACAATACAAGACAAAAATCCGAAATCATACTCACTCGCCACAGACTCCAGTTTTATACAAAAAAGCCAACTTATGCAGGAGCCAAGTTATTTAAAGAGCTGCCCAAGGAAATAAAAACTATTGATTGTATATATAACTTTAAAAGAAAATTAAAGCAGTACCTTATAAGTAGAGCTCTTTACTCTCTAGAAGAATTCCATATTAATTAATTTGTATAGGATATCACTGTGTGATATATTAGGTTTAGAAAATGTATTATTATTATTTTTTTTTAAACATTTTTGACACTATTCAAATGTACATATGTATATATTGATGAATAAAGAGAATTTTGACTTTGACTTTGACTTTGAATCCTTAGATACGGACAAACTGCATTTTAGATGGCCCACTGATGTGACTGTTCCTTTACTTTATATGAGGGCTATTCAGAAAGTAAGGAACGTTTTCGTCTTACGCCGTTGTACGAGCGCGTATCGAATATATTAGGGTATGAGAGTGCTCGGGGCCTCAGTGGCTATCCAGCCGTGACACTTGGAGCATCGTCGCGCCGCCCGTTTTCTTTCTATTTAAATTCAAAATGGCCGCTTCCGAAAAAGTCCCGCCAGTTGCTAATTGCGATCGGTAACACGGTTTTTGTTGACAAAAAATTTAAAACCAATAAAGATTTATCGAAAAGTGAGCGAGGTGTATGGAAACAATGTCTTGAATGAAAGTTCTGTGCGTAAGTTGTGTATTAAGTTTACAAATGACCGAACCAATGTTCTTGATGAGCAGTCGAGTGGACGACCGAGCGTTGTGACTGATGAACCGGTCACTAAAGTTGACGGTAAGATCCGTGAAAACCGCTGCTCCACCATAACAAAGCTTTTGTTATCTTTCCCTCAAGTTTCACGGACTTTGCTGTGTTGAAATTAAAAGAATAAAAATCGATAAATCTCTATCGGTTTTTAGTTTTTTGTCAACAAAAACCGTGTTACCGATCGCACTTCGCAACTGGCGGGACTTTTTATGGAAGCGGCCATTTTGAATTTAAATATAAAGAAAACGGGTGGCGCGACGATGCACCAAGTGTCATGGCTGGATAGCCACTGAGGCCCCGAGCACTCTCATACCCTAATATATTCGATAAGCGTGCGTACAACGGCGTAAGACGAAAACGTTCCTTACTTTCTGAATAGCCCTAGTACAATGACTGTTTCGTCATCATTGTTAAAGTATGCGACAGTTTTATTAATGTTTACCTCTCAGTGTTTATATATTCACTGTTCTCTGATCTGTAGTTTGACTTTTTCATCTAATGTTCTTTATTATTACTGAAGTTAACTTTTAGTTTTTGTCTTAATACATTTACGGAAGACTTTTGTAATGCAAAGTTTTTGTTTGTTTAAACTTTTATACAGAACGCAAGAGGTTAGAATTATGTTGACTTTACCATTGTATAAAATCTATTTCCTTTGTATGTTTAATACCATTGAATGAAACTAGAAACAATTATGACAGCAGAACAATTACAATAATGTGTATTTTCAACTTATAGTACTTTCATAATTACTTAGCTTTTTAATATTTTGTATACACATTTACTGGCATAGGAAAACTATAAGTTACAGTAGAGGCCCTTTAATCCAGACTCGGATGGTTTGGCAGCCGGATAATCCGGCCGCGGTCTTCCGGAAATAAAATGTTTAGCCGCGGGCGTTTCCCACAGTCAAAATAGACAAGAGTATACTAGTTCCATGTTATATCACTAAAATTTATCTGATAGATTGCCATTTTTGTACTTCTCATTATTGGATGTCTTCTAAAACATTGTGTTCATGTTCTATTTTTGATTGTTATCATTAGAAGTCAGGTCACCAGTCGGGTTCTGTCGGTATTACGCTCCCATTTACAAATTAGGGCCTTCGTTGACAGAACCCCAGTAATATTGTCTATTAAACGCAGTTTCATCGCTAGCGACTGCTTGCGTCCGTTGTCCGATTGTCATTTCAGCATGAAAAAATACGACCCAGATTTGGCTGCAATGCCCATGTGGACACCTAGCTATTTCTCACACCAACAGAGATCAATTGAGTGTGTCATCCCCCGTCTTCATGTTCAGTTATTAATGAGTCAACATAACCAAATTTTATCCATATGTTTGTTACAAACTGTTCTTCAACTTGAAGATCTATTCTACATGTGGCTTAAGTCATTTCAGAGAAAGCTTGCTTTGCACCAGTAAATCATAAAAAAATTCAACTATAATTTATTTGATAAAAGATTGTTATTAATGGTTTAAATACCTGAGTTATGGTAATCCAATTGTTGTTACCATAACTAAGGTATTTAAACCATTAATAGTATTTATTGGTAATCCGAAGGCTAACATTCTAATATGAAAAAAGATTGTTCTTCTGACATGAGAAAAAGATAGTAGTTTTTTTCAAGAAAAGTAGTTATTTTTATTTTATTATCTAAAAAAAATTTAACATACAATTCACAAATGAATAACTGATATAACCCTGTTTAGTGTTTATTTCAAAATGTTGATAAAAAATTATTTAAATGTAATATTATTTATAATAGTAGCAGTTTAAAAAGCATGTAACCTGTTTATAAGTTACTATCCGATATAGTTTATTTTCCATTACATAGAACATCTTTGATATTAAAAGTATGTTTAGCATATGCCTGTTTCCAACTATCTTTGTAGACTTTAAGGATGTTTTGTCAAGTCATCACAAAAAATAAAAGGTAAGTTTAATGTTTTAATCGGTATATTTTTTATTTGCACTTTATTCTAATATCTTAGATTGTAAATTTGAGATAAATTAGTGGTTGTGGTGAGAGAATCATATTTTTAAAGGAGTTAAAACAGACAGCTATCAAGCATCCAATTTTAAACATATCTCAGAACCCTCATTATGTTCCTCATTACCATGAAGGAGGCATCAATTTATGCAGACTTTCTGCAAAAAGGCTTATAATCTAGTGCATGAATGAATATTCATCCTTAGGATGATATATAATTAATACATTCCATAGAAAAATGCCTCAGGATAAAAAATAATGAACTCCAAAATAATTCTGTACATAGGGTACCAATTACTGTAAGAAAGCAAATCTGAGTTACCATTAAGTTGTCTGTTTAAAACGATAAAATCACACAATTGGATCAACAAATTAGTTGCATAAAACTAAAGTCAAATTATACTTATACAGCACTAAATTAAGATTGAGCATAATTTGATAATAACTTATGTCATACCATACAGTACTTGAAACTGAAGCCTAAAAAACACTACAAGTCAGGATATCAGCAAACAAATTTCGTTTGATAATAAACCAGTCTTTATACAACATTCCTTGGGTAATACCAATGTGAAAATAACCACAAAAATTTAATTTTAAAATTGATAAAAACTAAGTAGTGCTAATAAAGGCATGATGGTCCAGATCCCTTGGTATAAGTCTTCATGAAGATTTTCCGCGAGTCCAGCTGAGAGGCCCTGTACTCCGCCCCTAGATTATATTTGGCTGGGGGCATGATAAGCATTCACGGACCCCCATGAATATTTATCCCCCTCCCTCAGGCATCAAGAAAGAAGAGACCCCTAATGTGAAGATTGTCCACGAGCCCAGCTGAGAGGCCCAGTACTCCGCCCCTGGCTCATATTGGGCTTGGGGGCGTGATAAGCATTCACGGACCCCCACGAATATTTATCCTCCTCCCTCAGGCATCAAGAGATAGGAGACCCCTAACGTGAAGATTGTCCGTGAGCCCAGCAGAGAGGCCCTGTACTCCGCCCCTTACTCACATTGGGCTGGGGGCGTGATAAGCGTCCATGGATACCCACGGATATTATTCTTCCCAGAAGATCAAGAGAGGATTGATGGATTGAAGGATACAGCCATGACCGCCGCAGGGAGAAATCCAACATCACTACGAGATTTCATGGACAATTCCAAACCAACCAACAATCCAATTCCAATGGACCGGTTATGAAAAGTGAGTTTTTATAATGCTTTTAGTTTTTGTGGCAAAGTAAGGCAAATGAGGTCCGCCAACCTCTTAAAAAAAATTTATGAATTATAAGAAAATTTATATTTACAGGGTCATGATTCAATGAATTATACTTATTCAGTTTTATAATCAAATTGGAAAAGTTTCATGAATGAAACAGCAATCGACCTACTCATCAGATTTACATTAGAGTAAAATTCAACAATTTTTTTTTTTTTTTTTTTGAAGGTAGGGTATTATTGAATTTTGTTTTCGCTTTCCTATGTTTTTGTTTTTGTTTTGCTGTTTGGATTAAAACTTTTCTTAAAAGCTACAACATGTTTTAATTTTTAAGATCTAACCTATTTACATGATTGGACACCGTACCTTTTCGCCTAGCCAGGTCCAACAGGGAGATGCACATCTCATACGGGTTGCACACCCCGTCACCCGGGATCCACAGGCCGCCCTTGAGGTCGTCCACTTGAATGATGGGGCATAGCTTCTGGGCCTGTTCTGGGGTGACCAGCTCACACTCTATACCCAGGGCCCTGCGCACAACAGATAACAAGCTATCAAGCTGTCCAAGGTAGGCCTACGTGTAATGAGATTAGTTGTGAGAGGTAAGGAAACAAGTTTTAATTAATAAACCCAGTGAAGGATAGTTAAAAAAAAACCCCATGCCAAGGGCATTGTTGAAAGAAACTATTTTGAACCAAAGCCTTCTTGTCATATTGAGAAAAAATATCAATGCAGTAAAAGAAAAATATTCCTAAATGTTTATTTTAACCTTTTGACGAGTAAAATTGGTTGGAACGTCCAGAATCAAACTGTAAAAAAACTAGTAAAAACGTTCTGGAAAGTCCTTGGTTATTTAAATTTTTTAGCAATTATTGAATACAAATAAGATAAGAAAGACTCTTTAACAAATTCAAAATTAAAAAAAAAAAAAAAAAAAAAAACGATATTAAACTATGGATAGGTTTTAATTCATTGAATTACTATGAGAAGAGCTTTGAGAACGTCTACAAATAGAGGTTAGGCCTTTATTACAGATGTGGCCTATTCGTGCTGTGAAACGTTACTCCCGCCACCTAACGTTACTCACGCTTGCTTTGTAACGTGACACTTATTGGGGATCATTACACTTGCAAGCTTTGTTACAGTGCTTTTGTTGTTGTATTTTACCTTTGTAATGTCAAACACTAATAGAAACATTGACATTGAAAACATTGACTGCTAAGAAAAAGTGAAATTATGGATATTTCACTAAATTTACTTTTGATAATGTTCTTTTACTGCTTTAAGTTATAAACTAAGGTAAAAATAAAGCTTTGGAGCAAAGATAACAAAATTTATTTTCTTACTCCTTTGGGCCACTGAAAAGTTATAATTGGCTACTCCTTTACGCACAGAAGATTTGGACCTTATTGACTGTCCATACTCATGAATGGGTTAAATCACATGTTTTATCCTTAGGTTGGAGTACAATGGGTGATGGGTGTTCAGTAAAAAAAATCTTCAATAGTATACTAAAAAGTGGAGGCCTTGAAAATTTTTTAAGGTATGGTATCCTAGCGTATATAATATATTTTGTATTTTAGCATAAGACAAAAAAATTAACATTGATAGAAAAACATATGCCTAACTGTCAACTCACACTGACTGAGCTTTCATCCTACGAAATTGAGTCATTCTGTCTCTTGTTCTGGCAACGTTGAGACTGCCACATTGCTTCCAGCCCAACTTGACCCCTTGGTTGGACAGACTACTGTAGAGTTGCACACTTTCCTGGCACAACCTGACCTGTGCTCTGCTAGGTTTGAATGCGCCCACCAGTCCGGACGAATGATATGTCATTCCTCCTCCAAGCCTAAACATAAATAAATGGGTACCTTACATTATTGTTTTCAAATTAAAAAAATTCCAATCTTTAGTTTACATGGGAGATTGTTTAAGACATGGTTAATGGGCATGATACTTCTTAAAATCACAGGCCTATAAGGTGTCATTAGCCTCCAGGCGCTGGAGTTTAAAAATTCAGGGGTAGGTATAGTTGTCTGTCAGGTGGCACTTTTTTAGGCTCTAAGAAAGAGAAAAGTCTGAGAGAAAAACTAACTTCTCTGGGTGATTAGTGCAGTAACCAAGTATAACTCGACGACGGTAGTAGCCATGGTAAGAAGCCCGAGACCATATGTTACTTTTTAATTTGAGATCCCCAAGAGGCCCGAAAGGCCTCACCACAAAACATTTATTTATTGGAAAGTGAGTGAACAATTTAAAATTATTAATATATGTGTGTATCTGTGGTACGGTACTGATAACTTTCGAAAGGGACATTAAATTTTGGTATGGAAGTGTAGGACGAGGTCTATTTACATGAGTTCGCGAACCAGCATAATCTGGTTATGGGCACAGGATTTTATGGGATTTCAAAAGGGTTCAAAATGGGTTTTTAACTTTTTCAATAATTTTTTTTATTTAACTATTTTAATGTAGGCTTAATCCATTTAAAAGAGCATAAAAAACATATGTTTCCCATGTTGTTCTCATGATTCTCATGGGAAATCAACAAATCTCTCTATCTTGCTAATTTATTGACATAGATTGATAAAGGTTGGTTTGTAAATACTATGAAGGGCTTAATTTATATTTGCTTACCAAACTCATATTGCGGTAAACCGACATACAGTACTCACATCCAAGGTTTTCATGAGGAAATAGTAAATTACAAAAATTCCGCTGAGAAATGGATATTCGCTGAGTATGCAGGTCTGCTGCGAAAGGGATATATGTGTTCTAAGTGTCCGTGGTACTGATAACTTTTGAAAGGGACCTCCAATTTTTATGAAATTTGGTATGAAGGTCTATTTTCATGAAGTTCATGGATTAGCATAATCGGGTTATGGGGACATGGTTTTATGAGGTTTCAAAAGGGTCAAAATGGGTTTTAGTCATTTTTGGGCCTCATGTTAAAAATACCCGTAGTACCTGCAGACCTGCGTAATCAGCGAATTTCCAAAAGAATTTGAGATTTTGTATTTTTCCCATAAACACGATAGGAATGAGTATGTAGGTTTGCTGTCGTGGGATGTTGTTAGAAAATTTTAGTTGTTAGCAAATGTAATGGTTAGTTAACGTAAATATCAAATTCTATAAATATTCGGCACTTCATCCATCAAAACCAAATATCAAATTCTATAAATATTCGGCATTTCATCCATCAAAACCACTGAAAAACCAAACGATTCAGTAATATAGATTTTGAAATTTTTACTTGCCTTAAATGGTTACAGGAAAAATCCAAAAATACGTTTTTTAGAGTCTTATGAAAAATCAACAAAACCCTGTGATTTTGTTTATTTATTAATATAACTTGAAAAATTTGGTACCCCACGGTACATTTACTAGACAGGGTTTTTATATTTGCATTAACACCCATATGGCGGGAAACATACATACTCACCCCCATGGGGTATATAGGGGAAAATAAAATTACCAGACTTTGCTGTAGTTGGTTTAGCATAAGCCTCTGCACTGGGAAGGCATTATCCTATATTTACTTACAACACGCCATTGGCAGTAAACCTACATCTTCATTCTCATGGTGTTTTTGGGGGGGGGAAAAAATACCAAATTCCATTGGAAATTGCTGCGTACGCGTGTCAGCTGCGACGGCGGTATTTCACTATTCTATGAAAAATTGCATCCCTATTCCGAAAATTATTGATATTTATGTCTTGTGACGATAAGTCACTACATATCTTCAATTAACTAATTCAACTAATTCATTAAATTATATATATATTGTAAATGGTTCTCATATCAAGAGAGGAAAGCTTTTAATATTTCACAACAGTTGTAGCCTAGAAGTATTGCTGATTGTTAGCAGTTTATGTGCTATATGCTGACAATCAGCAGTTTGATTGGGAAACAATTGCTGGATGCATGGTTTCTTGACCTAGTTCAGGGAGCCATCCCTTGGGCCAGAGAGCGACACAACTACACTGGACACCAGCCACAGCTGGGCCAGGTAAGGCCGATTATACTTTATTAGATAACTTTGGCCATAAGCCCAATAGCACATTTCACATATAGACAATCATTTATAAACTATACTTTAAATTCTCAGCTCTACATTCTTTTCACTTGATTTGAGTTTCATCCGTCTAAATCTTGCAATTGATGAGTTTCTGTTTTCTCTACAATAAAATAAAATATTCATTGTTTTATTGATATATCTGGCATTTATTTGTTAACACCTCTCACTTGCGAGTAGCTCCCCAATTGAGGTTTAGTAATTGATAATAGATACCGAATAGATCCTGGTTTTATACGGTCAAAATCATACGTGACAACTGGTCGAGGTCGCCGGTCTTAAGTCTTTTGAATGAAGCCGTTTTATGATAGAGATGGAACATGAATTAAACGAAACCAAGATGTATATAGCGTATTTTAAGATTTTTCTTTAGCGTATATTTAGGTTTTTTTACTAGACTACCATATTACAACTTGATTTCACGTTAGGATTTCTAATTATTGTTTGATTATTATTCATTGAGTAATTTTGTTTACAAATAATTAAATACTTTGCAGTCCCAATAAGAATAGATATATGTTTTTATTTAAATAAATGTTTTGTAAGTGTTATGATTATGTTTTCTACCAATGTATTTGTTTACTCGTATTTTGTTTGTGTTATATATTGTTATTTATTAAATTAAAATTTGTTGTATGAAAATGTTAACTTATTTTTCCTTTGGAGTTTATAAAAAAATGTATCAGTGGTTGGCATAGGGTTGTTTATAGAACATGAAAGTAGGATAGCCCTTAAGGTTATTAGAATAATCACCAGTACATTTAGCATGATTCATATTTAAAATACATTTTATCTGTACATTGAAGAGTAAACAGAGACAATAATCTTTTTCCAATTTTTAATTTTTTTCTCTACAGTTTTGGGTAACTAAAAATCGGCCTTACCAAATTGATATAAATAGAATTAGATGTAAGATAGAATGGTTCCAATAATTTACTAATTCAATTGTTTTCTGTGTTTGTTTGTCCTGAGATTGCTTGAATCTGCACTCTGCGCTACTGACTGCTGTCTCATCACAACAGAGTCACCACTACACTCACGCTGTACTACGATCCAGCGCTTGCATCAGCACCTTCCAATGTCACGGACTCAGCACCTCCCGCACACACACCTTCAATTTATAACACATCCAGCTGATAGAGAAATTGAACCGCGAGGATTTGCTGTAGACACGGGGACCGTGTCTTCCGCCGGAAGGGACATGTGACGATAAATCACTACATATCTTCAATTAACTAATTCATTAAATTATATATATTGTAAATGGTTCTCAAATCAAGAGAGGAAAGCTTTTAATATTTCACAACAGTTGTAGCCTAGAAGTATTGCTGATTGTTAGCAGTTTATGTGCTATATACTGACAATCAGCAGTTTGATTGGGAAACAATTGCTGGATGCATGGTTTCTTGACCTAGTTCAGGGAGCCATCCCTTGGGCCAGAGAGCGACACAACTACACTGGACACCAGCCACAGCTGGGCCAGGTAAAGCCGATTATACTTTATTAGATAACTTTGGCCATAAGCCCAATAGCACATTTCACATATAGACAATCATTTATAAACTATACTTTAAATTCTCAGCTCTACATTCTTTTCACTTGATTTGAGTTTCATCCGTCTAAATCTTGTAATTGATGAGTTTCTGTTTTCTCTACAATAAAATAAAATATTCATTGTTTTATTGATATATCTGGCATTTATTTGTTAACACCTCTCACTTGCGAGTAGCTCTCCAATTGAGGTTTAGTAATTGATAATAGATACCGAATAGATCCTGGTTTTATACGGTCAAAATCATACGTGACAGTCTGAAAAACCAAAAAAACTGAGAATATCATGATTTTTTTGAAAAAATTTGTCTCATAAACTCTAGATTTTGGGTAGGTATTCAAATTGTACAAAATTTCATCCTGAACACCAATACCATCAGTTTTACATTTTAACGCCATTTTAGTCTAATAAAAAAGGTTCATTTAATCCCAGGAGAGGAATCAGATGGATTTAAAAAATTTGTGTCTTTGATTTTTTAATTCCCATATTCTATTTTTCCATTGCGGTATATATTTGTGATCGATGAACTTGGAAACCACTGGTCCGTTTTTCATGTAACCGTTTGTACATGGAAAATTTCACGGGGAAAGTTTGTAAACCATTTTTTTTTTTTTTTTATAGCTCTCAGGGCTTAGCCCCTGGACCGTCATAAACTTACCCATGTCAGGGTTTTTTGAAGTTTTTGTCAACTTTAAATAATCTTGGGATAAGCAGTAAAGAACTTGCATGGTTTTTTTTTTTTTTTTTTTTTTTTTTGAGGGAGAGGCGGAAAAATGCATTACGCACACAGGTGGCCAGCCTGTAGTGTGGGACTCCCCTAAAAACGGGTTTACCCACTAAAAAACCTCCTCTACTCTTTAGGAATCTAACCTGGAATTGTTTATCACATTACGTCAGGCTAGGCCTAAATTTGGCTTATGCCCGTGGGGCTCGCTCCTTATCCAGCCGCTCGATCAAGGGATCTGGGCCACTTCGCGGTCCAGATCGGTTTTCTTTTCCAGGAGGATGCCCCGGACGAACTGTGACAAACAATCCCAGTTGCCCTCATCCTCCAAAATCTTTTGGCAGACCGAGTCCACCGAAAATGCACCAAAGATTTGTGTGGCCTCCAGGCGGGGCCCTTCCCAACGGGGACAGCGGAAGAATGTGTACGTGTTCCGCATCGTCGGGAACACCCGGGCAATAAATGCAGTCCGGTGAACCGGTCTTTCCCATCCGGTTCAGGTACGACCGAAAATAGCCGTGACCTGTCAAAAATTGGGTCAGGTAGTAGTCCACCTCCCCATGCCGCCGTTCCACCCATGGTTGGACCTGCTTGATAAGTCGCGCAGTCCATCGTCCTCGGGTGTCATGCTCCCAGCTGTGTTGCCACTGCTGGAAGGTTCGGGAGCGCTCTTCTGTTCTTGCCGTGTCCTTGCCGATCTCGCCTTGTCTCTGATAAGTCGCCTTCCTCTCTCCAGCCAAGAGCTTGACAGGAATGACTCCGGCGACCACCAGGACGGCAGGCTCGGACACTGTCCGGTAGGCGGAACACACCCAGAGCGCAGCTTGACGCTGAACCCGGGAGAGTCGCAACCTGTAGCACTCCTTATCTAGAGCGCCTGCCCACACCTCTGCCCCGTAAAGGAGCACGGACTGGACCGCGGACATCAACAGACGTCTTCTGCTGGATCGGGGACCCCCGACATTGGCCATCAGCCTACTAAGGTAAGTGACTACCTTAGCGGCCTTGTCCGCCGTACGGAAGATCTGATCCCTCCAGCTTAACTTGGTGTCCACCATAACCCCGAGGTATTTGGCGGCACGAGTTGATGTGACCACCTCCCTTCCCACTCGAAACGGGACGACGGTGTCGATCCTCTTCTTCGTAAGGATCACAATTTCCGTCTTACTGAGGGCAAGCGAGAGACCGTGATCTGACATCCAGGTGTTAACCACACGCATGACTCGGTTCAACTTTAGTTGGGCCAGCTCAACGTTGCGTGCAGCAATGAGAGCTGCGACGTCATCGGCGTATCCAACCAAAGTGGTTTCCTCAGGCATCTCGGACCTCAGGAGGCTGTCATAGGCAAAGTTCCAGAGATACGGGCCGAGTATTGAACCTTGCGCGGCACCAGAAGTGACTTCCATCGTCCGCGTTCCGTCCCTCGTGTCATAAATCAGGCTTCGAGAGCGTAGATAGTCCTCGATGAGCCGCAACAGATATGCAAGAACTTGCATGGTTTAAATCTTACCTAACAACAGCAATATATTGAATTACAGCATGTCTCAGATAGTTTTGCTTCCAAGTCTAATAATACATGAATAAAATATGTTCAAAATTACAAACTACACAATATGGTGTACCACAAGTATCTATTTTGGGCCCCTTGCTTCTTCTTAGTTTTATAAAGGGTCTTCCAATGGTTCTTCATGCCTTGAAAGGAGGGAAGCAGCAGTGTATGTTTATTTGCTGATGACTCAAACATTCTTTTTTTAGCGCAGTCAGCAGAAAAACTTTAAGTATTATCACTTTTTGTGAGGTTGAAGATGGTTAAAGAATTTTTCAATTGTAAAAATCTTCTTATAAATTCCACTTTCTCTGCCAGAAAATCAAAATTCCGTATCAAAATTCATTTAACATTTTTATAGATGAAGATTCCCTTGATAAAAAACAGAATACCATACAAAATTTTTAGGTCTAATAATAAATGAAAATTTAAGTTGAGATATAACCATGTCACCAGTGTTGTAGTGGCAAATTTTCCAATGTGGGAACGCTTAATATATTTCTCAAATTTTCTTAAAATTAAAGTAAAATTTTCCTGAATGCGTACGATAGCAATAGCTTTGCGTATTAGGCTATGTATTTTAAGCTAACTGAATTTCCCGAGGATTCAAGAAACTATTTAATATTTTAAATGGTTTTGAGAAAAGCAAAATAAAAAACCAGTATATCCAAACATATGATATATTTTGATATATACCTTTGTTTGTATTTTATACTTAACTAACTTTATTATTTTACAAAAAAAGGTTTGTTTGAGAAAATTTTATTAATTTATTTACTAACTACTTTTATTATTAACCCCCAAAATAGCAACAAACATAACCTAATTTTTAAATGACATATTCTACACAAGTATAAAAGCAGAGAACTACAATAAATTAATTTCATAAAACAGACGAAAAACAGAATAATTTACAATGAAAGTTCATTGACATATTGACAAAATCATGTTTACAAGTAGTCGGCAAATGCATCTCGTCTTCTGTCGATGAGGAAGGGTTTGTAAAGGGACGGGAGAGTGATGCCCGCCACCGTATACCGTACTCTGTACACAATACAAAGTTCAAGCGAGAGTGAGGTTATCTTTGGAAACAGATACGGAGTAAAATCGTGTTTACAAAAGTATTGCATTTTATTATTGGCATAGAAATGTTTTTATACTGCTTAGTTAATATTTATATTTTAGAAACATATTAGCTTTTTCCTGGATTTCCCCTGAACGGAGCACTGGGATTTTCCCGGGTTCTTGAAAACCAGTGTGGGAACGCCGTTCCCACGCGTTCCCGCACCACTACACCACTGCATGTCACTCATGTTATTGGTAGGATGACATCTGGCTTTTTTTTAAACAAATGCCAAGATTTTTTAATTTGGAAACTTTTAAAACAGTTTATTTTTCTTTGATTTAGTCACATTTATTACTTCTTCAACAAAAAAGGGCAATCAGAACCATGCTTAAAAACTACAGTAGCTACGTTTTTGTAAAAAATCAGTTTGCTGAGTTGGGCATTCTGACAGTTTATGGTTTGATTATTCTTGAAACAGTTAATTACACTAAATATTTTTTAAATCCTCTATTGCAAAATAATACTCATTCTTATAATATCTGTTTAAATCGTAGAATAGAAAAACACAATTTAGAGTTTTTTTTTTTTTTTTTAGAAAACTGTTTACATGGGAATCAAATTTCTCTATCTAATCCCTTTGGATATTCATTGATGAGGTTGATATAAAAAAATTTAAAATAGGCGCTACATCTAAGGGTTCACTTACTTGTGAAAAATTCCCCTCGACTCATTTGAGGAGTTTTTAAAAATAAAACACAACCAATTTGACTGTTGTCAAAAAAAGGAACAATGTAAGATATGTACAGGTACCTACCAATGTAAGGAATGAAAAATGTAGGCTAATTTTGATTTTGTCAATTTAGAGCGCTACACAATATCATACGACACTATTCTTGTACAATGTGCATTTTATAAATGAAGATGTTTGATTGATAGGCTACAACTTTACTAACCCTAGTTAACATAATAAACGTCCATACAAAACCCACCAAACAAACATTCAACTTAAATTATCACCAGACCTATCCACAACCCCTGACAGTATTAATGTAGAAATTAGATTAGGTCCAAGATTACTAACCCATTTTATTGGATTAACAGTGTTAAAAATGGTCAATGTAAAACATATAGTAGGTATCACAGTATTAGGATTAAACTCTGCACAATTTGGGTAGGCCTACAGGTTTGGACATTACTGATCAACAAACAGTAGATCATTCTTGATCTCGGAATTTATGGTCATGTTTCCCAATTTCCCTCAATAGTACGGTAAGACAACCGAGCATGCCAGAAGTTAAGAACACTGATGAAATGCAGTAAAATGTAGGCCGCACTAACCTTTAGTAATTCAATACAAAACTGTACCCATGTGACACCCTGAATCAACTAAGGCCATATATATCGTATATGGCTATCATAGCCAGCTACCAACTTAAAATAATAATAAAATAAATAAAAGATATTCTGTAGTGCAAAACACCTGCGTCAGTACACTTAAAATTAAACTGAAATAAACATTTATGATCTCTCTATGAAGCTAAATCCAGGGCGCTAAGCCACTGCAGCCCAGCTTCACTTGCACAATGCAGGCCCATCAGCCCTCCCGGGAAAGCACTCAAATTGAACTCGGTGACAATATGAGTCACAGTCTGAAACTCCGCACCACAGCTGCATGACTGATCATTTGCCAATTCCCATTTGTATTTCCAATAATTAGGTTACATCTTCCTACTCCAGTGCGGAATCGATTTAATAAAGCCCACTGATTCCAAGGAAGATCCATACCACCTGTGACTGCTAAGGTCGGGTCATCAATCAGAAAGCAATTCCGGCCTAGGAAAGATTCCCAGGAGGCAGTCTAGTCAGTATGGATGGAAAAGTTTGAGTCCGTCAACTGGGATGCTGTCCGCAGTGGTGATTTTCGGGACCCGTCATTTGGGCTAGGTAATCATGGATGGGCAGATGTTTAGCAGATATGTTCACCTGATAGGTAACTAAGGCCATATGTTCTAGGTAAATTCAGGAACACGTATAGAATAATGTTCATTTAGCCTACTGTACATTCCACTTACTGAGCAAGAAATTATTTATTTGTGATCAGCATTATGGATTACTTTATCGGAAAATAGTATTTTTAATGAGGTACGGATTACAGGGGTTCTAGTGTAGGAGCATGTTTGTTGTTGTTTCACTAGGCCTATAACTATCCATTGTAATTGTTGGCTAAGCTTACCAGGAATTCCTATGAAACATATGGTTTAACTCACCGTCTCCAGCAATCCAAAATTTTTGCACTAATTGAAACAATTTTGGATTGCTGGAGACGGTGAGTTAAACCATATATGTAACTATCTATTTGTAAAAAAAACTAAGATTCAAAGAATTGTGTTTCTAAGTCTATTTTGAGCAACATGTGTCAATTGTGAGGCCTACGTAAGTCTATAGGCATATAGCACACTAATAAAGAATAAGTTAAAGCCTAAAAATATATTATTTACTTGCCTCCCTTGTTCCAAAACAACAGTGTCCTTTCCCCATCCAAGCTCTGCTAAGTGGTACGCGACTGAAGCACCTAACACACCTCCGCCACATATAACTACTTTTGCAGAATTAGGAAGTCTTTCAGATGACTGATCATGACTGAATGGTTTTGATTCTACACATTTTTGTAAAGAAGTTGAAGGTAAAGTTCTTAAGTTGTTTGTAACATTGTTAAATAAGCCTGCATTTCCGGCAATAGGCCTAGTTATGTTAGCAGCAGAAGTAAGTTGAACACAGCCTTTCAGCATGTTTGTGAAACTAGCTGGATGCTTGTAAAGTTTAAATTCTAAATCATTCTTGTAGAATCCAAGTGATAACTCACAAAAGTACACGGTAAACTACAGGAATCTACAGATCTATTGATGAGCAAGGTCATTTTTGTTAGAGCTAGCCTAAGATATGGGCTGAACACCGGCTTTGCAATAGCCTAATAAACACGACTAAGAATATCAAACAACTGAGCAGACTATCCTACTTTATCATAGAATTCATTAAACGATCACAAATTGATAAAAACTATTTGAAATAAAATCATGTCACCAAATTAACTTATGATGTAGATTAAAAGTTTGAGGTTCAGAAGATAAGACAGATGATCTTGTTTACAAAACAACAAACGAATGATCAGACGACCACAACATATGAAAAAAATACAGCAGTATTGCACGTGTTTTAGTTTAACAAAATCCCGAAACTTATGAACCATACTGTAATAAAATGTTTTTGCTCTTTACTAAAGAATAAAATCCCAATTTTTTTTCTAAAATGCTAGTAAAGAACTTGTAACAGTAACAAGCATTGACTATTGATACTACCAACTATAGGACTATAGGATATATATTGACTATATATATTGACTATAGGATCCTTAGTCAATGGTAACAAGTCTACTTTTACTTTCTCCCCCTATACCATAGAATAAAATGGAGAAAGTATTGTTTTCGTCAAAATTTTCGAATTTGAGTTGTTGGTGGATTTATCCATTTTGGTTCCCCCTGAGTCCAAAAAAGTGGTTTTCGGAGTGATGTCTGTGTGTGTGTGTGTGTGTGTGTGTGTGTGTGTGTGTGTGTGTGTGTGTGTGTGTGTGTGTGTGTGTGTGTGTGTGTGTGTGTGTGTGTGTGTGTGTGTGTGTGTGTGTGTGTGTGTGTGTGTGTGTGTGTGTGTGTGTGTGTGTGTGTGTGTGAGTGTGTGTGTGTGTGTGTGTGTGTGTGTGTGTGTGTGTGTGTGTGTGTGTGTGTGTGTGTGTGTGTGTGTGTGAGTGTGTGTGTGTGTGTGTGTGTGTGTGTGTGTGTGTGTGTCAGGATGTAAACAGAGCTAGAGAATGCCCTAATGGTCCGATTTTAATGAAATTTGGTATATAGGTCCAAATCCACGATAATTCCAGGCGTTTTTTTCATTTTTTGAATTTTTTATTTTTAAGGGTATTTTACCCCCAAAAACCCTCAAAAAACGTCAAAAATCAAAATTTCTCAAAAACGGCTCTAACGATTTTGATTAAAATTTTGTGGTTTATTAAGCTTAAAATGGTGGATAAAATGACACCACCCGCAACTCCGAGAAAATGCGCGTTCAAAAGTTATGGAGTAAAAAGTGTTTAAAAAATCAATTTTTTGGATTTTAAAAATAGCTGTTGTCTCGAAATAAATTTTACTTATCACCATTAAATCAAGCTCAAAAAACTAAATAATCCAGTATTTTAAATTATTGCTCTACGTCAAGTGGTTGAGGAGAAAATACAATTTTTCGTTTAGCGGTAAACTCAGTACGTTGTTAAAAGTCACATATGCGTGTAGGGTCAAGCTCGCGCTGCTCAGCTGGTAGCTATCCGACAGAGTCATCTAGACATTAATGTTTAAAGCTTTTAAAACATTTCTTATATTGTTGGGAGAAAGTATGTGTCAGTTATCTGATACCGTTTATTTTACTATTAATATCATACACTAAATCAAACTCTGCATGCCGGTGCACAAAAAGATTTTTTTCCGTCATACGATTGTTGTTGACTTCTTTTATTGGATTTAGCAATTAAATTATCGGAACTGGGGTCCTATATGCCTTGGTAAATCCGGTGTCCGTCCTACAGCTTTTCAACGTGTCCATGTTATGCTATGGACATTTTTTGAAGCTACTGTACTGTACTGTAGTAAATTGAACATAATTTAGCAGTGCCTCAAGTTTATTAAAAGTAAAAAAATCTACATGTTTATTATATTTTGAACTTTAGTTTGTTAAATTTACAATTATACCGTACTTAATTGCAAAAAGTTTAAAATAAGACAAACAATACACGGAAATAAGTCGTTATTCAGATTGCAGCAAAAATCTCGTTTGTTTTATTCTCATACGTTAGGACATTGGAGCATACAGTTGGCGAAACACAAGATGACTGTAGTGCCAACTGAGCTACATCCCATAAGAACAATGGTGTCAGTTTCTGCGACATCCGTGGATGTCGTCATGGAGTTTTTATCAGCGAGCACGTGCTCGCTGGTTTTTATTGGTTAAAAAGTGTTAAAAACCAACATTTTACTCTGTGTTACCTGCAAGTGTTGCCAACGCTGCAGGAAACAACAATCGTTCTCGTTTGCTTTGGAGATTTTTTGTCTCAACTATTATTAAAATAAGGAATTTCAAAGCAAACTAGGGTAGTGTTTATTGTTTTAGATTTACCTTGATTGAAAATTGTTAATTTGGTCATTACCTAATGGTTTGTTATTAACTAATAATCCACATATAAAATTGAGTAGTATGGTGTCGTGCGTCGTGACGATAAAATTCTATTTCTCATCCAGCTGTGTAACGGTAAATATTATAACGTAACTTGAGTTTTGACGGTTCATCCGGAACACAAAAAATAGCTATTCAGTTGACCTTAGGAAGAAGTTATGCTTTTTCCTCTACAGACCTTGGGCGAAACACAAGAAAAGCCCTGACTTCTGTAGTGTACGGTATGGTGGAATCCACCATGGTGGATGGTAATATTATCTCTTTTTATATTTAACTATAAATATATAATGTACACGTTGCTCGAAATCGAGCAATTTAGTTTTAAATATTTAATATTAGGTATGAAACTTAAACAAACTTAAGTATAGCCTATACTTTTTCTTTCTTTAAAAGTTTAAATTTCATTGTTTGTGATGGTGAGTTCATGTTATTGTTTAGTATATCGTCGCGGACATAATCAGTGATGGAAAATGTCATCCACAACCAATTACTAAACAAAAATAATAAACCCCGTAAATCAAATAACATCACATGTCATTCTACTAAATATGTTACGGTGTCGGTATGTTTGGTTCTTAATCAATTCCCACCTTTAATCAATCCAACATTGTGATTATCAGTAAGTAACTACTCAAAACTACTCTTTTTTACAAATGTAATAGAGGCCTGCGGCTCACCGAAACGGACCCGACACGACGCGACGCGATGAATCATCTTACGACTTTGCGAGCGAAGGTAAAACCATCTGAGTAAAGGTGCAATAGGGTACCCACACACTGTCATGTTCGCTGTAGTGTGTGGGCATTCTATTTAAACATATGCTTTTATCTTAGCTTGTGACGTCGTAAGATGCTTTGTCGCGTCGCGTCCACTTTGGTGTGCGGCCGGCCGTAGACTGTACGTTAACAAAAACCAAGAAATCTAGAATGTAGATTCTCCTATATATTCTAGATACTGTGAAAAAACTAAGGATCGCCCGGTGAAAAAAAAAAAAAAAAACTTAGCGTAAGAAATAAGTACTAACTAGAAATCGCCCACTGGTCAAAATTAGAAAAAAATTTATTAGTTAAAACATTTGTTATAACTGAAACGTCTTCCTGATTTATTAACATTTGTTATTAGCAGCTGTTTGATGATCAATCAATCATCTTTCTCCCAGAATTCAATCACCCTACTTTACCAACGGTAAGCGCGAATTTCTCCTAATACGATGCACACGAGCTTAGAAAAAAGGGAAAAAGAAACGTTCGCTCCACAATCATCCTACACTCATTTCTCATTCATATTCAGGTTAAAATACCCACTATGTGAGGTCCCTGACTCAAGATAGTGATAGTAATAGTGATATAGTGATATAGTGCTTGCCTATTAATATACAGTGTACTTAGGTCCTCTTAATATGCTGTCATAAAAACATTAGATTTGTGGGTAAAAACTAATGATAAAAGCAGTGTATATTTTATTTGTTTGAATAAATTAAAAAGATGGATTAAAAGATGATGGTATAATTGCCGTACTAAAATTTTTTTAAATAAAAAATAAATAAATTGTAAGTATTTGCTGTACCGTACCAGTAAATAAATAGTTACATTAATCTCATGACACAATGGAGAATTATTGACACGTCATTATGATATGGTAGTGATATTATTATAAATCAAAGTCGTTATTATTATTGTTATATATATTTATATGACAACTGAGCAGGTCAACTTTATAAAGGTCAACAAAACGATAAAAATTTGCACAAGTGAAATTATCCAGAAAATATACTTTTTATTACAGTAGTTTGAAATAATTGCTCAATTATTATTCAACTTCGTCAAGATCAAAATATTTATTCGCTCTAAGTATGCTAAACTATTATCATATTGAATAGGAACCCCTCATAACTCTCGAGGATATTTCAGAATTCTTTCATATTTTTATTTCGTGGTATATGTTAATGGAAACGTGTTGTAATTATTCTTAAAAAGTTTAAATTAAAATGGTAGGTATATTAAATCATTAAATTTAATTATATTTCGTTATCCCTATAGTATACAGAATTAAATTAGCCTATGTTTAAAATAAAACCTTAGGCTATCTTCGCCTCTAAAACCGCATCGAGCAGTAGGTTCCCCAAATTTTTAGCAAACACCTTCTCGTGCACCATTCTGTTGCACTCTCTGATCCACCTGCCGACCCGTAGGTCACACCTGGAGGAATGCAGGATGGTCTGCACCTCTGCTGCGGGTAGTTGGAGTATGTCACTGGCCACTTGCACTGCCTGTGCCTGAGACGACGGAGAGAGCTCTGGGGAATTGACTGTAAACAATAGCTTGAGGAAAGTTTCAATTCCTAAGTAAAGCTCTTGGATCTTGAAGTCTGCAGCTACCAATCGGTCACTCGCCTCCGACACCTGTGCTATGAACTGTCCTTTTAAACTGCTCAGTTTGTTTTCTAAGTCAGTCGTCATTTGATCATTAGCTTGTTCTTTGTGTTGTAAAGCTGAGCTCAATGCTAACAATTTTGATTCCAGAGATATTTTCATTTCATTAAATTCTGCCTCACAAATCTCTTTTTCTCTTTTTATTCTACAACATTCCTCAGTTTTTAAAACCAATTCCTTTCTGAGGCGGAAACCAGAATCTTTAAACTGCTGAAGCTCTTGTGATAATGTAACATTTATGCTTTCTAAATCTTGACATTGCTTTTTTGTGGATTCTACTAATACCTCTTTCGCTGCCGCAGTTGATTCGGCTTTTGCCAACCTCTTTCTCAGGTTATCTATTTGACTTACATTTTCTCCCAATTTTTTCTGCAGATCTTGAATCTGTTTGCATTGTTTGGCCATAACCTTTGCTGCAGCCTCCAATCGACCTTGCAAAAGATTTGTAGATCTAGAAGAGTATGCTGGTTTCTCCTGAAAATAGTTAAACAGCGAAACGTCAAGAATTTCTTCAGTTTGAGTTGATTGTGTAGACTTCTCAACGTTTAAATCTATGTTTTTCTTATTTTTAACAGACAGGAAAACTAGTTCTTTTCGTAGTCTTTCACATAGAGTTAAACTTTCAGTAAATTTCTCACACACATGTCTATACTTCTTTTTCAAATTCTTGTTTTGTTTTTTCAATACGCTTAGAAAGCACTGAGATGTATGTACTCGTTTCAACTTCAAATTTCTACATGACTTAGGAGTATTGTTTGATCTCAGAGATGCCATAGAGAGGGCTTTACCAAGAAATGTTCCACTTTTTATAGCACCGGTAGTAGGCCTAATCTTTCGATTACTTAAACATTTTCTTTTCTGTCGCTTTTCTAATCTGCGCTGTAAAACTGAGATAATCTGTTCAGCCAAATCCATCTTGCCTTTAAAATCCTCTTTAAAAATTGCTACATGATCACTCTTTATAAGTCGATCATTTTTATTTAAAGAATTTCCGTTTACAGTTAATTTTTCTTTATCTTCTGCAGAAATTGACTGCTGGGTTCCACGAGGCAAGTTTACATTATCATTTTCACAATGCACAACCTCTATCGTGTGTTGATTATGAGAGCTAGGCCAATCCTTGTTCTTCTGAAGTTCCTTGAAGGCCTGAGTCACCTTGTCTAGAGTAGCCACGTACTGCTCATGGTCTTTCACTCTCTTCTGGCTCTCCGCCGCTAGAGCCTCTCTCAACTGACAATTGGAGCGCTCAAGACTGTCAATCAGACACTGACTTTTATCACTGTTAAAATCTATAACCCGTGAGGACTCTTGTTGAGCCGGATTAAACCTTTTGTACAAGGTTTCTAGTGGCGTAATATTGGATTGTTTGATGTTTACATCCCTCGGGTGATCACATCTCAGGTCTTCACATGATTGAGGAGACTTCGGCAAGTCCAGTGGAGGGACCATAACTTCTTCCAGTCTGCACGCGATCTTTTCAAGGACCTCCATCCTTTGCTGGAGCTGGGTCAGTTGATCGTCTTTGGCCTGAAGAATGACCAATGATTTGTGCGCTCGCGTCTCGGCCTCCTCAGCCCTCTTGATGAATGTAGAGATTAGAGAAACAAAAGCAGGTGGGTAGGAAGATAGGCTTGGAGCTGAATCATCTGAATCGTAGCACTCGCTCATAAAATTTAAAATAATTTATCTCAGCTTTGTGATTGAAAGCAACGCATCATTGTTTTTGTTTGATTAAATGTTTGAACAATTGTAAATATATTTATTATATTCTAATGGTCTGTAAGATTTTGAAATTGTTTCTAGACTTTGTTAGTTTTTAAGGCTAGGCAATGAAAATAAACAAAACTCAAAGTATTCACAATAATCAGCTGTAAGAATCACTTCCAGTAGAATATGCCCAATTGGTCTATATAGTGTAAATTGCATTGAGTAAAGATAGTTATAAAAGGCTAAAAAGTCAAACATTACATAATCCGAGGTTCTACGCCCTACCAGCACAGACAGAGTTAATATACGCCAATTGTAATTAATTGATATTAGTCAAATGGTGTGAACTAAAAGTACATTAAGTACAATGGAGTACAAAAGTTTAGTTGATAAACATGCAAGAATAGGGTGTTTTTATATGTTCTCCGAAAGAATTTGATGTTTTCGCTGTATAATAATAATTGACATAAACCTATAAGTTATTATTTACATGGCACATTTTGTTGTCGTTTTAGAATAATGTGCTCAATTAAAAACTTAATTAACTAAAAGTAATTACCTATGCTTGAATAAAAAGAACAATTAATACCCAACAGAAATCCCAAGCCCTGTACATGCTCGAACAGTTTTGCATCAATAAATACAAAAGCTGCTTTCAAACAATTTAAACTTTACAGAATGTTCGAATAAATATGAAAGAGTGTAGTGTAACACAGTTGAGTGTCAATAACAGTTGAGTGACGAATCAAACGAGCGCTGTGGGCTGCTCTTTGAAATACTGGGCTTGAAGAGAGCCAGGAGGGACGCCAGTCATGGTGTATACGGTACCGCTACGTCACCTATTATGCTACCGTAGCTCCATCCTTGGCTCCAGTCACTGGAAATATTCGATACGGCGTCAAGTAATTTGTAGTTTTACTATTAACAGTAACTACTTTGTGAGGGAAAGATGTAACGTATAAACTTGATAGTTTAAGTTGAAAATTTATTATGAAACTTTTTCGACCAATGCGCACAATTATTTGTTGTCGTTAAAACTAATTAATAACTTACAAGTTTGATATATTATTTACATATTTTGTTTGTTAGCATACTGGAAGTATCACTTAACTGATAAATCGCTAAGTAGGCAGCCTTAAATAATTTATCAAACTGGTACAAAGTAGGAAATATATACTAAATCATTAAAGATCATTCCGACAAAAAATCTACTCCTTTCCGGTTAGCTACGATGACATCTTTATATATTTTTGCTAAAGACATGAATGCAATCCAAATCTCGTAACGTTTTCGTAAATAAAGAATTTCATCCTGCAAAAAACCGCCCATAAACACCTATTAATTATAGCTTCTGAGATAACACTAATTATTCTGCCTATCGAACTTCCTGGTCTTTTACGGTTCCAAGAAGACAATCGGTTCAGAGGCGTGAGTGGCAGATTGCTAATTCTAACTCTTGTACGACAGCCGTTACTGATAATAACACGTGTTCTTCCTGTGATAACGGCATTATACTTGGTAATGGCGGGCCCACCACAACTCTTCAAATATTGCGGCCTGTACGAGGAATAGCCCTTTGGTCGTAGGGTGTCTGGAAGACCGTCTTTATTGTGGATCGTCTGTAAGAGAGCCTTTTGATAGACGTATATTCGTGCAGTTATTACCATGAGTCCTCTGAGTGTCAGTGTGTACATCTTAGTTACATTAGCACCCAGTCTAGTATTCGCCAAGGTGACGGATAGAAGAGGTAATACAAGTGTCATTTATTGTGTGTGCGCTTGTAAGTACACATTAGTAATGTTGGTTCAAATGGATTTCAATCGCTAGCAATAGAACCAACCCCTAGATGATCTTATTTCGAAAGATTGAGCTTAATTAATCTACCTCAATGTACCTCTCATGATATAGATAGAGCAAAATAAAAATTTAAAATTATACAAGAAAAGCAGGATTTTTATTCATATAAAACAGGCCCGATATATAAATAATTTATTCATTTAAAATGTGCTAATATCCAAGATGATGAGTTTCCTACTTTTAGTATTGGTTTGCTCAAGTAATCTAGAATGGATAAAGAAATTTTACTATCCTAGATTCCTTGGGCTTACCTTATTGGCTTGAGATGAATTATTGTACAGATATTGTAGTATAACATCCATTTTAATGAAAGTCTTTATTCATAAATAATTTTTATCTTTTTTTGTGATGTAAAAAGTTTACTTAAATTCCACCCAGTATGCACTCAAGGACACATTCCACTCTGTTACTGTTACGAAAAGAACGATGATTCAGAGGTTATTAAATTCAAAGACCCTCCCCCCTCCATCAAGAACCAAAGCTTGCACCATTGGACTCCGGTCGTGCCACGGATGTCCTCCCGAACCACCGAGTCATGGTGCTGGTGCGCGGTGTGGCAATGTGGTAACCGTAACCGGTAAGGTCATGTTTTGAGGTTATCTCAGCCGCCCGCACCGCCATCCAGCCAGTCCGTTATCAGTCATCATGGCGGCTGTTGTGTTGATCATGTTGGTACTACTGGCTGCTGGTTTCTCACTCGGCGAAGAAGGTAAACTTTTGGCGGTAACTGATATTGTGTGCTAATACTGTTACATATCAATTGAACAGGTTATTTTGGACTTTTGGACCTACCTTAGGGTATATATTTTATTTTACTAGAATTTCCCGATGGTTCCACAATTTCCTACGTAAGATTTCTCTAAAAGAATACAAAGGCGAAGGGTATTTTACTATAATGCATTCTGTTCCTTTTCTTGAATATGCATTCTGTTCCTTTTCTTGAAATGTATGTCATTGCCATAATTGTAGATTTATGAAATTGTGTCTATTGCTTAAAATCAAATACATAATTTGTTCTCATTTAGTTTTCTGAACAATATATAAAAAATTGAATTAGTTTGTTATCTAATAAACCTATGAATAACCAAGAATAAAGTGTGTTGAAGATTCGCAAAAAACTCCCCTTCTCGATCAGAAAGAGGTTTGGAAAAACGAGTTACAGTATTTAATAAATAAAAGAAACAATAGACTACGCTTTTCCAGACTTTTTAAAACCTCGCATGTGTATAGACCGGTTTCAAGTTAGGACATCTTTTAAGGACTCCTAGAACATTCAAATAGTAGAAATGAACAACTCATGATTTACTAAGAAATTATCTTGCTAGCTGTAGTTAATTAAGCCCGCTCCAACAATAACTCCGTTTAAGAAAACTCAAGATGGGACGAGTAATCGTTCACGGACATGCTTATCACTGTTAGATAAGCGCGACTTTCTCCAGTCGTTTATGCCCTGTCGTGTTTACATGTAGCCTGTAAGTGTGCCAACATCAACATGTCTTACATGCTGGCAAAGACATTGGAATTCGTAATTTTAAACGACTTTGACCTAGACTTATTTGGAATTACTATGAAGTGTGAAGAAGATGCCAAACTTAGAAATGAGACCGAGACCTTGGTTACGACCTAAATGCAACAAGATATTTCTTGAATTTTGTTTAATTTCTTTTATATAAGAACCTAATATTGTATTAGCTAATCTATCGTATACTTTTGTACATGTCAAGCTAATATTTACTACAGTCACAGTCACGCTTGAGGATAAAGTAGAGTGACCTGTTCAAAATAGATCTATTCTGGCAAAAATATTATTTTGAGACAAGACAGATTCTGTAAATAACTTTTCTTCGCTTTCCGATTGACTTTTGTATCACAATAGCTTTTTAGCAGTTAAATGTTAAACATTCACTAATTACTAGTAGGAGCATCAATTCCGCCATAAGTCATAACGCGCAGTAGTTAAATTCTACACTGCAGGAAATGAATGAGCTTAGTCATCGCTATTGCATTTAATATTAATTACTATAAATCTTGCTCAAGGCGAATCATATTATTTAGTTTATTACCGTTTTCTGATGTATGCATGCATTTCATTCTGCAGAGCCTGCTTTATTGTCTCCATTAGCACGTATGAAGTAACAACATTGATTAACTTTTGCGCATGTAAATAAATGGTTGGTTGAAATATCAATCATAATACGCTGTGGAATGTAGGGAATTATAACAAATAATTATAAATTATTTAGGGAATTATAAATAATTACTAGCTGTGTACCCGTTCTTCGCACGGGGTGTGTGTACAGTTTATTAAACGAATGATATTAGTGATTTCACAAATTCAATATATAGCCTTCAGTTGGTTCATTCTAACGTATCTAGATATCAAGTTTTATGCTTAATAGCTACCACGTACATTTGTCAAAATCTTGTTAAATCCATTTCTCATTTAGTCTAGAAGTTATTTCTATTAATGATTTTGTTGCAGTTTGATTAAACATTTATATTCGTATGGTGATTTACTTTATAGTTCTATGAGTCTCAGACTTGTAAAAAATATTATAGATTCTTATGAAATCTAATATTGAATCCTTGAATGGGTGTGACGATAGCTATATGCCAAATCCAATGTATTCTACCCCTGAATCTTGTTCTACCCATGAAAGATATGTACAGACATGTACAATATTAAATCTAAATTCAAAATTAGTTAAAATTTTAATTCCCAAAACCAAGTAAAACAACGAAACATCTGTCACTAACGTATAGGCACCCCACCGCAGTGTAGATATTAGGTTTACTTAATTCAATTTTTTTGTATTTAGACTTTACCTTTTTACCTAAAACCTCATGTGTTTCCAATGTATACAAAAAAGAATAAATAGTGACATCCCATGTTAAAAAGTTATGTTGAAAAACGGAGAAAAATTAAGCATTGGTGGGGGGTTACTTTTCATTATTGCCACGGGAAGTGCTCTTTTTACCTTCTAAATGCAATAATAAGTATATTTGTTTGTTTACACAAAATAAAAAACAATAACAAACTTCTGCAAATATGTTCTTAAACCATCTGATTCCATTCAACCAATCAGCATGATCCTTATTGAATGAAAATCACAGTGGTACTATGAGTGTTTTTGAGCGACTTTCTCACTTCTTCATAAGAACCCTACTCAAGTTCTTACACATTAGTATTGCCATTGACTATGTACACTAACGTGAAATTGTACACTCACGTAGTATACAAAGTCAATGGTATTGCCCCGTCTATACCCGAACTACTTGAAAGATTGAGCAATTTATAAACCTCATTGGTTTTAACTACATATTGTGTTTGATGAAATACACCTCTTTTTGTCAGAGCGTGCAATGAAAGCTAAATTGGGAACTAAAATTAGATTGTAATGCTAATAAGAAACATTTTAAGATTTAAGGGTCAAAACTCGTTTTGTAATAATTTCCATAAATTATTTTAATGTTCATATTTAGAACCAAGAATTAGTTTACTTTATTCACTGTATTTAGACCAGTGAAAAGTTAAAGGGTTAGGTATGAAAGAGTATGTATTTAAAATTTTAAGTGTTGCCATCTGTGGTGAAAATGACAAACTATCTAATCCAGCTGATTAAAGAGCATAGATAAAAAGGTAGAATTAAATATTCCCATAAGATTAACATTGAATATTTCTTTTACTATAAGGCAGAGCCTTTTTTACGAACGATGCTTTAGAGCAGCTAAAATTGTTCTAATTGCAAGATTTAACAATAATAAAAATTTTCATATCATTTACCAAAGCCCTTGTCGTGTGAAAAGAGATTAAAGATTGGTATTTAAGCACAACTTGGCTACTTTGACATATTATGGGGCAAAGCCCTAAGGTCGCTAAGTCAATTAAAGTTGTAATGAACCTTCACACCACTCTAGTCTATGACATGAAAAAAATTTAGACCCTTAGGTAAAGTCGTTATCCAGTGAAAAGAGGACAAAATAGGACCCATGAGCGTTACAGACAGAATGACAGAGAGAGAGACAGACAGACAGAGGGACAGAAATTTAGATAACACCGATTTTGAATTCTGCGATGCATAAGAAGTAAAAATAAACCAAAAATTTCAAAATTCTAAGCAATGTACAGACAAAACTCTAATTTTATTAATATAGATTAAGGTAATCTATCTCTATAGAAAAGGAAGTATGTATGTATATATGTATGTATGTTTCTTATGGACTCCGAAACCGCTCGACAGATTGTAATGAAACTTTCAGGCATTATTAAGCATTTTTCAAGGATGGTTTGTGTGAAGTTTTGTGCAATTCTCTCCAAATGGCTCTGACCCAGAGGGCATACAATATTATGTAAAAAAATCTAAAAATCTCTATTTTATCTACTTTTATTGGTTGCTAAGAAACAAACTCAATGAAAATTTCTAATTTTAGGTATTCCAGCGTTTTTTATACATAAGGTGAGCGTGACAGTGAGTGAGCGTAGCGAATGAGCTTAATAACCTATAAAATAAATTCAATCACGGGCGAAGCCGTGACGGGATACAGCTAGTTTTCTATAATTTTTATTAATTAATTAATAACAACTTTAAACTCGTTAATAACATATTAACTGTCACAAATTGTCTGCTTAATATAGGCCTACTATTTTCTAGTGTTATACATTGCAATATTGCAATGTCAGTGGGATTAGTAGAATGTAAACTCATTAGAGTTGTTTGATTCACTCATTGACAACTTTTACCAAATCTATAAAAATTACAAGTTATTATAGATTCCAAAGTATTCTGCAACTGGGTTTTAGACAACTTGGGTAACTAATCCGGCCAATTTCTTATAAAAACGGGAAAGCCGTAAGAAACACACTCCAGAATGACCTAAATTAATGCAAGACGCTCGATTTGATTTGGTTTGGTAAAGTCTATTCTTTATAGACATTTTTGTTTTACTAGAATACGTGTTGCTTGAAATCAAGCAATTAATTTTGGTAAAATAAAAAGGGTTACTTTTAGTTTTAAACCAATGACATCCAACCAATCCAATGTGGTGGATATCTGTAATCACCTGCAAAAATTTCACGTATTTACAGCGGCAAAAATTAATTGATGTTTAAAATGCTTTATTGAATCCCAATGTTATTTTAATGGGAAATTTTGAGATTTCAATGGGGGATGGCGCATTTATTTTCAGTCCGATTCTCATCAGTTTTTTTCGGAAACAACTTCACTCCAAGCCCTATCCAACGACACAAAAACTTGAAAATCTATTGAAAATTGTAGGAAGAGTTCTATCCACAAAAAACCCCCTTAGCGTATTAAATAAGTGTTGATGACTAGTACGAGGTTAATTGACCCTTGTTCGTTGATTTTAATTCACTTTTATTATAGTGTAATGGTAATCAATATGGTAATCAATAATGTATAGTTATTATGGTAATCAAGCTATTAAATTTATACCAGACTCTTCACAGTTAACAGCTGTAAAAAACTGCTTAAAGTTATAGTTCCTTTATTTTTGTTTACTTTTAGTTGTTATTTCGTAACCAAAATAGTAACCCATAAAAACAATGTTAAAAATACGATTTTTGGATTTAATTTTAGACAAAATTAGATTTTTCCTGGGGTTGAGGCTGTTTCTAAACTCATTTTTGGGCCAAAACACTCTTAAATGAAAAGTTTAAGCAAAATCTACCCGCTAGATTTCGAGATTGTGGAACACTCATTCCTTCAGACACTCCTCGTATTATAGTATAGGATATACAACATATTTTTGTTAAGTTAATATTTTTCTTTCTTTGTTATCAAGAGTTTGGTTTTGTTCATGAAAATGAAAAAAATTACCTATTTTGTCGCCTGCTTTTTTGTCTGATTTGTTTTATAAAATAAAGAACAGAGCTGGACAATGAAGGAAAGGTTTATTTTTATTGATGGTGCCCCATGCGCCTTCAGTTTACCTGCGCTTCACCTCAGGACTGCCGTGCTAAACTTGTGTCTTTGAGCAGTTGTAGGTTCTGTCCAAATTTAAATCAAAGATTTACATATCGTATGTAAACATTTTTTTTTATCTCGTTATCCCAAATATTTCTTCACGGATCTAAAAAAAATTGTCACTGTCCTGTGAAATTTATAAAATAGTTTAGTTCGGTATACAAAAAGTCTAATCAGTAAACTTACTGCTAGAGAATGTCAGTTGATATAATTGAAATATAAAGTAAAAATATTTTAAAGTAAAAATATGAAAGTATATCAACTGTAACAATAATCATCAAATATTTTGTGTATGTTAATAATATTCCCAAGCAGTGGAAAACAAAAATTATGAAGAGGAGACTAAAGTTAAATAACAAGCTCGTTTCGTAGTGTACAATCGTATGCGATTGCAAAAACAGGATTTATAAATTTATAGACGTAAAAAGGTCTATTGCTACACTAGTAAGCTCGATCTAATTATTATGTTAATTATATTAAAACCCCTTATTGACGTATTGACCTGGTAAGAAAAATAAATACAAATAAACATAAACATAAACAGCGCATTTTACAAAAAATTCTACTTACATAATTTACTGAATTGGAAATTAATCATAGACACAACAACACGTAAAAAGTTTTAAAAATATTCATGGCAACCTTATGCAAATCATCCTAACCCTAAAATACCTTTGCCTAACCTAATTTAGAAGGTGGTCCGTACAACCTAACCTCACCAAAAACTAAATTAACCTCAACAAATTGTGCCTGACCTAAATTTCTAAACCTGAACAGTGACTGTGTGCTATAAACTAAACGAACCTAACCACAACCTATAGTCCACCCTACCTGTGCCTAACCTCTCGTCTTGTTCCCCACAGGACCCCTGAACCTTTCGTTTTCCAAGATGGCGGTGTTCATGGAGGAGCCGTGCGCCATGGCGGGAGGCGTCTGTGTGGAGACCCTCGACTGTCCCGAGGACAAGCTGGCGAAGAAGCGGGGGCTCTGCCCCGAGCAGCAGAAGAGAGGAGTCGAGTGTTGCTACTCAGGTGAGGGGCGGATACTCGACGTTAGGCGGTGAGAGGGGAACTATCCAAGGAGGAGTGGAGGGGGGCAGCTTTTAATTGTTGCCAAAAATTCACCTCAGCCTCACAACCTGACTTGAATCTATAGTAATTTACACGAAAAAAATCCGGATGGAAATTATAACAGCAGCCTTCTTCCATTACAACACCCCCTTTCACTCTGCCACATTTGTTGTTATCTTTAAGGTAATCGTTGTTAATAAAGTAATTGATCAGCTAATGATTCAATCAATTACCCTTGTTCCATAAGATTAACATTGAAACTCTGAAAGCCTGTAGTGCGTAGCCTTGGGGGCCTATGAGAATTTTATTTGGATTCTGCTCATCCACAGAACACTACCATTCTAACTGATATCACTGATTTCTCCTACGATGCCTACAAACTGAGCAAAAAGGAGGAAAAGAAACATGCTAGGCTATTAATATATAGAAGATTAATATCCAGCTATCAACTTATCTCGAACAGAAAAAATGGTCCATTCAATGAGTTCATCTCAATAATGGGTCCATCCTCTAATTTAAAACCTCAGAAATCTCAAACGAATACTTTGATATGGACTGAAGTAATTACCTTTTTTGTGTCATTGATAGTTAGTTATGCATCAAAATTGTCGTACAAACATAACTAAGTAGTAATTACTAAAAGTAAAATCATGCATACTGCATAATATTCGTAAAAACTCCATCACACCTATGAAAAACTCTGTTCCTAGTCTCCAGGTTCTATAGCGACTGCTGGACTCTCACAGGAAGTCTCCTTCTTTGGACCGTAAAAACGTAAATGTCATATTTCATGAGTGGGTAAATTTGAAACTGTCAGAATAAAAAGTAAACGTACTCGATGCCATATCGGCAGTGACTGTTGTGGGTCCAGTTTGCCCACTCGGTCCCATATTGACTTGCCCACATGACGAGTTACAAAACACATAACGTGTGGCGATGGCCCACATGCAGTGTCGATGCCCGGGGAAAACCACGCCACTGAGACGGGCCGTCGTAGTGGAGAACAACTACAATTGGAAACTATTGGTTTTACTTTTCAATAATGGCAGATTTTTGTATGAGATAGCCCGGAATGTTTGAATTTCAGTTACCGGTTGTCTATTCAACATACATTTGTAGTTTGAGCCAATTTTTGGCATAAAACTAGAATAATCTGGTAGAAAAACTTCACCTTATTATGATTCATGAGAGTGTTTCAGGCTATTTTACAAGGTATAGTGTACTTATACTTATGTTAATTTTTGATATTGTATTAATTTTGTAAAGGATTTCATTCTATTTTATATATTTTGTAAAGGATTTGGTCAACATTTAATTATTATCATAGATGCAATCTGCTCCAAATACTCCACCGAGTCCAATGATTCCAGAATCCAAGACTGAAATGAAACCTTAAAGAACGTTTAACAACATCAAGTTGCTAGTTGTAGTCGTTGTGCAGTTGTTACTGTAAAGCCGCGTCCGCACTGGCCGAACATTCGTGGCGAACTTGTTCGGCGAACACAAAAATCAACAAACATTATTAACGAACAATTAACCGGCCATATGATTTACATACTAAACGGTTAGCAACAAACAAACAAAAGTTCGGAAGAACTTTGTTCGGCGAACATGTTCGGCCAATGCGGACGCGGCTTAACGTTTTGATTAACTTAATGGTGCATGTAATTTAATTACTTGTGCTTTAGTTAATGTTTAGGCTCCATTAAAAGTGCAATAATTGAAAAAAAAAATCTGAATCAACGTTACATTTCGGAGGCTGTCATATGTGTAAACCCCTTGGAGGAATTAGTAGTATGGTGTGTACAGAATTGTATCACAGAAACAATTATATTATAGATGGACTTATATGAATACACACTTCGTTGAGTTATGGTTTACACATACGATTGCCACCGAAATGTAACTTAGAGTCTAATTTTTCTTCCTGTGAAAGGTGAGATAGCAGCTCCTCTAGAGCCGTTTGGGGGGGGGGGGGGGGTCAATTGCTACCCTCCTTACATATTGACTACATATGTAAGGAGGGTAGCAATTAACTACGGCGGGGGGGACAAACATGTTTTTAAATCCCAGAAAATTTACTTACAACACATTTTTTATGGGGTTGGGTTGGGCCCCCTGGTCAAAAAGTGGTGGTATCTTGTACAGTATCTCAGATACTATAGTCGTTTGATTTGGTGTAGACAAAATATAAATTTCAGACACTTTTCACCAAACAACTGTGTCTGACCCCAGTACAGTAGAGTAGGCCTACAGTGTTGTCATGTGCCGCAGTGGGTCGCAGCGTGAGAGACTGCCGGGGCCGCGGGGGCGAGTGCAGCGCGGACTGTGTCGCCACCCATGTCATCGCCGAGGCGGACGACTGCGGCGACCAACAAGTCTGCTGCGCCTTGACGTCCTGAACATACGGGTCACTACTACATTTTGCTACTTTTTGTACATTAAAATAAAATATTATTACTTGTCAAATTTACTGCTCTGTACCCATCTTATACTACAACCGCATACGAAATGATAGGCCGATAGCCGGGATCACTGATTTACTGACAAAAATTACAAGGTACTGGAAAAGTTGTAACAAATATAACATTTGTGAACTGCGGAAGCATATTTTGGTGAAAAATACACCTTTTTAATTGTTTAGGCCTATATTTTGGACGTGTTTTGTAAGAAAACATCAACAAGTAAAAAGGGACACAAACCATTATTTAAAACACACAATATGTGTGCGAAATAAAAACAGAACTTAATGTATTATTTTTGTTAGCTCACACGACTAACAAAATTTTATCTTTAATAACATTGTTGGTAAAAAAATATTCGAAAACAAACACCAAAATACAAACTGAATTGACCTATCATTTAAGTTGGGTTATGGAGTCTAACATTTCCAACTAGACCACTAGCCAGCTCTCACTGGGTCATAAGATAACTTAAAGATGTGTGGACAACTAATCAGATGCTAGGTAAATGAAATTACGGGGTTCGACTCCCAACTCCAACACCAATTTGACCAGAGGAAGTTCTCCCCGCTGACAGGTGGGTGCAGGAGGCGGAGGGGGGGGGGCGGCGGTGGCAGCTACCGGGTTTGTGTAATGGGGGTCTAGGCCCACATTCAATTTGTACGTAATAAGGGGCTGTCAGGCGGCGCGCCACGTCCTACGGTAGCCATCGCCATCGCTCACAGCGGCGACCGAGGTGGCTGCAGCGGCGAACCGCAACTGATCCCGATACGGAACAGGTGGAGGAGAAACTGTTATCAGGCAGAACTGTTATCGGGAAATAATCAATAAATGGGTAACTGTTATCAAGATATGTAATCAAAAGAGTAAATGTAAAATGTAAGAGGTACAGAGTAATCGGGAAGTAATAGTAACTTTGATCGTTAAGTCATCGATATGGGGAAGTAATCGATAGAGTAACTGAAATCAATACAGTAGTAACTGTTATCGTTTGATAATGATAACATTGATAACTGTGATCGGGAAGTAATAAATCAACGAACTAAATACAAAATTGCAAAAGCAATCAATTCAGACGGTCCTCTTGACTCACAAACAGCAAGCACTACAACTAAAATGCATCAACAATGCAAGTCCATATACAAAAATCCATGCAGAAATAAGTCCGTACACAAAAACCTTGCAAATACGCAAACCTACCAATAAACAAAGATAATAAAAATAAATAATTTACAGATGGCACATTTCCAAGAGGTTAGCTTCATAGAACTCATAGACAAGCTGTAAACTTTTTCCATTCCATAAAGCCATTGATCGTAAGCCTTTGATCGTCTTCCCAAATTTGCGTGCTCTCAGCCTCCTCACTTGGATTGGCACCTTATTAAAAAGCCTTTACGCCTGTAAATGGGAAAAAATTTCAGTACTTAATCCACATCGATCGTCATGAAGTTATGGTTGTTTCTGGTGTAGTAACTGTGCACGGCAGAATTGAGTGTATACCCTCTTCATGCTTTATTGCCATCAAGCACTGATAGAAATACACTCTGAAGACGGTCAAAACCTGACAATGCTTGAGAAGGGGCCTACTGTGTTCAAGAAAGTGAGGTGTAGTGAGCCAGTGAAGTGTAGTGAGGTCTTGGTGGGTTCCATACCATGATCCTCAGAGCCCTTTTCTGCAAAAGCAGAATCCTATTAACTCCAGAAAGATGTCACACAGTCTCGTACCGTAGAAGACGTAATACTGGGAAAAGGCAAAATATGCCAGTCTGACAAACTCAAAAGGTGTGTCCCGCTTGAGACATCTCAACAGGTACCACTCACCTTAGCTTCACAAACAGACCCTCAATATGACTTGGCCAAGAAAGCCGAGGGTCAAGCATGAAGCCCACCAGCTTCACAGACTTATTCCCATTATAAGTTACCTGCATTGACTAAACACTTTTTCTTGGGGTTTAGCTTCATTCAAAGACAATCTGTTTGATCTGAACCACAGGGATCTATAGAGGGGTAACTGTGATCGGGAGGTAATAGATGGAGTAGGAGTAACTGAAATCAAGACAGGAGTAACTGTTGACATGAGATAATCGATCGAGTGTGTTCGAGAAGTAATCGATAGAGAGGTGATAGGGATCAGTAAAAATAGTCAATAAAGGATTAACTGTCATCAGAAAGTAACCGAGCGAGGAGTGTCAGTTGTTATAAAGTTGTCAGTAAAATATCACAGGTATAGTAAAAATCCCTGCGTTTCAGCTTTTGCTAATTACATTGTCTGAACACTCTAACTAAACTACGACTTTAAGTACAGTAATAATTTTTATTTTGTACTGTGAGTAAAAGTAATGAGAAAATATTTTTTGTAAACAAAATGTGTAATGGTTACTGTACACATTTTGGTTTTAAAGATTTTTTTAAAAAGCCAGTGGTCATCACCACCAGTTTCATGTAACTTGGGAAATGTGAGCATTTAAAAGAAATGAGTAAAAATAACGCCAGAGAGCTTGCAATAAAATTCCAATGAATATTTTTGAAAAAAATATATATAGGCCTATATATGTGTGTATGTATGTTGACTGGCAGATTGTAATGAAACTTTCAGGCATTATTAAGCATTATTCAAGGACGGTTTGTGTGAAGTTCGGTGAAAATCTCTACAAAGGGCTCTGACCCAGAGAGCATACAATAGGTTGTAAAAATCTCTATTTTATCCATGCGAGTAAGCATAGCGAACGAGCTTAATTACCAGTTAAATAAATTCAAACGCGGGCGAAGCCGTGACGGGAAACAGCTCGTTATCATACAAAACTGTTGACATTTTATTTCACATATGGATCACAGTAAAGTTGGCAATGGCAAATGAAATGAAATTTCTGTAAAACAAGTGAACGTATATATATAAAAAATTGTTGTAATGAAATATGTACTCCAGCTAGTTATATAGTATAGTAAATGTAAAATGTATTATTTCAATGCATATTTTTGGTCAAAGGAGACTTTGCAGCAATTAAATTAACATAAAACGAAAACTATTGACAAAATAGGGTTTTATTTCAACCTAAAAAGTGTATCAATATGAGCACGAGCTTTTTAACAACACTAACACTATTAGAGATGAAAGCGAATAGCAGCACAGAACGCTGCTGTATCAGTGACGCGGCAAAGTGTTCAGTGACATCGATACAGCTCGCTGATTGGCGGCCGCTGCGGGCCCTTTTCAAGCCTAATATTTCAAAGTACACCCTTCAGCCGGTTCATGTTTGGATTGACAGATTATGATGACAAATCATCCCTTCACAAGGATGATGCGCGTCTATTAGAGCTGGTTGTACCCTCTGTAACACGGTGTAAAATCTCTATGGTAACATTTCAATGCTGTTATCTATCGTTGAGCTGTTAATTTACGATAACTAAAGATTAAAGTTTAAATCCTGCTTGAAGAGAACCTATGAAAACCATCCAAGCACAATCATTTGTCTGCGTAGAAATTTTAATTGTCCTAGTTTAATTGTACTATATACAACAAGGCAAAAAGTATACGTACTTAAATACGACGATATATTATTAACGTCTACTTAGGCCTTTAAACTTGTAGAATGTTTCTTTTAGACAAGTATTTGATTAACTTAGGGACCGAGAAAAACTATTTATAAATACAACGTAGTTAAGTGTATTTAGCGTAGCCTATTGTATTTTTTTTCTTAATGGCCAAATAAATTAATATAAGTACGCTATGTAAGTATTGATTTTATTCTACGTGATTTTAAAAGTTTGCCTACATGCTTAAAATTGGGTAATTATTTTATAAAACCCTGTACTTTATTGAAAATATTTTCTCGCAGTACCATCAATCATTCCCAAATAGTTATTTGTGCTTCTAGGGACTAAAGTACAATGTTTTCTCCCTGAAGGGAAAGTGTTGTCGCCCGAAGGCGAAGCCGAGGGCGACAATTTCCCTGAGGGAGAAAAGTACTTTAGTCCCTTGATGCACACAACATTTTTCCTCCACCAACACGAATAAAATTTAGGCCTAATAGGCCTACCGTAGATAATTTAACTTTACCTTCATATGATCCCTTGCTCCGTCAAGCTGGATCTGTCACATCAACATAAAAAACACACAAGGTAGGCCATATCAATTTTGAAGAACACGAAAAAAACAAAATACCCCCGTCGCAGCAGACCTGCGTACTCAGCGAATTTCCAACCAAAGAATTATTGTTTCAACATCAAAGAACTTTGTGGCTATCTTATATAATTAATAATCTTTACAAGGAAATATAATATATTTAATGGCATTATATTTCTAAGTAAATTATTTTTATTTATTAATTCATATATTAATATCTATATTGCAATAAATGACTTTTTTAACAGTAATAAAAGTGCATAATCCAAAGCTTCCATGCAAAATGAAATATTTGTTTACAAATAACAAAACATAAACATTTCAAATTTGACAAATATGCAGAAGACAGCTGATTAAGCTGATTAGGAACAGATACCTTATATCTCCATCTCTCTTGCTCCCATTATACAATTATTTTCCATGAGAATACCATGGGATTTAGCATGTAGGTTTGCTGCCATGGGGTTTTTTGATCAAATCTTAATTACTCACCACCTAGTGAAGGTTCATAAAAATTTTTATGAAGATATGTTGATAAAAAAGCGATATATAACTTTTTAAAGATTTGCCCTTAAGAATAACATGGGAAACTTGATTTGAATTTTCTCTATAACCAGTTAAGCTATTTTAAAGATTCAAAATACTAAATTGTTTGCTTTTTTAAACTCTTTCAAGTGGTTTTAGTTAAAATTGATGAATTTTGAAAATTTAGGTCAAAAAATGCCAAAAACAAATTTTTTAACCCCTTTGAAATCCCATAAAACCCCGTTCCCATAACCCGACAATGCTGGTTCGCGAACTCATGAAAATAGACCTGGTCTTACACCTTCATACCAAATTTGATCAAAATCGGAGGTCCGCTTCAAAAGTTATTGGTACCACGGACACACACACACACACACACACACACACACACACATATATATATATATATATATATATATATATATATATATATATATATATATACATATATATGAAAACGAACGAACGGTGTTTTTGGATTCTGGGGACCTCAAAATGAAAAAGTAAAGTGGTCCCGGGCTTAGGTCTTACCATGGCTACTACCGTAATAGCGTATTCCCTATAGGGAAATTCGCTAATATAATTTAAGCCTATTCAAAAGTTTTACACTTATGTTTTGGACTTCTTAGGTTAATAGCCTACCCGAGCAAAATGTAAACAAACACCTACACTGCCACGGCCATCTCTAATACTAGAGATGCTGCTCACCCACTGCTGACTGAATGGTCAGCAGTGGGTGAGCAGCAGCTACAGCTGCTATTAGTCAACAATGAGTAACGAAACAAATACAAGTAACAGCTGACTGTGGCTCATGTTCTTTTTAATCTCTCTTTTAATGTTATTCTTATGTAACTAACTTTAGCCCCGTGGTACGAAAAAACTCGAGTTTTCCCTAGGTAGAAAGATTAAGTATTCAAGACACATGGGATAGAAATTAGTACTTTACTACTCTATTCCAAGGAGTAAAATACGGCTTTAGATAGTAGGTGGAGGAAAACTACCTTTTTATCATTCTGCACGAAATCAGCCTGTTTTTTGTTCTCTCAATAGTACCAAAACCTATTCTTTTTTGTCCTAGGACTGAAAAATCATCTGGAGAATTTTTTAGGTCCTAGTACTGAAAAGTCAGCTGTTTTATAAGTATATTAATATTCATTCATTCATGTTGAGGAACAGATTTTTGAAATTCATACGTTATAAAGAGCATTGTTTGTAAATAACAGAAATGTAAACACTGCATAATACATACTTTGTAAATATAACCTTGAAAAGACAACTTTATAGTTAACATTTTTAACGACTAAAAGTCTAATTTCCCATCATGATAAAAAGCGTTGTTCATCACTCGGAGCAAAAGTGTCTTTTTGATGCTTAATCGTTTTTAAAAACTCGGCTGCGCCTCGTTTTTAAAACACGATTGCGCGCCAAAAAGACCCACTTTTGCTCCTAGTGATGAAAACTACTATTTAGCGTAGTTTAAGTCATGACCTTAAAATAAATGTTTTCACCGCCCTGATATGTATTTACTACTCTTAATTATCAGTGTATATATGACCAAATTACCATACTAATCTCACAATGGCTTCATGAATATGTGACAGTTTAACGATGCGATATAGAACTCTATCGGAGAAAGAAAATTGTTAATTTATTGCAATTTAAAGTTCAGTACTCAAGAGTAACTGCTGTGATACTGTGACTATTTATTGTACAGTATTTAAATGTACTTTGTACAGCTACCTGTTGCAAACCATTTTATAACCAGCCTTAACATGGCCATTTTGAAATATTTGAGATATTATTCTGTTTGTAGATTGAATGAATGTATTTCCCGCAGTTGAATTCTAGAACTTGGCAAATTAAATAATTTTCTAAAATTTTTTTATACGTTGTTCACAAAAACCAGGTAAAATTCAATTTAGATAAAAAATTTATATAAAATTTATATAAACAATAAGTAACAATAATAAGGTATGAAGAACCATCAGTTCCGACACGCCTTGATTGCTGATTCAACAGTAACGATGAACTGTTAACAAATATGTTAAAATTGGTTAAATTGGTAAAATAGGTTAAATTAAGCATAAAAACTGCATATCCCCAAGGCCATAAGCAATTTAATCAATAGAAATGTTTAAAATCGCTTTATCTAATATCGTCATCGATATATACTTTTAACGCTATAACACTACAACTTGATAAAAGACTTGATCTTGAATTGCGTTTAACACGTTTATTTACAAAACTTTTTTAATTTTAAGAACCATATAGAATCCAATAAAGTATACTTAGATGAAATAACCAAATGAATTATTCATTATGAATAGCAACGGCTGTAAAAACAACATTGTGAAATGTATACTACTTACATCCATTAACTACAGCATCAAATTATGGATCAAAAATAACAAATGGACTAGCGGAACCTTTCGGGTCCTCAACAATGATTGATGGGCCGTCCGTTGTTTATATTGGGCCATTCTCTTTGTAACTCCTTCTAAATATCCGACTCAATAGAGGCCTAATGAATTGAGATGATGGATGTGAAGCCTCAATCAGAGCACAACACGCTGAAGCTGAAGCTGATGCTGTAGTGAGCTTTCAACTCCGGCAGCCGCGTATAGACTTGGGACAGCGGAAAAGAATCTTAGGAAATCCATAGTTCCACCGCTTATGAAGAATTTCTAAATGTGTAAAATAAAAAGAAAGGATCAATTAAAAACCTCAACCGTCCTAATAAAACTAAAATCACCAAGTTACAAAGTTATACTCAAACTACATCTTTAAAATAAAGTTCAGTATGCATATCTATTTTCTAATGTATACCCTTTAAATAGAATTTTAAATATGGAACAAGAAAAGGGCATTTTAAGGGAATAAACTATTTTGCTTAAAATAATAACTTTCAGGTAAAATGGTGTACAAGAGCAGATGCGTTTGAACACTTCTAAATACTGCATAACAATTAACTTTAACAATAAAAATTTACACTCAAATTTTCTGATAAGTTAGTATTACCCTTAAAATGACACACGTGGTCCATAATTTCAACAAATACGTACATGACGAGCTGTGTAAACCTCCACTAAACTGGTTTCCATAGCCGGAAAATACATGGAAATTTAAGATCTCATTCTCACCAAGATTAAAATTATAATGATTTCATATTTGCTCAATAGTTCGCATCTTGTGTTATCATTCACTTCTTGATGTGATGTATTACAAATCTCAAAAAATATAATGTCAAAATCCCTTGTTTTAATTGGTATCGACAATGTATCGAGCCAATTGAATATCGATATATCATTAGAAGATCTATGTGCCCGATATGGCAGGCCCAGGTCGGCGCAGGCAGTGGCGTGGTGGGGCGCCAACTATAATCACTTCCTTGTTTAATTGGACGTCTGACATTTGGCTGTCCGTTTCAATTACTTTTGGCAACTTTCATCTCCAGTGATTTCTCTTTTACTGGGTCTGCTGAACAAATTGCCTTCAAGTGTGGGAGCTGAAATCCTATACTATAATACGAGGAATATCTGAAGGGATGTGTGTTCCACGATCTCGAAATCTAGCTGTTAGATTTTGCTTAAAGTTTGCATTAAAGAGTGTTTTGGCCCAAAAATAAGTTTAGAAAAAGCCTCAACCCCAGGAAAAATCGAATTTGGTCTAAAATTAAGTTTTAAAATTGTAATTTTTAACATTAGTCTTATGGGTCGCTATTTTGGTAACGAAATAACAACGAAATGTAAACAAAAAGAAAGAAACATTAATATTAAGCAGACTTTTTGAAACAGCTGTTAACTGTGAAGAGGTTTATAGTTGGTTGTTGGTGGAAATATAATTGCTTTTTTACCTTGACACTACAACAAAAGTGAATAAAAACCAACGAGCAAGGCTCGGTTAACCTGGTACTTTATAACTTAATTAATGTTTAAAAGGTTATTAATATTACTCGGTGTGATAAATGTTAATCATCAGTTGCTCACACTATGATATACTCGTTCAAAATGTTTCACTGGCACCATCATTAAACACAAAAAGAAAATAGTGCTAGGCATGCGTTTGCTACGATGTACTATTACAACTATCGTCACTCGCAAAATGTGTTTTGAATCTTGAATGTAAGCCCCAAGATGTAGCAAGGTAATGGATAATGTTTTTATTTTAATGTAAGTATGGATCACTTGGAAGTGGGCTTAGTTTCCTTAAATCCTGGATCGTAGGCCTATGGTTGAATATTAAGAGCATTATTAATTTACTATACAAAAGTAACTTCAGAATAATAAATCCATTGCCATGATTTACAATGGTCTTTAACTCTTCAACTCTCTTTTGTATTTGAGATAAATGTTCCAATGGTCTCCTGAAAGAATGATAAGTAATTTCAGAATGAAGCTTTCTTTTCGTCAAAACCTTTATTGTCGATTTAACCTATGATATTTTCTCAGCTCATATAAATTATCTATAGCACGTACAAATAGCTGAATGTTATCCGATCAAATTTTCGAACATAACTTTTTAAGCTGAGTTACTACCATCAAAATCAACAAGTAGGAAAGTGTTGATCATTAATCTCCAAACGAATAACTAGTATGATAACATCACATAGAGAGTAAAGACGATTTGCGCGTTTTATTATAATTGCTATCTAGATTCCTCTAATGTTTCTATTCTATATGTCACGTGATCCCTGACTACGCACGGGTGTCACCCCACACCGGGCTGTGCGCCCCCGGGGCCGGGCCCTCCCACGGGGCGCCGCGGGCCCCACCGCTCGTGCCGCCCCCAGGCCCCGCGCCGACCTTATATATTTAGTCTATTATAATCTTGTGATAAAGATATGCCTCGCGCCGGGCACTTGTTTTGTTGGCCGCCCGCGGCGACCGCAGCCGAGACGCTAAATCCTTGCGCGGCGAATAAACAAGCCTTGCTGAGCCGCGTGGAGTCGTCACGAGATGGAGCAGGCCGCTATGGTGGACGAGAGTGAGTAAACCAGCCTTGCTGAGCCGCTCGGAGTCGTCGCTAGATTTAGCAGGCCGCTGTGAAGGACAAGTGCGTGTAAACAAGCCTTGACGAGCGGCGGGGAGTCGTCACAAGATTTTGCAGGCCGCTGTGAAGGACAAGTGCGAGTAAACAAGCCTTGCCGAGCGGGGGGGAGTCGCCACGAGATTTCGCAGGCCGCTGTGAAGGACAATGGCGAGTAAACAAGCCTTGCCGAGCGGCGGGGAGTCGCCACGAGATTTCGCAGGCCGCTATGAAGGACAAGGGCGAGTAAACAAGCCTTGCCGAGCGGCGGGGAGTCGTCACGAGATTTTGCAGGCCGCTGTAAAGGACAAGTGCGAGTAAACAAGCCTTGCCGAGCGGCGGGGAGTCGCCACGAGATTTCGCAGGCCGCTGTGAAGGACAAGGGCGAGTAAACAAGCCTTGCCGAGCGGCGGGGAGTCGCCACGAGATTTCGCAGGCCGCTGTGAAGGACAATGGCGAGTAAACAAGCCTTGCCGAGCGGCGGGGAGTCGCCACGAGATTTCGCAGGCCGCTGTGAAGGACAAGGGCGAGTAAAAAAGCCTTGCCGAGCGGCGGGGAGTCGCCACGAGATTTCGCAGGCCGCTGTGAAGGACAATGGCGAGTAAACAAGCCTTGCCGAGCGGCGGGGAGTCGTCACGAGATGGCGCAGGCCGCTGTGAAGGACAAGGGCGAGTAAACAAGCCTTGCCGAGCGGCGGGGAGTCGCCACGAGATTTCGCAAGCCGCTGTGAAGGACAATGGCGAGTAAGCAAGCCTTGCCGAGCGGCGGGGAGTCGCCACGAGATTTCGCAGGCCGCTGTGAAGGACAAGGGCGAGTAAACAAGCCTTGCCGAGCGGCGGGGAGTCGCCACGAGATTTCGCAGGCCGCTGTGAAGGACAAGGGCGAGTAAACAATCCTTGCTTTTCGGCGCGGAGTCGTCACGAGATGGCGCAGGCTGCTGTGACAAACAAGGTCTCAATCGGAATCGGTCGGTGAATTAAATTTGACAATTACAGTGTTCAAATAATATTACATTAAATTATCCTATAAACTTAACCAAGTTTTTTGAGTGGAAAATAACAAAAATACAATATGATTTATGTATTATTTCGATTAATTTTTTGCCTGCTGTAAGTATTTCTTTTATTAATCCACCATAGTATTTAAAACTAAAGAGAGATTGAAATGTCGCATAATTTTTAACGATTGGGTATAATAGTTGTGCAAACAATGTGATTGTAGGGCTCCACCTACCATAACATAAACAAAAATTTTTATTTTATTTTATTAGAGAGAGGTTGGAAATACTCTTTTTGCCTTAGTTTGCCCCATCCACATAGCCTATTGATGTATGCATGGATCATATTATATTATTTATTATAAACTAGTATACTTGTTGCTCGAAATCGAGCAGTTTAATTTATTACACTCTTTGATAAAAATGTTACTTTCAGTCCTAACTCAATTACTACCGTCCAATTCAATATTTTGATTATCATTTACACAAAAGTACACTTAGTGCTGTACATTAACGGATGTTTTAAAAGCTAAACTGGAGCTCAATCCCAATGTTATTCTAATGGGAAAATTTCAACTTTCAATAAGCATTTTTACTTTATATCCGGTTTTTACCAATTTTTCGCGGAAACAACTACAGACCATGCCCTATCCAACGACACCAAAAACTTGAAAATCGGTTGAAAATTGTAATAGTATACATTAATTCGTATTAATTAATTAAAATTCCATGCAATATCAAGTATTTTAGTAAATTTGCAAAACTTCATTCACGGAGACGCTTTATTTAATGTTTTAAATGTAGATGATGGGATGAAAATTATCTCAGCGTTGTCCTGCTCGACGCCCTCATCTCAGAGTGATGTCTCAAAGCTTCGTGACTTGGAAAATAAAACTTAACGGGAGATAGCCGTGGAAAATGTCTCGAAGTTACACAAAAGTATTGAAAATAATGGATGTAATTAAGAAATTAAATTAATTAGCATAGGGTTTTGTGTAATAGCCTAGTATAACACAATTATGTTGGAAGAAAAAAATAATTTAAATGAACCGTCAGTTTTTTTTTTTTTTTTTTTTTTTTTTTTTTTACAATCAATCATTGACTTTCAACCATTCTGTATTTTAAGGAAGAATTCATAATTGTTACAAATTCCGTGTGCAAATGAAAAAGGCAGCCATTATGACTTTTCAAAAATAATTAACTTAAAACTAATAAGCTTTATACTTTGAAGATCAACTGATAACCAATTGTCATAGTGAATATAATTTGGAAATATAACTATTATACGAAAATTTTAAAGATCAAAAGAAATGCAAGGAATAAAACAAAACTTTTCTTACTGATACAGTTTTTGCAAGTCAACGTACGCAAATCTGCATGATTTTGTAAATAAAATTCACCTTTCTCAATGCTTTCTCATTATTAGTTAGATTATCAAAATGGGAAACATTTTTGGAAGGAGTTTTTTTCTAGCTACTGTATTCAACATAGAAAATGTTATGTAGTTCTAATTTTGAAACCGTAAATGTTAGTTATGTTGAAATCCTTCATTGTTATTTAAAATTACCATTCTCTCCTATTTGTTTTAATCAGAAACTAAATACATGAGGTTTATCAAGAAAAACAATTCATTGCTGCCATCAGTAACTATAAACCCTGATATACACAACGTTTGTATATAAATATAGTTTATGGTTATAGCGTTATACCTTTATAGTCCGGTAATGTAAAGTGTTCATTATGCTAATGATTATGATTTATACAGTTAATGAGTAATCTGTATTGTAAGGGGTTGTTTAACAGAAACAATCTCTAGTCGTATATCATTAAGTGACCTTTCTGTTGAATATAAAAATGAATCTGAAATCGTGAAGTATTATGAGCATAAAGTACAACAACTAGAGCAACTCGAAGAAAACTCGAGTTATGAAAATCTCCTCATGACGTTGGTTTCCTTTGGTTTAATGCGGGCGTACGGTCGCAAAGAATACGTGCAGAAGTTTTCGTGATAACAAACTACGGCTTCAAGATATTTTTTCAAGGTGTGGAATGAACATTTATGGACTTTTCAAGGACAAAGCTACAGTCCATTTGAAATAAATTTTTTATTTTCTTTAAAACAACAGTTGAATTATTGATTTATGGCATTTTACAAACAACTTCAAATGTTAAAAAAAAAAAAAAAAAAAAAAAAAAAAACTGTCAAATGGACTATACATAATTACATCGTCTTCAAACATCATCATTTACATTACATCATGAGGTTTAGCCTACACTGTATTTGCTCCTCTTTAAACCTTTATTTGCTCATTTTGTATTCATGTAGAGAGCCCCCTCAAGATTCAGGCGACTATTTAAGGATGATCATTGGACTTGCTCCGCAATCGGTTTAATTGGGAATAAAATATTTTACAGTATTTATTCTCATGTAAATGTAAACGCGTGGTTTCAAATTGTTAAATGGAAACCGCCAAAACTTTTCTTAAGTATCAACACATTATGGTCATCCCATTCAAATCATCCTTATGGTCAACCGAATGAAATTCACAGAATCCACTTTTTTAGGGAGATGCAGGGAAAATGCAGTCACGCACACAGGTCGCCAGCCTGTAGTGTGAAATTCCCCTAAAAACGGGGTTACCCACTAAAACACCTCCTCTACTCTTAAGGATTCTAACCTGGAATTGTTTATCACATTACGTCGGGCTAGACCTAAATTAGGTTTACGCCCGTGGGGCTCGCTACTTATCCAGCCTCTTGGTCAAGGGATCTGGGCCATTTCGCGGTCCAGGTCGGGTTTCTTTTCTATAAGAAGTCCACAGAATCCACATGTTGTCATACTAAATCCCACTAATACTGGAAGTTAATTTCGAGTGTAAGGTAGCAAATCAGTGTTATCCATATTATTTTCTGTCGCTGGGGCTCAGATTCATGGAGACTATCAGGAAGAAACATTTATTTGAAAATAGTGACATTTTGGGATTTGTTGTCGCCACGGATGATTCCCGCGGTTGCTCCCTGATTGAGGACCATGTCCGGCGCTCTGAGGTGATGCAGGTGACGTTGAGACTGTTAGCCGCTGACGGCAGTTCCCGTTCCCATGGTCCCTGGCCCAAGTCTCAGTCTGGCACAGTCGCGGGGCGCCGCTCCGGGGACGGGAATGTAGTGCTGGCGTGAGGGTCTCTATAGAGTTTACTTTAGCAATTAAGAACCAAGCGATGATAAAAATATAAATGCCTACATTGAGAGGAGGGAAACATTAGAATGGGCTCCATCGGCGGGACGAAACACTAAATAACGAGAAACTGTTTAACATTCTGACTAAAGATTAAATTGTGTTTATTTCGGGGATTTCGTTGTTAAGAGTAAATGTTTCAGATCAACCAATGACATGAAATTCATTGAGTAAATCCTTTAAAATCCAACAAAAGAAGTTCATATTAACAAACAACTGTAACCGTCTGAACTCTAATGACTGCAGTCCCGCCTATGACCCTATAAGGCGCAGTGTCAGGCCGTCGCCCCAGGCCCCGGTGGGGGGAAGGAGGGGGGCAATTCGGCTCTCACGTGCCCGGGCCCCGGGCCGCGTAGGAGGGAGGGCCCGGGGGCTCCAGGGTCCGGATAGCATCTAGCGATGTTCTGAAATTATCGCTGCCGCTGGGCCCCACAAATCAGGCGCACACTTGACGCCGCGCCTCGCCACAATGCGGCCATTGTTCGGTGCAGTTACGACCGAGGATGTGATGCGAGGCGAGAGCAGAGTCATACGGGTGGCGGGGCGAGGATGACGGACAGTAACGGGGGAGAATGCAATCTAATATTCATTTTTGTTTTGTTTTATGGGGTTTCTTAAGAAATTTTAAGGTTATCCGCTATATTGGAAAATGACTGTCATATACGGTACTCGGGCGTGCCTCCTAGTGTGTTGCTCTGTCAATCAATATTCATAAATAAGCTTTCATAAACTTACAGAAATCAGAATTTTTATTAAAATCATATTTAAAGGCGTTTAATGTGATGTATGATGTGATAAAGGCTGACGAAATTTTATTTTAAAGATCCTGAAAGGCACGTACCCCATGGAAGTCTCAGAGAAATCGCCTTTGCCCTTTGCCACATAACACATCATCTTAAGAGGTTTTCATTCAGAGTAATAATCCACAAACCCGATGTCGAAAGGTTGAGTAGGCCTACTATAAGAAAGTTATTGCATTTTGAAGATTTACCCCTATATGATTTTAACGGAAGGATTGATTGCCTACCATTTCAGTCCAAGCCATACATAGTTTGGGTCATTGTAGTCTGCTAAGTGATGCCTCAAATTTATGTACATTTCAACCTATGCTTGCATGTAAAATGTTTTCTGACTCCTAATGGACAGCTCACATGACATGACTCATAATCGTTGATAACATCAAATGATACTTTATATTGAGTTACTATCGTTCCAAAAAAATATCGTTACTAGAGTACTTTTTAATAAAGATATGTCTAAAATTAGTAAATATTGCAAACTAAAAATCATAAGAATCTGTCTGAATGGTTAACATGTTGCGATACGAAGGAAGGTCATTGCTGAAATAATTGGAATTTAAAAGATATTTCGCTAAAATTGTCTCAGTTTTTATAAGACCAACCGTTTATACGCTAGAGCTTAAACGTACTCCACTTTCCACCATTTTAATTTTTATGGGTTCCAAGTCGAAATCTTCAGAAATTTTTGATTGTTCGCTTACAGTGGCCCTACAAGATATATTCGTGCCAAATTTCAAGTTTCTAGGTCAATTATGAGAGCAAAAAACGCGTGTATACCTGAGTGAGCCAGTCAGTAAGTTACGATTGCGGCGGTGAAGTTAGTTAAAAATTAATTAATATTTTTGCCATAAATTAACTACCTATTCTCCAATTAAAATATTTCTTTAAGTCTTGTAGTTTTTGAGATACCAATGTTGTCACAGTTGATTTCTTCGCCCTACCCTCTAAAAATCTATGAAAACTAATGTTAGACTACAGCTTATACCCAAACAGCTGTTATGAATTATTAAAGGATTTTTCATCATACCACTGCGATAAACGTTGTTTTCGGAACGGTCAGCTGTGATCGAAACTAGTTGATTCCCGGTGGGATGGATAAACGTGTTGGTAAACAAAGTTTTCGGGACTAGTCCTCGAAACAGTGGTTTTCGGGACTAGGCCGGAAAAAACTTCCAATGTTTGACACCACTAGCGCTGCTATTCTGCTTACAGTAACTTAAACCTCGTTGACTCCAATATATAAATGTCAAACAGCTGATCGTTTAGTTGTAAATAGTTCAAATACAAGATTAACAAATAACAACGTAAGAGGGGGTATATACACCTTGGGGGTATATAGGTTAAAATTTATTAATTTTTATCCAAACTGTATATTTATTAAAGGTGGTATGATGAAAAGTACTGTTCGTAACTCGTACGAAAGTGGTATATCGGTGCTCGATCGAATTCAAGTACTCGGCTTCGCCTCGTACTTGAAACTCGATCTTGCACCGATAACGACCACTTTCCGGACTAGTGACGAAATATACTATTCCGGATTGGATCGAGAAAGAAACTTCCAAGATTTGACGCACAACAACCGCTGCTAGTCTACTTATAGTATTCGATTATAAAATTTTATAATGTTTGATTTTTTGTAGCAAACAAATGAAACAATAACAAACCTCCAATGATATGCATTTGTTGAAGTCAATTTTAATTACTAGCTGAAAACAGTTCAAAAACAATATTAGCAATTAACAACGTAAGAGGGGGTGTATAGGTACAAAGGTACATATTAAGCTTTTAACCAAACTGGATATATTTATAAAAAGTTGTATGATGAAACGTACTGATTGTAACTCATCCGAAAGTGGTATATACCGGTGGTTAATCAAATTCAAGTAAATTGAAATTCGATCTTACAACGGTAACGGCCACTTTCCGGACTAGGGACGAAATATACTATTCCAGTTTAATAAACATCTTCAACCGACAACGATATAATTACGGTTAATATGATACATTGAAAGAAAGTTAATGGTTTTAGCTCACACGTGAAGATTTTATAGCTCAATTTCAGGTTGAAATATCACCACGAAAATAATGCGTTTATGTAGGGGAGACAGTAAAATTTTTATTGGTCTTCTTGGGAGTCCAAACCCAGATTGTTTTACAACCTTTGTGTTTACTTCTTTTGTTTGCCTTTTCAACATTTACTAGTGAAAATGTTGCTCGAAATCGAGCAATTTAATTTGTACTAAATCCCACATGTCATTGCTAAAAATTCGTTTAGACCTAATACGATTACACCCGACTAATTAAGTATTGGGATTATCAGTAGGCCTAATTAGCCAAAACTACACTTATTTACAGCTGTACATTAATTAACAGATGTTTAAAATTTCCAACCAAATTACAATGTTATTTTGATGGGAAAATTTCAAATTACAAAATTATGGTTAGTGCTTTTACTTAAGTAAAATTCTCATGATCTTTTTGCGAAAACAACTACGGCCAAGCCCTACCCAACGATACCCAAAACTTGGAAACCGGTTGAGAATTGTAGTAGGAGTTCCAATTACCAAAAACCCTAGCGTATTAAATAAGTATAGATTTTCCTATCGATGCACAATTTCACTGACATTTGGCGTGATTTATGGTACTGTAACGACATAATCTACATTTATATTATTTTAGTATCATTTAATAATTTGTTAATCTTTTGATGTTACTGAGAAATATAGTCAATCTTACGAAATCTCTTACGAAAAATAAAACTGTCACTCATTTTGATCCGTTAATTCTTCAATTATGCATTTCCTTTTTTAGAAATTTTCTTACTAAGTTTTGAGTATAAAGTGATGAGGCCTACCATAGTTCTGTTATTAACTCGTCAAATATTTATTTTCATTTTCAGTATTTCCAGGGGCAAGTTTTTTTCTGCTGTTTGACCCTAATATTGCTGATACTCTATCCTAAAACATTCATGAGCAAAAACACCAATTTTAGGCTACATTTGCATTGTATTTAGCGATATTAAGGTTGGCTACAACACAGTGTACATATAACAATAACCTAGGCTATTTTTTTTCCTCCATATAAATTTCCTATGATCACAATTTTAATAGGTCAAATGAATACTTGGACACGCTTTAGATCTCGCGATCTCATCTAGAAAACATAAAAACTCTGCACCCATAACGAGTGTCGTGATTGCACTGTAAACTTACTTTGAGAGGTGTTGTAGGCTAGTGAGCAAAATTAACTAACTCCTCTGACATTTATAACATTTCAATTAGTTCTGCTTCCATGTAACTTAAATTTAGAAGCTCACGTATTCGAACAAACAGGATATAATAAATAATGTCTATAAAAATTGCTTTCCCCTATGCAATCACAATACTAGGTATCATGATACTTTAGATGTTCAAAAACAGCTGGAGTGCATGTAAAAGTAAAACTACCCCTTGAACTAAAGGAAATTCTATAATAGACGAGAGGCTCAATCTGATCTCCAAGTATGAACGTCGATGAAGGCGAACACACCCAGCCCAGTATCGGTGTTGTAGAGGCTCCGCATGTGAACCAGCCCGGACGCTTGTGAGCCGGCCGTCGCCGTCGCCCTGGGCGCCCAGCAAGGACACGCCTGTTGCGCCCGAGGCGGCCCGGGCGGTCCGCCGACGACAAGTTTTTATTTTTGCGCCCCCGGCGATTCTATCCTGTATCGAGGCGAGCGGTCGCCGGGGCCGCATACAGCGCTGGCCTTGGGCTGAGATATGTCTGGGAGATCCAAGGCCGGTTAAAATCAGTGCTGCTTTTACATGCCTTTGGTCCGATAACGTGATGTACAGTTTATAATTTTAATTCTAAGTATGAAGATTGACCTAATAAGTTTGGTTTACAAGTGAGGGAGGATGAACGGTTAAAGTTAGTTTTTCTTCGACATTCTATCACGATTAACGTGATTTTATGTTAGGCTTTTTACTGTAAATATCATAGAGAAACGTATAAGTAAAATAACTGAATTGGTGTTTTTAATATCGATATAATAGTCAGGTTACACTGAATACGGCTTCCTGGTGGGGTTTTATGGTTGATCTCTGATCTGTAACATTGAAAGTATTAATTTGTAAGTGAATTAAAAAAAGTAGAATAGTAATACATGAGATGAATAATTTATAATAATTATTAAAAATGATCATGCCGATTGTAGCATATATTTTATTGGCAGGCTGTAGACCGTAAAAAGCCATAAATGAAAAGCACCACCTTATTACCACTAATCGACCATTACCATATAATTCAGATTCTAAATAATTACTCATTTTTTGTAATTGTTAAATATATTTAAGCATCATTTTAATTATTTACTAGATGAGGAAGTTGTAGTAGAGTAATGGGACAATACAAAGAGATAATTAAATACACCTGGACGGTCTATTACATTAGAAAGTGCATGAAACTTTCAATTACTACGTCCCTGCATTTACTGTGGAGTAATTTCCAAATGGATAACTTATTGAAATTTAAATTTATAAGTGAACGGTGCTTGTAAACGAGTGGATTTATGTTATTTGTACCCCTTAATTTATATAGTTTGCCTTACGATAGAGATAATATTATAGTTACTCGCCAAAATTATGTGAATCAAAGTATAGTTTTTATATTTGGTTTACGAAATAACTTTATTATGCACTGTTATAAGTAGTAATGCATTGTAATGCATTGTTTTCACATGAAAAGATCTCGTAAATGCTTTGCCAAAACATTTGAGTCAAAATATTGCCGGTTCCATGATCCATACAGAGAAAAGTGCTTTTTAAAGGTTCGAATCTCGACCCAGCTGTCTTTGTTACTTGCGCTAACTTGTTCTAGCGCAGTGTAACTTAAGTACCAGGGGCACCGAGCTCATATTCGGTAAAATTATTAAAAGAAATTTTTCCTTTTCCGGACAAAGCTTGGACAGAAAAAAAGTTTTCCTGTACATTAAGTGCTAACAAATGAACCACATAATTATTGTACAAAAATACACAAAAAAAAATACACCAATCGATTTCTCGGGACCAAAACCCCATATTAAACCAAAAATATAAATCCTTGGACAGAAAAAAAGTTTTCCTGTACATTAAGTGCTAACAAATGAACCACATAATTATTGTACAAAAATACACCAAAATAAGATCCATCACACTCATCATATTATGTATTAATTAAAATAATTTATTAGATCGTTTCCGAATCCGTCTGGCGGTGCTATTACACCAATTTCCATGGTTTTTGTCTTAAATTAAATGTATTCAAATGCATATGACGCAACGAACATCGGCATACCTTTCCCTAACTCCACTAATAGTCAAAAAAATTCCTCCCCATGAATCCACCTCACTTCTTATAGGAGTTTATTTTTTAGACATGTTTTAGTTCCAAATAATGTACACTGTTAAGTTATCTTCTAAGAACACTCAGTTGAAAACACTTCATCTTTTGATATACCACAAATTGTTTAAATTTGACAAGTTTGAGATGAGTTACGCGCACACGAACAATGTTAATTTTATTCGATTTTGAGGAAGTAGAAGGTTGAAGTAAACTATGGATATTTGTTTCTATTTTTATACTTAATATGTATTTTAAATATAGTGGTCTGTTCATGTCATGGCTTTTTTATTTATTTTGCAGTTTTTTGTTGTTTACTAACATATTTGCTGCAGTATTTGTCTGATCCATGATCAATGACTATTGTGTAGATGTTTAAAAAAATTTTAACTCTCTTGATCAATTAATTATTTGAGTTTAGGTTTATTTTCAGATCGGTAGGTTTAACTAGTTCTTGGTAGTAAGACAAAAATTTTGCTAACAAAAAGAAGAAAATGAAGAGCCGTTTCAGTCCTAATCTCATAAACAGTTCTAAATTAAAAAAAAAATAATTAAAAAATTCAATTATTTGTAAGTGTAATATTTTTTTAATTAATAGGCAAGCATGTTTCATTTCCTCCTTTTTTCTCAGCTTGTGTGCATCGTAGAAGAAATCCGCGCATACCGTTAGAAAGGTATTGTGCTGTAGATGAGCAGAATCGCATTATAATTCTCATCGGACCCCAGGGCTACGCCCTACAGGCTTTCAAAGTCTCAATGTTAATCTTATGGGAGAAGAAAAATGGATTGAATTATAAGACAGCTGTTGTAATAACAAATGCTTGCAAATCAGGAAGAACAGATGTTTCAGTTACCAAAAAAATTTAAAACTAATTGGCTCAAGATCAATTGAATTTTTGGTCGAATTTTGACCAGTGGGCGATCTCTAGTATTTTTTTAATACGATTCCTTAAATGTAAACAATTTTGAAGTTATTCCAATCATAGGAGATGTAAAGGTCTTTTATGAGCGACTGATTATTCACTCCCAATAAGGAACTGAAGATAGACATTATGAAGTTTGATCAATTATATTGTTGTTAATGTAAAAGAGTGAATTTAAGGTACACTGGGCATTATAGTTGCCAAAGAAAAATGTGACACAATCGCAAGTATAAAAAGTTACCGGTAATAAGTGAAATCATAAAAGAAAATTATCCATCAACTTATTACAGAGTTCAGAAAGAGACGTTCTTAAAAAGAGACGTCACATAAGATAATTGTTCATGTTAAATGGAAAAGTGAAGACAAAACTCTTAAGGAAGAAATGGCAAAGTATCAAAGTCTAAAATGCATGGATCAAATTTCTGAAAATTTTCTGCATTTAAATTTTAAGACCTTATATTAGTGGCCCAATGTATGCAGGCTGCATTTCACATTACAATCAATAAAACTTTGAGACAGGTCGACCGAGTATGAGTAGGCCTACACTTCCCTGAATTGACCTTCAGTCACGGTTTGTTCTAACTTATCACGCTGAAAATAGTAGATAACTTAAGGGTGTAAAATTGAACCTGGGTTTGATGGACAACTAAATTATTTGGAAGAAGGAATTTTAATGGAAAGATTTTTATTAGTATTACATGTTTGGTTTGGTTTGTTTTATTAGATAATAAGAAATGTATTTACAACAACATAAAATATTTCATTTGTTTTAAATGTCGTCACTGATATCAAATTTGGGTTGTATGCTAGTCAAATAAATATAAAATTGCCAATTCGACTGCATAGCTTAAATGATGAGGAGAAGCACAGTTCCCCGAGTATTTTTCATAAAACTTTTACCAGAATGTGTCAGAGTCTCAAAGAAAGTATTTAAAGTAAGTATTATTATTTCTTCTTAAGCATGATATAATCTGACATTAAAAGCCTGTAACTACAGGTTTTCATTCACTCTTTCTCTCTTTTAAACGAAAATACTGATTCGAACACATAACACAAATATGTCTATAATCGATGCAATTCCAATAATCTTCTGATCCAGTCAGGCACCGACCTCCGTAATTATCTAATTAGAATCACATATTTTCCACTCGCCGAGCCATCACGGTAGAATGCACAGTAAACATCGTACATTAGGCTGGGAGGTAATTATCGGCATATATTATGCGCAATGTGAACATGCTAATGCGTTTAGTCTCTGTGCGTGGCAATAAAATTACGCGTCTTTAACAGGCTTGTACTCATTTGTTGCCGCGTAGCTCTAGGCGCTGGATAATCTATTGATATGGAGAGGACGTTTTATAATGCGCTTGGGAAATACTGCTTTAGCACAGATGCTGTACATTGGTTGTTCAGGTAAACGTTGCTGTTAATGTGTGAAAAATAATTGTTAAAGGGAACTCCATGCAAGTTTTTGATCAAATCCGGATGATGATGGAAATTTGTAGGGTATATGGAGTAAATAATTCAAATAAATAAAGATTCCACGTGGACCCATCCCCCTTTAGTTTAAAATACACATTTAGTATTTTATTTGATAAAGTTAGTTATTTAGATATCTGATGGATTTTTAATTAAATTAATTCCACAAACTTTGCAACAATTACTTGATGTTGCTTTCAATATCCTTGTATATCAGGCCATTTGTGTTTTCAAGTAAAGTCCATATAATAGCAAATCTAAATTTAACCCATATTATCCCAAGTTATCTCCTTTAAATAAAATGCAGCGGTTTAGTGCTGCACTCTTGTAGCAAACTCACTTATTAACGGCCTTCAGTTTTCCCCGCTAGGAATTAAAAATATTGCGCCATATTTTTGTTACTAAATGGTAACGCTGGGTCATAATAAGTTTGTTCGATGTTATGATTGTTTAAATCACTTATTTGGCGCATGACAGTATTCAAGTCAAATCCTCACAGTGATTATAGGCTTTTATGAAAGTTTTCGTTGTCATTGTAGTGGAAAATAATTTTCACCAAAGGAACTAATTGAAAAATTAATATACAGGGTGTCCCTGAACTCTCTACCAAATTTACAGGTATTATTCCTGGGCCATAGACAAGTCAAAATATCATATTCAAAATTTCGAAAACTCAAAAGTTACTCGTATAGCCGCCATTTTGTTTTTTACACAAAATAATTTCCGTAATGGATCATTGTATTAAGTTAATATTTGGCATGCACCTTCATCATAGCAATACCCATTTTCAAGAAAAAAGTTATTTTTTCCAATGAGTATTTTCAAAAGGGCGGCAATTGTAAAATTTAAAAAAAAATTTACTAGACACAAAAAAGTTGACAAATTTAATTATCTAACCAATGGTGCCAAGTCTGTAAGGATATGACAACAAATAACGGAGTTATTGAGATTTTTCAATTAAAATTACTTTAATTTGCATTAATTACAATGCAAAATCAATGTTTTTATGAAGAAAAATCTCAATAACTCCGTTATTTGTTGTCAGATCCTTACAAACTTGGCACCATTGGTTAGATAATTAAATTTGTCAACTTTTTTGTGTCTAGTAAAATTTTTATAAAATTTACCGGTTTTGAGATATTTTAGTTTAAAATTTTAAAATGGCCACCATTTTGAAAATACTCATTGGAAAAAATAACTTTTTTCTTAAAAATGGGTATTGCTATGATAAAGGTGCATGCCAAATATTAACTTAATACAATGATCCATTACGGAAATAAAAATTATTTTGTGTAAAAAAAATGGCGGCTATACGAGTAACTTTTGAGTTTTAGAAATTTTGAATATGATATTTTGACTTGTCTATGGCCCAGGAATAATACCTGAAAAAGTTGGTAGAGAGTTCAGGGACACCCTGTATATGAAGTAGAAACTTTACTTTCTAAAAAGAATAATAATAATAAGAGGGAATTTACTGAATGAAATAAAATAACCGTCCAATCATGATTTATACAATGCCAGGAATGACCGGTATCACAGGAATGACCACTAAGATTGAACAGTATAAACAAACCTATCAATGATATTTATAATGAAATCAAAATAGCATAATTTAGTGTGTTTTTCTTAATAACATTGACTGAATCACATAGTAATGTTACGTTACCGTTCCCTGTCAAAACGTTAAAAAATGCATAAACACAAAAAAATGTGTATACCGTGTGTAAAATTATTCCAAATAACACTATGTCGAGCACAAGTAAAGTAACTTAAAGCCATTAAAAGAGTACCGTACCTTATGAATAAATAGCACGAAGTCGGAATCGTAGAAACTAAAGAAACCCATCCACAAACATACCAATACCAATATCATTTGGAAAAAGTAAAGAAGTGGAAAGTTGTTTCTAAATGGACACCCTACTTTACTTTATCGATAAACACGATACATTATTATCATGATCACTTCATCATGTTGCTACTACAAAGTTAGAAATGGAAAAATAATTGAGTGCAGGAAGAGGAAGTGAGCTAGAGTGAGAGGGAGGGGTGGAGGGGCGGGGGAGGAGCTGACAGCATGTGATAATCACTTAATAACCGGCCCAGCTGATTGGGACCGATTCACCGACCATTATGTCCAGTTCTCACGTGCCGTCAGTGCTGGCTGGCGCTGCCCTCTATCAAACTGTCGATAAAACTATCCCGTCACCCCCCCCCCTCCCCCACCCGCCGAAAGCCACATATATGGTACAGTAATAGTGCTCTTGCTGAGTGTCCTTGAATTGTTCAATGTGATTCTCGTTTGTGTTCCTTCAACTCGTGCCATTCCTCTTGAATCATAGAAAGAAGAAAAAAAATGAAACAGCCAAAAACTAAATGTTGATAATAATCTAAAACAGTAGACATTGAGATATTATATTACCTTTTACATAAACCAGCTTTTTCCCGCAGCTTCGCTCGCCCTACTCGGCGTCAGGTTTAGTCTTGGAGGAATTATATGTAAGGAGTGGCCACGCGGGGCTAGGAGCGAAGCCGCCGCGCCGCGCTGCGCTCGTCAAATGGCGAGGGCTACCGAGTCGTTGAATCATGGAAGTTTAAATGTAATTAGTTGTTTTAAATAACAGAATAAATTTTAGAAAAGTTTTCAAATAATTTGTTAAGTTTTAGGTCTATATTTATCAAGTTAAAAATAACTATGTTAAGGCTATATATTTTACAAACGTCGACTAAATTTAATACTATTATAAAAAACCGTAATCATAATTAGTAATATTTTATTAATATAAATAAATCATTCTAATTGTGCTGATAACCTTAAAGGGTAGTTGTTCTTGTTAGTACATATAGTCTACTAAGTATTTGACGAATAATCGTCTATTGTTTATAAGTTAGTTTTAAGTTATTGTACCCTAAATTCCGTACTTTTTATTATTTGGTTATTTTATTATTATTAACCCATTAAAAGTAATTATGAGTAATTAATTATATGCCAATAAATTACTGTCTAATATATTGTAGCCTAAATGATTCTGAACATCAAGCACTTAAAGAATACACCTCTTAACGTTTTTTACAAATTATAATAAGCAATTTACATTAAAAAACATCAATTCTTACATTTATTTTTGTTAAAAGTATTGTACTACACAATAAAATCAATTTTACAGTAACACATATACATTGAGATAATTTAAATTTCGTTTTTAATGTATTAAAATCATCTCTTCAATACAGATATTTTACTTTAATGTCCCTTTATAAATTAAAATATGTTTTTATCTAGAACAAAATTATATCACTTGATAGAGAATTTAATCCCCTTTTAAAAAGGAAAAGCTGTTCTATGTGATTTGCCTAGTGTGCTCAGGATTTTAATTCAAAGTTGCGCGGGTCCCGTTTTTTCCTATCTCGCCCGTGTTACAGCGGCGGCACCATGCCACTCTACGGCCAGCCGTGCCACTCTAGTGGAGGGGAGCGGCCGGCTTCACGTTAGCATGGTATATCCATAAGGACGTGGCCACTCCTTATATATAATTCCTCCAAGGGTTTAGTTCGTTCGCTACGCTCACTGGCCGTTACGCTCGCCCACAGTTATTTTTAGCTCGATCGCTACGCTAACTCGTCACGCTCACCCTATGTATAAGAAATCACTAGAATACATAAAATAAAAAAAATTCAATGAATTTGTTTCCTAGCAACCAATAAAAAAATAAAATTAATTTTCAGATATCTATACAATTTTTTTTTTAATCTATGGAAAAAATGATTCTTTTAAAATAAAAAGTATCCTACATTACTTCTAATACCTCCCAGAATATGTGTACATAGTTGCATGATGATTCGTTGAATAGTTTTTGCAATGAGTGGAGCGAACGAGCTAAACGTGACGTTGAGTGAGCGCAGCGAACGAACTGAACTAGAGGATATTATAAACTTGCAGCGAGTGAGCATAGCGAACGAGCTAAACCTGTAGGGCAAAAAATCATCAGGTTTTCATTGCAAAGCATGCCGGGCAACAGTTAGTGTAAAATAAAATAAGTCGTTTTAAGGGGCACATAGGCAATATGACTACTGCGTACAGATTTCCACCCTAGTTTTGAAGGGGCTACTGGGTTTTTGCCTTGATTAAATTGGCATCGGTTGAGTTATGTTCTTCAGACTTTTATTTTACTCCTCTTTGACAATCCCCTAATCTGTATTTATAATCGTTATTTATTTTATTTACTTTTTATATTAATATTTATTTTATGACTGTGGTAGTAATAGAGGGCTAAAATGTAATATTACCACTAGTAAGGTAAACGCATAGTAGTGGACAGTATAAGGAGATGAAGGAATTTGACATCTAATTGCAGGTAAATTTGAATACATACAATGGTTTTAATAAATCGAGGTGAAAGCTGATTTAATATGGTTTGTAAATGATTCAATAAATGTAGTTTTCATCAAAAATAATCTTGTATGAACCGATAAAATAAAGTGATGCACATGTTCCAGTGGTGGACAGTTAAAAAGGGCATGTACCAGTAGCCGGCAGAAGAAAGTGACCCAAACTTTTCTGTTATTACAAATTTCTACAGTTTATAGAATTAAATATCTTTAAACTTTACTAATATTAAGAATTTCCAAATTTACCTCCTTATCAATTTGAATAAGGGTAACCTAGTTAATAGCAAATTTCAGTAGGCTTAAAATAAAAATACCCTAAAGCGCTTTAAAATAAAGCATAATTCATAACCGTGGCTTATAAAAAAAATATAATCAAAGATTATTTTCCGAATAAAACAATAATTTTTATGGGAAAATAAGGTAATTATTACCTTTAAAAGTCGAAAGTGTTCAGGTACAGTGTACTGGTACAGTGTCCACTACTGGTGTAGTCACCTTATGATATCTTTATTCTCTAAACGTCCCACCCAAATTAATAAAATTATAAATATTTAAAAGTTTTAGTTGAAAAAAATTCTAGGAGAATATTTCCTTTCAATGAGTAGTCATAGTAATTTGTCAAAATTGTATGCAAACTTCACTGACTGTTTTATTATTATCATTATTGTTTTTTTTTTCTCATTAAAACGTCACATTTCCAGTATGTAACTGTTCATGGAACGATTAATAATTGATCGTAACTGAATGATTGGTAAAACAGTTAACCTGTGTCAAAGATACATGCAAATTAATGATAATTTAGAGCGCGTTGTTGGATTTCAAACAATATATGTTGGCCAAAAAATCGAACTGTGGTAATCATAATTTTTGAGACGCAATTAATTTCATTGGATATTTCATAAAGTGATATTTGTTATAGTTAACAAACAAAACTTTTCTTAGCCTTAATCATAAATCTTCAGTTCCACTCATAACACCAGACAAGCTCAGCGATCCTGACGGTGGTGCCAGCTCTTAATCCAATCCGCTGAACTTTCTGTATGTAAATAATATCATATCATGTTTCTGTAAATGTAAATGTGGCGCTCGTCAATTCATTTCTGCAACCGGAATTCAAAAGTCAAAGTTCAGCACCGCGACAGAGAAAGCGGGACACTTCTTCTTCTTCGCCGGTTGCGAAAAACGTAAAAAAGTGGACAGGGGACCAGACTGTAAATATCAACCTCCACTTTACACGTGGGATGGAGGTTTATTTTATTAATATTGGCCGAGTTTGTATTGTACCTCTGCCGAGAAACGAGCACAAATGTCTGTATGTAAATAAGTGTAGACCATAATGTCATGTTTTAGAGCACTCTTGGGTGCAAAAAATACATTTGAAGCCGATGAACGATGTATATTAAATTTACAGTTATCTTAAGTACTTTTTATTTAGGATACCATACCTCTCTCACAAGTGAAGCCTTATGTCTACCTTGAAATGGGACTAAATACAATCAACAATTTCAATATATATTAATTTATTTAGTTAGTTTTAATAAATTTTATAGGAAAATTTAGAATTACACACTATTACAAAAAATTATTCGCAACTAAGGAGACACAATATGCTTTGAAGACTCAATAATATTATTATCACTCATATACCTTACATCGTACTCTCTGGCCATAAAATGCTCAGCTAATTATTATTCAATACAATGGTAATTACTGTCAGAAAACATCACAATTAATGGAAATTATTTTATTTGTAAAATCAAACACAAAAGTTAAGGTATCAAAACATCTCAAAACTGCATCTAGTAATCAACAAACAAATAAACAGCTGTTATATAAAAATAATACTAAATTCATATTTGAACATTACAACAGATAAATAGATATCTTCAACATTCCCCCGTAATGTTCATAATATAATTTGTTAAGTTGATGTAAATGACGACATTCAAATGAGCTCGTTCTTTGTGGCTTGTTTGGTAGAAGACAGTCCTTTTGTCAGGATATCATCAGCTGCTTGTGATTCCGAATGTAAGCCAAACTCATCTTCTTCTCAGATATCAGCTGTGGAACATAGTGGTATCTTGTCTCTACGTGTTTTGAACGCTTGTGAAACCTAGGGTTGTTCATTAGTCTCAATGCACTTTGATTGTCAACATATAATGTTGGTATAGACTTTAGTTTAAGAGCTCCAATTTCTTTAACACATTTGTGTAGCTTACTCTTCCGTATGATTGGGCCACCAAACCATTTTACACCACTTGTGGACCGTCTTGTTACCTTGCCTCTACAATCGATTTCAGGACGCTGTGTATACGCTTTTGCTGCCAAACTAGCTTTGTAGCAAACGATTTCGTTTTCAGAGTTGGTCTTGAGCGCAAATACCCCACCATTGTCTATCACTTTTCCTTCTGGTGGCAGGTCTACTAATTCATATGTTTTATTTTTACCTAAGGGCTTTATTTCATCATCCATCACTGTTTTCCAGTCGCTCCCCTTCTCAGATGTAAGTTTAACTGCTTTATAGTAACTTTGAGGAATACTGATACCCTCCGATTTAGGATTTAAAATGTCTTTTTTCTCATCATACATTGCAGAATCATCTCTGAATCTATATGGAACTTTAATTTCATCACGTTTCCTAAGATTGTATGTTTCAATTCCTATTATTTCATTCTGATTAACTTCTCCGGATTCGTCTGTATCGGGAGCTTGATCCTCATTATTTACCCGGACAACTTGTTCATCGCTCATTGTTTCTCTAGCTGTGTCTTCTTCATCATCTTCAGGAGGTTGATCCTCATTATTTACCTGGACAACTTGTTCATCACTCTCTGTTTCTCTAGCTGTGTCTTCTTCAAGAAAATTTTTATTTTCATCTTCATCATTTTGTTCGTCATACATTAATTTTTCTGCACATTCTTCTTCATGTCCTTCCTCATCCTCATCTTGATGAAGATTGAAATATTGTACCTCAGATTCCTTTGGTCTTATTACTTTGACGGCCAAATGATACAATTCATCTACTGTCTTAGATGTAGCTATGGCAATAGTCACCCCATTTTGCTTGAAAACCCATGACTTACCATTATTTCTTACTGTCTGATCAATGCCCTTTTCGGCTGCCTTTCTCACTGAAAATAGGTTACAAGAAGCATCGGGACAGTACCACACATTTTCAAAATATCTATAAGACCATTCATTCCCATTAAAAACCATGACATTTATCCTCCCACAACCCAAAGCTTGAATATGAACACCCTGACAGGCACTGTCCATAGTTTTAGGCTTGTCAAAAGGGGTATAGTTAGCAAACCATTCCCTATGATTGGTTATGTGGTGTGAAGCACCACTATCAACAATCCAATCATCACAATCATTTAGATCAAAATAGCTGTTTACTTCTGTTTTCAGCCTCGTCATCATAGCTGAATGCTTATTTTCATTTGGGCAGTTGTTAGCTTTATGGCCTTTTGAGTGACATTTAAAACATATCACACCAATCCTACAGGTTTTAGAAAAGTGGCCAACTTTTCCACATGAAAAACATCTTTTCTCATTATTTTTACTATAGTCTGGTTTCTTTGAAGGTTTATTTTTATCATACTTCTTACTTTTATAACTCACCTTCATGTTGGAGACCATAGCAACTGCTGTACTTACGTCGTCCCTGTCTTTCAACCGCAACTCGTAGTTCAAACACTTCTTTTGCAGTGTGTCCCAGGTTTTCGTCTCGTTAGGTAGGTCATGCCAAGTTACATAGATGTAATCGAAATCTTTTGGTAAGGTTTGTAGTAGTCTGGCGCAAAGATCTCCTTCGTTGATTGGTTTGTCTAGCATTGTCAACTGGGTTTGTACTTCGTCAAATTTGGCCAGATGCCCCTGTATCCCCAGTGAAGGCTCCCAAGTGATGTTATGGAATTTATTCCTCAAGATATCTATGTTTTCTGTAGATTTTACATCATAAATCTGGCTAAGTTTTCTCCACATCTCTTGTGCCGTTGTGCATCCACTTACTCGAAGTAGGGGGTTTGTATCCAGTGATAAAATAATCCTCTTCCTTGCTTTTGCATCTGCCTTAGTCCATTTTCCTAATGTCTCTTCGTATTTTGGTGAATCTACTATTGGCTTGGAGAATTTACCGTCTATAACGTCGAAAAGCCCATCACAGTCTAGTACTACTTTCATTACAATTTTCCATGTAGGAAAATGTTCAACTCCTTTTAACTTTTCTATTTGTTTTTCCTCTGACATTTTTACAAATAAATAATTCCCCGTCTCAAATTAACCACGTCTATCTGCTACCATGTCAGAAAACATCATAATTAATGGAAATTATTTTATTTGTAAAATCAAACACAAAAGTTAAGGTATCAAAACATCTCAAAACTGCATCTAGTAATCAACAAACAAATAAACAGCTGTTATATAAAAATAATACTAAATTCATATTTGAACATTACAACAGATAAATCACTCATATACCTTACATCGTACTCTCTGGCCATAAAATGCTCAGCTAATTATTATTCAATACAATGGTAATTACTGTTCCACGGCACTTATTGCGCATTATCATATGAACATCAGGTTGCCATAAACTCTCCTTACACTCCAATAATCACAAATAAGACTATTAAGATCTATGGATAAGAACGGCATTGGGCATTTTCTTTCATTAAGCATTTACTCATTTATGTTTTAGCTAATTTAATTTCTATAAAAAGGTAGCTCGTTCATGTTTAACTCAAAAAATTTGTTTTCTTCATTAATTTTATTTATATATTTGTTATGATCATTAATAAATCAATTTTTAATACTTTCTGGCAAATGTAATTGTAACAAAGTCAAACTTGCGGTAGTTTCATTTTTGTTTTAATCTCTTTTTAGTTTATACTTTTTTACCATCGTGCTACAATGGTATTTGCATCAGGAATGAAGTTTTTAGCAGGTAACAAACGACGTGTACATATGACGTGTAATATGAAACGCAGGCGTGCGTGTGCGTGTGTGTGTGCGGCCGCAGAGGGCAGAGCATTGTTGCCCGGGGCAACATCCACCGGGTCAAAGCATGATTGCCCAATCAGCCAGTCTCGACAATCAGGCATAATTAGGCAACTCATGATTCTACTTAAACAGTTTTTCAATATTGTTACGTACAGAGGCTGACAATTGTTATAATAAGTGTTCCCTGTGTTCCCGGCGTGTTATTATTTTGAACATGTTTTGTATACGATTAAATTTAACAAAAAGGTATTGATAGTTGTAGAAATACACCATCATATGTTACGTTCTAAACCTATTCCCAATAAATTGATATAGTTGTGCAGCACATTTTGGCTATGCGAGTGAGCGGATGGAACAAACTTTGTCTTTGAAAATGAAAATGACATATAATTTTATAAGTTTATAGGAAGCAAATGTTTAGTCGCTCAGGGACTAGTAACGAAAGAGTCATCAAGGTCATTGCTAACGACGGATCATTATTTAGAATAGTAACACACAGCACGATATTTTAAGGTTTTATTTCTTTTAGAGCTTTCTCTGATGAAATTAATATTCACACATTCATACATTTTCTGTTTTCCCAGGTTGACAGGGCGATAAAAATTCTAAACAACCGGAATATCGGCGTTATTAAATGTTAATGATCATCAGTTGCCGTGGACGAGCGAGCGTCACGCGCGCGCTATCACAGCGTTATCTACTAGCGCCGTTTCAACGCGCCGCGAGCGTGGGTTTGGATTTCGCCGCCACGGAGTAATAAATTGGAGAAGAGGGCAGCGCAAGCATCGGCCGCAGTTGTAATTTACTGGGCCCCGGGAAATGCCAGGGGCCAGGGAGAAAGCGGCCGTCAGGTCGAAATGTGATTACGAGCGTCTTAAATGCTGTCGTAACTGGCGGAGCATCTGCCGACGCGACACACTGGAGTTCCGCACCGGCCTTTATATGATGTGAAAAAAATAGTTTAAGTTCAGCACAGAACTTGGTTGATTTAAACAGCCGGAGTTTCGCACCTTAGCCGGGGGGCAGCCACGATGGCTGGCCAGTGTCGCACCTGCCTCCGCGATTCATTTCTACTTACATCTCCTCCTTCTCCAACTCATCCACAACTACTTTCGTCTGTGAAACCTCAAGCTTATTTCATCAGCCAATCACAGACAACGTGCAATGACAGTAAAAGTGTGACGATCTATTCGGGCGCAACGAGCGTCGAAACCCGGGTTGTAGCCACAGTCCACATATGCATGGCTCATTTAGCAAGCCACCAACGTTTAAGAATAAGAAAATAAACTCTGCTGTGCAGAGCACCTGAGTCAGTATATGTAAAAAACTAAACACTAAAATAAAAATTTGATCTCTCTTTATAGAGCTAAATCCAGGGCGCTAAGTCATTGCAGCCCAGCCTCACTTGAGCTCTGCAGACCGGTCAATCCTTCGGGGAAAGCACTCGGTGGGCACTCTGCGACTATGTGCTCTATAGTTTGACTCTGCTGCTCCGCAGTCGCATGACTGGTCTTGTGTCATTCCCCATTTGTACTTCCAATAATTACATCTTCCCACTCCAGTGCGTAAACGATTGGGTATAGTCCACTGCTTCCGAGGAAGATTCATATCACCTACCGCTACAGTCGGTTCGGCTATCAAGAAGTGGTTCCGACCTTGAAAAGCGTCCCAGGAGGAAGTCCAGTTGGTATGGATGGTGAAGTTTGTGTCCATCAACTGGGAGGCTGTTCGTAGAGGTTTTTTTGGGTACAATCCAAAATGAACTGAGAGAGAAAAAGGTTATTTAAAACCGTCCTAAAATATTTATTTTATGCATGTCTATGAAAGTGGATTTTTTAACGTTTTTTGGGTAGCTTTCTAAACCCCAATCTTGTTACAATGTAACATCGCCAGTTGTTGGAAAGCATAATTAATGAATGGCCCAATAAATGGCAACTGGGTCCGGAATCGAACCTATAAAAGCTACTAACTTTTCACAGGATCACCTGTGAGCACCTTCTAGCTGTTTTTATTACTCGTACACACAGCGCACAGAGTTTAAAGCAAACGAAACGAGATAGAATGATGAGAGGGCTCTGAGAAGGGAACACTATACCCGGATTATCCGCAAAACCCCGCGCTCTGGTGCGGAATTCCGTTGTAACATTAATACATTTTCTCTAGCACTGTGCACAGTAGTTGCCAATGGACAGGTTTGTTAAGGAACTCCGGTGCACAGGTGGGAATCTCACAGACGGAGACTGTTCCTAGGAAGCGGAGCGTTGAAATGTTCTCCGGTGACCGGTATAAACTGGGCGGGTCCATTAGAAGAATGTTATCCACTTGGCTGCAAGCTCTCGGGCCAGGTTGCCTTATGGGAACTAGTGTCGTTATCATGTACTCCAGATACCTCTTCTGGGGTAATCGTCTGCCCTCACATGGGAAAGGCGTTTTTTCAGTCTTAATCGTGTTTCATTACAGGCGGAAATATGTGTAAACCCTTATTGTTTTAGACAATTTTATATGTGTCAGTCGTGGAAAATGTCTAATTAGAGATCCGAAAAGAAAAATGATCTTTATTTTTATTGTTGCCATAATTCGTTATATATAAAACCTTTCCCTGCTAAAGTCTTTGAAAGGGAAATAAATATTTAGTACACTATATCTCAAAAGGTAATTTTCAATCATGTCTTTTCCTGTTTGAAATGTACTTAAGCGTCCTGTAACATGTATCCATCTGCAATACAGATGTTGAGATCTTCATGTAACATTTTCTACACGTTAACCAACTAGTTTCTCTCAAAATAGTTTTTTAGTGATGCAGTGGTGAATAATATTTTTTCATTCACATTTTTTCATGCACTTGTTCTGTAAAAAAAACTAGAATATTGGGGATGGATTAACAGAAAACACAAAATCTACTAGTGAAACTCAATACCGCAGAAAGTTGAGGACTTCATAAACACATCTAATGAACCCAAGAGAAGGATAATTTATTCAAATTCTCTCGGTTCTAGTCGATGTCGACTTGGCGACAAAGTAAATATTGAAAAGTCGAGATCCGGATCGGACCAAGTGGAGTGAGCAAATCAGCCAGACACGCGGGTAGACTCATTAATAAAACATGTCGGGCGGGGGGCGCCAAACTACCGAGTGTTGGGGCGCAGGAACTGGGGCGGCAAATCGGAACACGGATCAACGGCACGGGGAAAATGATGATAACAATATTGTTTGGCTGTGAATTATGTTTATTGATGATTATTGCTACGGAATATTTTTGGAATGGGTTAAGACATTTCTGATTCTAAATAAAAAAGTTTAAGACTTTAATGAGAGAAAATAGCGTACCAAAGATACAAAAAAGGTGCAGAATGTTTTGTGGGATAAAAACTAAGTATGTCACTAGCCCAATTGTTTCGTTCCCGGAATAAAAACCAACATTAATTGTGACATATCCGATATAACAACATGAAATAGTTTGTTGGTCACAGAAACAACACCTATAACAGTAATGTATGCGCCACGATGTGACTAAAATGCTAAAATGCTCACACTAATAACAGAAAGAAAAATAGAAAGAATTATAGTTCGATATAATTCACTGTGTGTCTGATATAAATCACAGCACTAATTAATGTGTTCGCCACAATATCAATTATAAATGTCACACCAACAACACAAAAATATGTGTTCTCCACAATGTGAATATTATCAGTCACACCAACAACACCAATATGAGTTCTCCTATCCACATTGTCAATTATATCAGTCACACCAACAACACCAATATGTGTTCTTCACAATGTCAACATACCAGTCACATCAACAACACCAATATGTGTTCTCCACAATGTCAAATATGTCAGTCACACCAGCAACACCAATACGTGTTCTCCACTATGTCAAATATATCAGTCACGCCAAAAACACCAATATGTGCTCTCCACAGTGTGAAATATATCAGTTACACCATCCACACCAATATGTGTTCTCCACGATGTCAATATACCAGGCACTCAAAGAACATCAATATGTGTTCTTTACAATGAGAATTGTATCAGTCGCGCCAACAACACCAATAAATGTTCTCCACAATGAAAATAATATACAGAGCACACCAAGAACACCGATATGAGTTCTTTACAATGTGAATTATATCAGTCACACCTACAACACCAATAAATGTTCTCCACAATGAAAATAATATACAAAGCACACCAAGAACACCGATATGAGTTCTTTACAATGTGAATTATATCAGTCACGCCTACGACACCAATAAATGTTCTCCACAATGAAAATAATATACAAAGCACACCAAGAACACCGATATGAGTTCTTTACAATGTGAATAATATCAGTCACACCTACGACACCAATAAATGTTCTCCACAATGAAAATAATATACAAAGCACACCAAGAACACCGATATGAGTTCTTTACAATGTGAATTATATCAGTCACACCTACGACACCAATAAATGTTCTCCACAATGAAAATAATATTCAAAGCACACCAAGAAACCCGATATGAGTTCTTTACAATGTGAATTATATCAGTCACACCTACGACACCAATAAATGTTCTCCACAATGAAAATAATATACAAAGCACACCAAGAACACCGATATGAGTTCTTTACAATGTGAATTATATCAGTCACACCTACGACACCAATAAATGTTCTCCACAATGAAAATAATATATAAAGCACACCAAGAACACCGATATGAGTTCTTTACAATGTGAATTATATCAGTCACACCTACGACACCAATAAATGTTCTCCACAATGAAAATAATATACAAAGCACACCAAGAACACCGTTATGAGTCCTTTACAATGTGAATTATATCAGTCACACCTACGACACCAATAAATGTTCTCCACAATGAAAATAATATTCAAAGCACACCAAGAAAACCGATATGAGTTCTTTACAATGTGAATTATATCAGTCACACCTACGACACCAATAAATGTTCTCCACAATGAAAATAACATACAAAGCACACCAAGAACACCGATATGAGTTCTTTACAATGTGAATTATATCAGTCACACCTACGACACCAATAAATGTTCTCCACAATGAAAATAATATACAAAGCACACCAAGAACACCGATATGAGTTCTTTACAATGTGAATTATATCAGTCACACCTACGACACCAATAAATGTTCTCCACAATGAAAATAATATACAAAGCACACCAAGAACACCGATATGAGTTCTTTACAATGTGAATTATATCAGTCACACCTACGACACCAATAAATGTTCTCCACAATGAAAATAATATACAAAGCACACCAAGAACACCGATATGAGTTCTTTACAATGTGAATTATATCAGTCACACCTACGACACCAATAAATGTTCTCCACAATGAAAATAATATACAAAGCACACCAAGAACACCGTTATGAGTTCTTTACAATGTGAATTATATCAGTCACACCTACGACACCAATAAATGTTCTCCACAATGAAAAAAATATTCAAAGCACACCAAGAAAACCGATATGAGTTCTTTACAATGTGAATTATATCAGTCACACCTACGACACCAATAAATGTTCTCCACAATGAAAATAATATACAAAGCACACCAAGAACACCGATATGAGTTCTTTACAATGTGAATTATATCAGTCACACCTACGACACCAATAAATGTTCTCCACAATGAAAATAATATACAAAGCACACCAAGAACACCGATATGAGTTCTTTACAATGTGAATTATATCAGTCACACCTACGACACCAATAAATGTTCTCCACAATGAAAATAATATACAAAGCACACCAAGAACACCGATATGAGTTCTTTACAATGTGAATTATATCAGTCACACCTACGACACCAATAAATGTTCTCCACAATGAAAATAATATACAAAGCACACCAAGAACACCGATATGAGTTCTTTACAATGTGAATTATATCAGTCACACCTACGACACCAATAAATGTTCTCCACAATGAAAATAATATACAAAGCACACCAAGAACACCGATATGAGTTCTTTACAATGTGAATTATATCAGTCACACCTACGACACCAATAAATGTTCTCCACAATGAAAATAATATACAAAGCACACCAAGAACACCGTTATGAGTTCTTTACAATGTGAATTATATCAGTCACACCTACGACACCAATAAATGTTCTCCACAATGAAAATAATATTCAAAGCACACCAAGAAAACCGATATGAGTTCTTTACAATGTGAATTATATCAGTCACACCTACGACACCAATAAATGTTCTCCACAATGAAAATAATATACAAAGCACACCAAGAACACCGATATGAGTTCTTTACAATGTGAATTATATCAGTCACACCTACGACACCAATAAATGTTCTCCACAATGAAAATAATATACAAAGCACACCAAGAACACCGATATGAGTTCTTTACAATGTGAATTATATCAGTCACACCTACGACACCAATAAATGTTCTCCACAATGAAAATAATATACAAAGCACACCAAGAACACCGATATGAGTTCTTTACAATGTGAATTATATCAGTCACACCTACGACACCAATAAATGTTCTCCACAATGAAAATAATATACAAAGCACACCAAGAACACCGATATGAGTTCTTTCCAATGTGAATTATATCAGTCACACCTACGACACCAATAAATGTTCTCCACAATGAAAATAATATACAAAGCACACCAAGAACACCGATATGAGTTCTTTACAATGTGAATTATATCAGTCACACCTACGACACCAATACGTGTTCGCGCCACAACACACCATATGACTGTCAAGGCAAAAACATTTTTAGTCGTACAGTTGGTTAGGTTGTAAAAGTGAAGGAGATTTTCATCATCCTAATCCAAATTAATTCACAATCGCAACAAAACCTCTGTTACTTTATATCCCGGCCGACGCGGCGCTGTTATCCCGTATCTGTAATCAGCCCCGCGGCGCTGTGGCGCTGCCGGCGGCGGGCGAGGGGAGGGGAGTGGAGGTGGAGGGGGGGCGAGCGCGCCATACTACTGCACCACAGTCGCTCTGCCGCCGTCGCCGCGCTCGCGTCGTCGTACACAGAGTAAGCATCGCGACGTGCGTGTCGCGCCACAGAGTAACACTCGCAGTGACACACCGCCGCCAACATTTTCCCCCACGATCTGATCCGCATCCCCACGCTGGACAGCCGCGCAGTCACCCTGGACCCCTCCAACATCAAGAGGTGAGTGAAAACAATGTGTAAACCTTAGTAGTGGTCTGAGTTGAAGAGGAAAAGCTTACGATAGTGTTTAGTTAGAGAATCATAAGCTTGTGAGAATCATACATAGGGATCTGTTAGGTTAATCAAGACCCACGTGGACGAATGATACATGCTCGATGATGCACGTTGAATGCTTTACAACTTTTACTATCATAATTTACATTTCTGAAAGTGACATTGCACTAAGGGAAAATCCCAGTTAAAATATTAAAGTTATTTAAATTTTAACTCGTGAATTAACGTTAGTTGAAGTCACATAAACAACTCAACAACAAAACATTCAATTCAGCTTTCAAATGATTAGAGGATACATTACAAATGAAATAGCAATTGGCCTAAACCCCTATAATAACTGATGGTTTTAGAACCTTAATAAAAACAGTTATGAACCGGTGAAATTGTAGGGCTAGTTTGTAATGCGATAGTTGAAGCTTTCGTGTGAAATAAACGTTACAGATTGAATATATATTGATAATGAGTAGCCTAAAACATTTGACGTCAGAACAGGAGACAAATTGAAATGTTATTTGTTGATGTTTTTATACCTTGTAATGTAATTGTAATCCACCAGGACCTAAAAATAAATGTCGATTCATTGTTGATAAATTTTATATAAGTTACTTGAGTTTAATACTTTAAGTGCCTTGATCCACGTGTTAAAACGTAAACTTCTACTACCATTTGTCCCGGTAGCCGGACCATTCAAATTATTTTTATTGATTTTGTGAACATTCCTTTTATGTACCTTACATCGCTGGATAAATTTATCGATTAGGCTAATCCGTTATCTGTAGTTTATTAACACTGATCTGGAATCAAAGATAAACCACAGGATCAATAAGAACGTTAGGTGGCCGCAACCTTAAAGGTTATTTTTGTTAAATGATCGTTTCAACATTAAAATTATAAAAGCAAAAGTCATTACAGGAATCTGAATTTAATTCAAATATTCTGCAGAAATCATTTTTTTAAATGATGTTTTACAGATGTAAACGGGATTTATTGTCATGATTTTAAATTTGGGTTAGAATATATTCCTTGAGTTGCACTTTAAGCTACACAAACTATTCGAAATGACTGTTTAATATCACTTTATAGTTATATATCGTAACGAAAAGAATTGAAGAACTTAAATATAAGCATTTTAACGATGATTTAGGTCATTTATCATATTTAATAATAGGCCTAAATTTAAAGTCAAATCATTGAGTTTAGTTAAATCTAGACTAAAATAACAACTATAGCACATTTTAAATAGAAATTTCCAATACTAAACAATTAGTTTATTCTCGAACGAGGTAGCTTAAAATGTTAAAATATTTAAGTAGCGATACTTAAACCATTCTAATGAATTTTCGCACTGTCACTGCATGATATCCTTCCATCCAACCTGTTGATGCCATGTGGATAAAACTTTGTAAACCAAAGCTCTGATATGGCGATAGAGCATTGTCGGCTGCTCTAGCCACAGCTAAGTTTGATTTCGTTTTAAACTTCTTTTAATAAAAACGTGGATTTAGGCCTACCAATAAACTACTTCCAGTTAAAATTTTTAAGTGATTTCCTCTCAAATTCGGCTCAAAAACTATTTTACTTTGTTAGAGAGTGAGAAATGTTAAAATCCCACACAAGTATAGTCACACAATATGGAGATTACTTATGTTTCCATCGGTTTATAACTCCACGCGATACAACCCCATATGGCTAATGTATGAAGCTATCAACTCGACACGAAACGGGACCGCGAACATTACATATATTAAATACCGGTCGGATTTTTTCAACATAACTAAATGGAAAAGAGGGTGGGGCCGACAGAAAGCGATAAGCTTGACGACACATTTAAACGTAACCGGTAAGCGCGCGCCGACTGTTTCTGTCTCCGGAGCGATAAGAATCTGGCTGTGGCCACATGGAGCAACGCTGCTGCTCCACATTGTCGCCATAGAGTAATGTGCATCACGCCACTTTCTACCATAGAGTAACAACCGCTTGTACGACAATAGCAACGTTAAACATTACATTTTTAGACCTTACACTTACCGTTATTGCGTGAGTCATATTAGTTCAAATTGTGTTTTATCTACAGGATGATTAGATGAACTTCGTGGATTAATGTTTACGTATTCGTGTATTTTACAAGTTTTTTTTTATGGAATGAGAACACATTGGGATATCATAAGAAATTGCCAAGGCTACTCAAACTCTTATGAATTGAAGTTGAAGGCACTACAAAAGAATGTAGTGGTTAGGTTTTATGCATATCTTCCAATTGTTTATTTACATTTAATTCAGGAAATTCTTTTAAATTTAGCTAAGTTTGATTTTTTAGCTTGGTCTGATTTTTTAACTGAAACAATTTAACACAAAGACCCGGGTTAGAGCCCCTCATTGACTCATAGTAGGCCTATATTACAGACTCGTTTTGCGCGTTATTAAAAGAGGAACAATCACAAAAGTAATAACGCTAAAATCACAAAAACACATTAATCTGGAGGATTTGCTTAAAAATTATTTGTAGGTCTTAAACTTTTTATGGAGTTCAAATATAATAAAATTACAATACTTATCTTACTATCAGTATACCGGCACCGGGGGGCAAGCATTTACTAGACAAACCTTATAAGACGAGCTCGTTCGCTTCCTTCATTCGCCTGGCGAAATGGTGCTGCACTCTGGCACAAAAAAAAATTAATTGACCATAGATTGAGCACGTTGGTTTATTTCTACGTTATCAGTTGATTTTTGTTCAATTTAGTAGCTACAAATATTCCGATTAGGAAATCTATAATGTGGGGAATTATATGGGCCAACTGGATTTTTCCTAGTCGTGGGACCAGCTGCAATAGATTCTTTATAGCCAAAACCCTTGATTAAAATGAAAAATAAAACATCCTTGAACGAAAAAATTTTGCCTTGCCAACAGTGCTTTTTTAGAGGGTAATAAACATTTAAACAAAATGCTTGAGTTCATTAAACAAAATTAAAATTTAGACATTATAATCTTTTACAATACGGCTATTTAAAGTACAAAACTTTAGTTTATTGCGGTAACTATAAAGTAGTGAGGAAGTTTGCGCGGCCATTTTCCCAAAGGCGTTTTAAAAGCCCCATAGCTGAAGCATACAAATAGTTTTCAGGGCTTTAATGCTTGTAATTCTTTCTACAAACTTTGAACTACTTAAAAGACTATTTTAAATACACAGATTATGAGAATTCATTAAATATAAATAGGTTTTGTATTTTATCTCGGAATAAAGTTAAAATCATCGAATCATTTAAAATTAGCCTAAATAAAATTTGATTTGACAAAAGTCAGATTGAGACAACAGCTATTGAGAAAGTAAAAACTCTAACTAAACTTAAACCTATTTGGAAGAAAACGACTTTTATTGAAAATAAGATAACAAGTCGATGAACGAGAATTTAATGACATGAAGAATTTTTCAGTGAGTTCCCAATTATTACCTATTTATTATGAATGTTGTAGCCTATAATGATTTTGAAAACCCTTCAATTAAAAAAGTTAAATAGTATCACAAAATGAAATGTCTAATGTATAATAAAAAATATATACAAATTAAATTCCTGAATATTGAATCTATGCTAATGATAAACGAATCTGTTCGACGAAATATTACTATTTTATGTTATACTATAATATCCATCTTACAATTGTCTCTTTAACTACAGTTAAATACGTAGTTATAACCAAGTTATCATTGCCAGTATATTTTATATCAAAATTCCACCCCTACATCCCTGACTCAGCAGCTTCCGGCGGGAGAAAGTCCCTTATCGGCGTTATCAGCTTATCACGTGACCGCTCTGCGCTGATCAGCTGATCGCCACCGATCACCTCAGGTGCCAACATTTACATAGAGTATCACTTTGTTCCGACCGTTTACCTCGCCACCTAATAAAGATTATCTGTTAAGTTAACGGCGACTGCTACTTCTTTTGGAGTGTTAGGGTTAATTATGAAGATTAATTGGAGTTGATATCGGAATTATAATGTGTGCTGTGAGTATGTACAGTTCGATTTTGTTGAATCCCAAAAATCATTTTATTTAGTGTAAAAAAATCGGCTGGCTGCTAAACAAAGGATTTTTCGACAAATGAAAAGAGGATAGGCTATTTTTATTAAAATAATCGAGTACTGTCAGCCCCCGAAGTTTGTGACATCTTTTAACGAACATCCTGTAGGCCTATGTTACTTAACTAGACAGAAAACTTGTCGAAAGTTAATTTTTCATTTTATTTTAATTAAATTTTAAAAAACTTTTATTTAAAACATATTCATTTTGTTTGTTTAAATACACTATGACTGACGTTTCTTACACAATTATTGTAAAATAACAATAATTATACAGCCACATTTTACAAGTTTATTTCGAGTACCGGTGGATGAAATGGCTAAATTTCCATTTATTCAACTTCGACACATCCCACGAGTTCAATTTTGCTCTAAGGTCTAAGTTTGTTTTCATTAACGGGAACTGTAAACATCCAATTGTATATTTCCCCAAGAATGAAATGACAACTTAGTACCCCGGTTGGTGGAAGTTCTAAGAAACATCATTCTGAATTGTTTTTATCTCGTAGGGCATGTTATGGGTTGAGGCAGACAGTTAACTTCTTTAGGGAGTTATTTTCACCCCTGTAATATACTAAAAAAACATGCCTCATCATTCCCTGTTTCGGACGTGTTAATATAGTTTGTTAAAATATGTTTTCTTGTAGATAGGTACATTTTTTAAACTGTTAAGGTATACAAGATCTCATGTATTCAACTAAATTACTGCCATAATTAAAAAAAAAATTTTATTTTTATTTTTTTTTATTTATTTATTGACCATTGACAATTGTATAAATTGCATAGGTTTTTTACAGATAAATGCTACAAAAATGTTGAATCATAAGTATAGTATTTTTAGAATTTGTCTTGAAGAATCAAATTGGTTGAAAACAGAGGAATCCAAAACCATGTTTTGTCCAAAAGCCAACTGCGCTAAGAGCCCAAAAGTGAAGATGACTCCTAAGGTTTTGAGCATATTACAAAGGCGCTATTAACTTTTCTCAGTATAACTTATTGCTATTTATATTTTTATTCGTATAGTATTTTTCAACTTAATAAACAATCCTACTTGGTATGTTAACAATCATTTTTAGTAAAATTTATTCATGATAAGATTTACATATCATTAATTGGTGTTCAGATTACACCACTATAGACCTACATCATAGAAATGGACCTACATATTCTATTCTTAGTGACTATATGTTTAAGAGAAATCTAAATTTATAAAGTATAGGCCTACCAACAAAATGTAACTAGTAAAAATAATTTGGTTTAAAACAATCTTTCACTTGTAAATATAAACGACATTTATAACTTTCGCCGTTTAAAAATATAACCTTTATTTTAACACTTCTTAGCAACTTATTATTAACGTTTTTAACTTAAATCGCTGTATTTTACACTATTTAAAAACCACCCTACTGTATTTTGTATCGTCCACAGAATAATAGTTTCAAAATTAAACTTTTGTCGTTATTATTAACCTATAAAACATGTAAATTCGTCTGCGAGCGTTCACAAAACACGTACCGAGCCCGCTCACTGCCTGGGGCGCCATATTATTTAATGCCCAAGAGAACATCCTCGTTGTGAGAATTCTGAGCTATCTCGAGAAATATTGTAGCGCTCGAGGCGAAGCGCAGGCTACTCCAAAATAAGTCTGGCTGATTGAGGTCCTTTGTTCGTTTTGAAAAATTTCGCCCGCGGGTAGAAAGTGTCGAGTCGACGCTGCCACTTAGACTGGCCCGGGGCACGGCATTGTAGTGCCCGGCGCTGCCTGCCGGCCAATGGGGGAAACATGAGTTACAGAGCACCGAGTACATGAGTACAGAGTGTAACGAGAGTGTGTCAGGGTGGTTGACGAGTAGCACGTGTATTTTCAATTAAATACTCGTTGAAAAGTATGTATTGCTTTGAATAAGTTTTATCAGTAAATATTTGTTCTTTAGTAGGTCTATTAAGAATTTAGTAAAATATACAGTGGTGAAATGTGAAATCGTTACGTTAACGAGTAGAAACTATTTTATTCGTGAATGTGATGATATTCTGAATTAACTTGTAATTTGATCTATGTATTTGCTATTTCTTATTTGACATGTTGGCTTGTCGTTTATTTATTTAGCTTCCTTTGACCTTTGACCTTCCAGACCTTTGATTTTCTGACAGTTCACAAAAAATTGCTCTATTATTATCAATTTATACACATGTTTATGAGCAACATATAAATTTAGCGAACAGATTTGTCATGTGTAGCTATTTATGAGATATTGTTATGCTACAATGTAATTGGATATTATGTCTGTTTGTAGCATTGAAAATAAATAAATTTAATAAAATTGAATTGAATTGAATCTTTCGGGTAGATCAAACTTGCAAACCTTCAATGGAAAAATAATACTAATACAAATGAAATAAAAATAATACTAAGTAGCAAATTACCGCCCAAAGGAATTGCTTAATAATCGTATATTCATGTTTGGAACGAGCTGCTGATTTTTTCTCGAAGCAACCGCATAAACCAGTTCGTTTGGATCATTTATAAGGTTTCCCACTGGTGATTCAAAGCCACCCAGTTAAAAGCTAGCTTGGTAGCCCGGAGCGGCCCGGAGCCCCCGTAGTGCCGCTAAGAGCCAAACTTGGGGCGCAACATTAAATTAACAGCTTAAGTTGTTATCGAGCACGTGAGCCCGCGTATCTGGGCGTGCTCGCTCCGTGATCAGTAACAGTCGTGTTCGCCATTTATACTTTCAAAATTTAAAAGATCAGAAAATGGACAGAAACGATTTTTATTTTATTTAAATTTAGATTTGGATAAGGTCAAAACATCACAAAGTTATATATTTGTTAAAAAATCCTTACAATCTAAAACAAAACTATTATTTAGTTGCAGGATAAAAACTTGTCAACCATTCTAAATTTACAGTTGATTTCCAAAAAAATTTGACTAATAGTGTACAGTTAGTTATTTAAAGATCGAGCTTTATTTCGGAAGATCAATTTTTAACAATAAATCATAGGGAGAAGTATAAATCATTCTCCTATTTTCTGAAATGAATCCTCCATACAAACGAGACTTGAGTAAAACTTAAAAATTATGTTTTTATTTCACACTGATTCAGCATAACCAGCATCCCTCTTATATGTATTTTTCATCCTTTAAAGCAGCGAACACATAAATTAAGTAATTCACACAGCTTGTTTGGTGACCTTTTTATCCATGCAACAGTGGCATCATTTTATAAAAGCAAAAAACAAATCTTTAAGATACTGATACACTTTACCACCTTTAAATATTTTTTGTGGCAAGTCTCCTTCTGCATTTTCCCAAATAGACTGCAGATCCGTGCATGAAAAGTGTTGTACAAAGTATAAGATGATGGTTCCTACAGCATAGGCATAGGCCTACTGAAAGAACGGGGGATTCGAATCCACGACATCGCTGCCACAGTTCCGAAGAATACCTTGCCATCCACAGTGTCTCAACAATATTACTTACCTATTTACTGTTTTTACAAAGAAGTTTTTTAGGTTTAATTCCTCGCAAATCTCGATAGTAGGCCCAAGTGTCAGCCGCGGCCCGTGACTCAAACCGCCGCTGATGGCGCTTTCTCTAGATTAGTGGGGCCGAACTCTTCACGACTTCATCTTCAATTCCACCCCCACCCCTCCCTCCTCCCCTTATATGTTCACTTCTCTTGACTTAATACCTCATCTCCGCCGTCCGGCCTTTCTCTATTTATATTGCACATTTCGCAACCAGGAAGGTGAACAACGTGTGCTCAAGAGTCAAGGTCTCACGTGATGATCGGTCACAAAATTATCAAAAGATTTAAGTTTTTGCTTTTAGTAAAAACTTCACTTGTTTGAGTTGAAGGATTTATACAGTATCAATGAACGTGTTGATTTAAAAGTCAAACGTGTACGTGTGAGGATCCAAAATGTTAAAAAATGTTAAAGGCATTTCTCTTTACATAATACGTTGCCACATGGCAATAATAATACTTGACGTCAATGGAAAACTCCAGTTAGGTTGTTTCAGTCGTGAGGCGTTATCTGATAGTTGCATTCCTGTCTCCTATTCAAATTCACCTAACCAAATCTGTCTTCATCCAACTAAATCTAATCCAACTAAATGCGACCTAGCCAACTCCAATTTAACTCAACCAACACCAAACAAAATTTATTCCGACAGTGTTTTTAGAACCATGATCTGGCGGAGCCCCTACGAGTTGTGGGTAGTCTATCAAATGCCACTTGCAATATATCCAGGTCAATGTACAATGTATCCAAGTCAAAAATCTAAATTGTGTTTGTTGGTATCGATCATCTCTGTCACGTTTTATAAATGACAAACAAATTTCAAGCCGCTTTATTTTGCGCTGTGCTGTGTTTCTGTGCCGCTGCCTCGCCCCGCTCCACTCCAGGTGCGCGCCCGCCGTGCCGCGAGGGCCGCCGACTACGACGCTCTCTGTAGCCGCCGCCGCCGCGGGCAACTACAGCGACGCGCTCTGCCTGCGGGCACGGCAACTACAACGTCAGCTGCTCCACAGAGAACACCATTCGATGCTAATATCTCTCCTCATCTCAGCTCCTTATCATATATATTGACCACTAAATAATACCGGGAAAATACTCGCCGTGGGTTTTCTTTTTCACGCCTTTGTCTTCTCGTGACGCCATTCGTATTCCAACGAGTCATTTTATTCATAGTGGTTGAATAATTTTTGAAAATGTTGTATATGGATCCGGAGTGAATGTGGGATGCGGAAGTAATTACGGAGGTCATACATGGATCGTCCTTTGTGCTATGAAAATGAGATTTGTAGATTGTTTAAGTTAGGATTCTCCGCGGTGGACCTATAATTAAGAGGGGCTGAGCCCCCTCTCAGAACATCATACAGTACTTCACCTGCTCCCATTTGGCGCCTTTTTAAAGTCCGATATGAGTGGGAAGGATTTTAAATAAAAGAAAAAGACTTGGGCTATTTAATTCGCTTTTTATTTGTTATGATTTGAAACAATATTAAACTACAATGGTTCAAATTTGATCAAATTTAGACCATCATAACTTAAAATGGATAAAAAAAATTTAAAAGCGAATCAAATAGCCAATGTCTTTAGCTTTCATTTAAAACATCTCCCACTTTCATGGGACTTAAAATAAAGGTGTCAAATGGGAGCAGGTGAAGCACTGCATGAATCGGCGAGACCCAGCCTCTATATCTTCAGCCGCTGAAACTGCTGGGCGAGCAGGCTACTGTATGAAGTCGTCAACGAATAGCATTAATTAATTAAAAGGCCTAATTTCCCCGGCCAAATCTCCTTCCCCGCAATCATCTACTTGAGGGCTGGGTCTCACATCCACAGTGTTTTACACCGAATCCTAGATATTGTTTCTCGCCCTCAGAATGGTTGTGACCAATGCGACACGTTTTCAGATAGTTCCGCAACGGTCAATTGACTGCGCAGGCAAAATAATCGCTCTATCCTTTTAGCCCCCTCTTAATTTGCATACTAGATCAAGAGACCTAACTATACAAATTTTTAATAATATGCTTATTTAATAGACATTGTTTGTTATATGATCAAACGTTGACTCTTCGAGATTCGGCAATCACAAATATATACACTCCTATTTACATTGTAAGTTAGCATCATGAGATGTAAAGTTGTTAAAATATACTGAAGATAAACCTCATTGACCACTAGCCTCATTATGCAACACTATGTCACATTACTATTTTTGAACTATCTACTATGAAACTTCATTGAACAATTTTATTTAAGTCTTGTTAAAATTATAAGAAATTAATAAGAAAATGAAATGCCGACATTTTAAGAGCCATCTTCACCTTTGGGCCAGTAGCCCATTGTTGCGCAGTCGGCAATGTTGACCATACGGCTTTTAATGCAAAACATGGTATTTTATTCCCCTGTTTCGGACGCCGTTTTTCAACCGATTTTCTTTAAACTTGGTAAGTGTATAGTTGAATAGTTATATAAGGCCCCTCATACCTCGAAATGTTAGAAATTTAACAAATATTACTAAGAAAACCCGAGTTGCATTGCGACCCGAGAGAGTAATATTTGTTAAATTTTCTAAATTTCGAGGTATAAGGGGCCTAATATAACTATTCAACTAAACACTAACCAAGTTTAAAGAAAATCGGTTGAAAAACGGCGTCCGAAACAGGGGAATAAAATACCATGTTTTGCATTAAAAGCCGTAAGATTAACATTGCCGACTGCGCAACAGTCGGCTAGTGGCCCAAAGGTGAAGCCAAATTCTTAAAGAATTTTAAAATCGGCTATTTTGTACCTCGATTGCCACATTTGTTACCAACTCAAATCCGGTCGTCCTGACAGAACAAGTCGCCTCGAACTAATGGTTTAATCCTTCAATCCCAGCATCAGCTTAGGACATTATTTAGATATAATTAGATCGTATCTGTTACGGGGCAGACCGGAAAGGAATATATCTAGTTAAAAGCGCTTTCTGTCAGCCTAGGACATAATTATTTAAAATACTACACAATAGACTTGAATTCCCTACAGAGTTGTCAATATTAATTCAACCTATTTCAATTATAAACACGTGTTTTGATACATCACATATTAGTTTTCTCTCGGGTTTTAAAAACGCGCAGTTTTAAAATAATTCATTTTTCCATTGAAAGAGCGCCGTTGCGATCGCTGCGGGCGGAGGTAATTCCGTTAAATAACCAAAGCGCGTGTAAACCTATTATTGACACTGGGATACTGGCGCTGGCATATTTACAGGCTCTACATGTACATCTCTATGTACATAGGCAGCGGCTAACATGATCAGCTCGATACAAACAGCGAACATTGCAGATCTGCACCTGCATCAAACAATGTGCGAGCGATGCCCATGCCGCTCTGTGAACTGCAATAAGGGTCGCTTTATCATCGGTCGCTGTACAGTATGTCGATGGTGTTGTCGTTTGTAGTGTATCTGTCTATAAATAAGACTATATGTTTTATATCATAATTATTAAGGTTTAACTGAAAGTAGTAAACTGACTAACCTATGCTGCTGAAACATGGACTCTTCTAAACTCGGATGCCAATGCCCTGAGAATATTTGAAAGAAGGATACTAAGACGTATATTCGGTCCTGTAAGAGAAGGCGATCAGTACAGCATGAGAACAAATAGGGAGCTGGAAGAGCTGATGGAGGGAGAGGATATTGTTAGAGTAGTTAAGTCAATGAGGTTGAGATGGCTCGGTCACGTGGTGAGAATGGAGAACTGTAGGATGCCTTTGGTATTATTGATGGATAAATTCATGGAACAAGAAAGAGGGGTCGACCTAGGAGGAGATGGTTGCAGGATGTAGAGGATGACCTGAGAAAAATGAGGATTAGGAATTGGAGGGAAAAGAGCAAGGAATAGAGAAGAATGGAGAAAAATTGTGATGGAGGCCAAAGCTCATCATGGGCTGTAGCGCCGAAGGGTAAGGTAAATAAGTAAACTGACTGGTGCACTGGTAACCGAGGTGTTTACAGGGCTTGGCTCACAATCCTACGAGGTTGCTAATTCCAAAACCGCCGGTGGTTCTATTTGCCTCTTGTTTGTTAGGCATAGTTAATAAATAATTATGCTTGGAGTAAGAAGACCAGTATTTGGATTTTTTTTCTTTATCAAAAGGTATCAAAGTCTTTGGCACAGAAGAACATAAGTATGTTCAGTCCTCGTGAATAAGCTACAATAGCAAGAACCCATTTTATAGAACAGGAAAATCGCCTTGACAACCAATGTCAAAGAATTAATGATAATTCTTAAAAGCTGCATGAGGATTTTTTTTGTGGTAACTATGGATTCCAATTTTTTAAATAATACGGTACTTAAAAAAGAGATGATTTTTTTGGAAGACATTGATGATTTTAATTAACAAATAACTGAACCGAAAAAGAGACTTCACCATTTTTAAATGCAACAATAAAGTCGAACAGCTGAGAAATCGTATCACCAAAAAGCAGGCACAGTAGAAGCAGGCACATCGGCCACACCAATTTTCATTGAAAAAAAACTAACTATAGAAATGAACAATAATCAACCGGATTAGAGCCAGATCCTCTTCCACTTGAAACCGGGCCTTGTCAGATCGCCCCTTTCACTTTCCTGAGCGCCATCACACAAATGAGGACTCCCTAATGAACGCATTACAACACCCACCGCAATCAGCGATCGGACGGGCATTAAAATAAATGTCGGATCACTTTAGAAAATTTAGTTAGCATAAGAAAATAAACAAGCTATTATTCATTATGATCAGATGGGACGACCGCGGTGTGAGTGGGCAGTGCCAACCTAACCGACCGGTCACCATCACACCCACAATACCCAGCGATCACTCATAAGTTGGCAACCCTGATCCGACATAACAGAGAGAGTTGGCAATACTGCAAGTGTCATTTCGCATTATACTTTCTCGGCGCTTAGGCTCGATTGAAAAGTGGTTTAAAACGGGCAATGAGTTTAAAATGATTGATTGCGAAAGGGATTTAAGTAAGTAGGAACGGTCGTTGTACTTAAAAAGGTCGAGCGGCTAATAAATCTGGAGGCGTTGTAATGCTGCGGATAAATCTTGTGGTATATCAAATGTGTCAATTAACGGTTCAATTAATTTATGAGCTCATTTATGCAGAAAGAGCGAGCGCTTCCGTCGCAGCACATCTGCGTACTCATTGGCATCCAGCACGATTGGTGGTTACCCAATTTAGTTTGGTCACAACTGATCTAAACATTATGTTACCGTTGCGGGTCAACCATCCACCTTAGTTTAAAAGTCTTTGTTAGTATATCAGATCAAAGAACAAATCAAAAACAATTTATCTATTTTGTTTCTCTTGAATGGTCTATGGCAAAAACATTATATTTCCACCCTTCAAATCCACATTTACGCGCATAAAGTAACACACTACTAGAACATTTTTTCACAAACTACTAATAAATGTATAGGTACAGTGAGAATTTTAATCTATCTAATTGTAAACAATCAAAAATATTCATCTAATTAATTTTTTTTTAAAGCCATGGAATATTGATTTAATTCTTTCTTTATAGTGAAACATTTTCAGTTCAAAATTAAAACAATAAAACCGGCCGCTCACCAAAACGGACGCGACAAATCATCTTACGACTTCACGAGCGAAGGTAAATCATATGTTATTACCTTCGCATGCAAAGTCGTAAGGTCTTTTGTTGCGTCTTGTCGTGTCGCGTCCGTTTTGGTGTGCGGCGGCCTAAATGGTAATATTCAACCATTTGTAAATGGTTTAACCACGAGTAAATGTTTAAGGATTCATTTTATACACGCTCTTAATTGTTTCATTGTTGAGGTACAGCAGTTCTTCCATTTGCCACTAGTGTGACTTTACGGATTAGTGCTCAACCAGGCATTAGCAAAGGAAAATACATTTTTTACCAATTCATTGGTGTATAGCGCTGTAGCGCCATGCGTGTTCCCAGCGGCGGTGAGTGCGGCGTATCCTTGACCTACGCCGGTGCTGTGTGCAGTGCAGTCTCGGTTGGTGCAACGGTGATGCAACAAGGTGCATCTCACGGTGGATCCCCTCCTCCCCCTCCTCTCTTGTTCACGTCACCTGGGAGGGGAGGGGGGAGTGCTAGATAACACGGAGGGGAAAGGCTGCCGGTTCGGTGTTGTTGATGGCTATGTTTCTTGGACCGAAAAATAAAAATTTTGGGTTACACTCTAGCTGGAAACTTATTAAAATGTTTCCTGCATTTTATAATAGTTTGTTATTAGATGAGAAGAGAGAAGAGTTTGGTAAGTTTAACACAAATTGCGCAAGCAAATTAATAATTTTCCATCATCATTTATTAGTAGACCACTAATGAATTTGAGTCCCATTATTTTATGTATAATAAATGCATTTCTGTAATGGACGTATACAATTAGTATATATTACTAATTTCTTCTACATCACAACGTCTATTAAAATAGTATATTCATGTTTTGTACTACCTTCAATTAAAATATTTAATGAAAACCTAAGTTATAGGAAAGAGATTAAATAATTTTTTCGCAAACATTATTTAACATCAATAACATAAATATGTTATAACTTAACTGGCTATACATTTTCATCAGCATTAACGTTGACTTTTTCCAAATTTCTCTTCAAGTTCATCTCCACAAGGACTTTCATCATCCTTGAGGGACGGCGAGATTAATTTAAGCCAATGTCGTCCCCCAGGAGTACGGCGAGATGAGGACGCATTGTGAGGTAAAAAAGGTGAAATTCACCCGGCTTGTTGACAGACACAGAGTAAGAAACGCAATGTTACATGAGTGATGAGTGTAAAAGCGCGCGCGACACAGAGCACACAGGACAGAGGCTCTGTACACACCTGTCTCCGCACGAGAGAGTTGCGCCTCACTCGGTTTACCGCCCGGGGCGCTTCTGACCGCTACAAAGCGGCGCCCGGGGCGTAAAATAACTGACGCCGACCATCTTGCGGCCCACAACTGCTCTTGGTCAAACAAAGGGGATTGTGGGGTAATTAATTGTTAAATTGGTAGAACCTCGTAAGAGGTTGCGTTGTGGAATTTGTTTATGAATTTTTATTGTGAGGTGTTTTAGATCGAGAATCTTAAGCAACGGGCTCTTTTAATGATAAGAATTTGAAACCCTGGAAAGTTAAAATTTATTGTTTATCCATTTCTCCCTTTATGTAACGGTGGTAACATATATATATATAGTAAAAAAGAAAGCATTTCTTTGTCAAATTGACAGATGTTTAAAAACTTCATCTTTAAAAATAATCAATTAACTCTTTAACTAACTATTATGATTATGAGTATCAGCTACAAGTTTAATATGAGTAAAATTTTACCAGAACAGAACAGTTTTGTATAAATGATTTATTTGTTCTACTATTTGAAATTTATTAACATAGATTGGATTGAATAATTATATCTCTCAGAAACAATTTATTGAACCGTTTATTTTTATAAAAAGTTGACCTTTTATAGAATTTATAATAATTTACTATGCATTTCATTAATACAATCTATCTATATATTAATAGGCAAGCATGTTTCTTTTCCTCCTTTTTTCTCAGCTCGTGTGCATCGTAGGAGAAATCCGCGCATACCGTTACATAGGTATAGTCCTGTAAATGAGCAGAATCCCATTCTAATTCTCTTTGGACTCCGGGGCTATGCCCCACGCAGGCTTTTAAAGTTCTAATGTTAATCTTATGGAGAAAGGAGAATGGAATGAATCATTATACAGCTGTTGTAAAAACAAGTGCTAGAAAATTAGGAAGAACAGATGTTTTAGTTCTAAAATGTTTTAAGCTTCTTGGGTCCAGATCAACCGAAATTTTGATCAAATTTCGATCAGGAGGCGATCTCTATATAGTAATAATCAACATATGACAGTAACAAAAGAAAAGTCATTGATCGACGATGTGATTTGTTTATTTACCATGTCATTCAGCATTATCTACAATGATCAGGTACTGTTTTTTTCGACTTGGCTTTCTTGTAATTTATACATTTTTATATTCCATTGTACACATCAGTTGTGGTAAATAATCTACTCCCATAAAACCGGGGATTCAAAGTCCTCAAACTTCTAAACCTTTTCTCCCTGTCCCGATAAATGGCGAGTCCCGGGCGCCCGTCAGTCCGTTAGCGGAGGGACGGGTCCCGCAGGAGTATCACAATTATTCGGTAGCCACGGACCCGCGGAGAAGGTGGAAGGTGACGGCGATATGGAGCGATTATGTAAATGTGAGAGTGGGTGTGTGAGGCCCGCGACCGACTACTGTCGCTGCCACCTTCCACCTTCCATGCCAACCGACCAACCACCGGTCCTACCTTCTACCACCGAGCTACCACCCAATCACATCTACCTTCTAACACAACCTCTACTGGGTAAACAGTAACTTCTAACAACAAACGCCTTCAATCTCAAAGTGTATCCCTCTCCAAGAAATACCATATTCACGTAGGCCTAACTGACAGTGCATCCTCTTACTGCATGTGAGTATCACATACTAGTTGTTATCAGCTTGGAACTACATTGTATACCACTTAACCTGGTTTTCATCCACACTCTCTTTTATGTATTCATCCAGTACTTGTTGCTTCTCCTTGAAAAATAGTTTTTTATGTGTACTGCCAACCACTATATCACCGAAAACTTTTATTTATATAAGCCTATTATTCTGATTTTCTAGCATACTCACTATTTTATACCTTCGCATTCAATATACGCATTTGAGCATTTCACAAAATACTACATTCCACAAAACTAAGGTACTACCTCCCACGATCGACGCGTCATCGTCACCTCGCTCAAGGGTAACGTTTAGAAACTCACACAGTAGCAAATTTCCAACAACTACGCCACTATAAGGTTAACGATGCAGCATTTTTGTTCAGAAAGTCCACGTCGTGCTGCAAACCAGGCATAGATTAAATGTAAGTGGCCGTGTATACACAGAGCAAGATGTTTATATTCCAGCGCGCATGTTCATACATCTCGTAAAAGGCATTTCCTCCAATCAGCGAATGTACGATCAGATAGCGCGCATAATGGTTTAATCCGGCATGTTAGCCGCACATAGACCGTTAGCACCCGTGTGGGGGAAACGGCGCAAAGTGCTCTAAATACATCAGCCTTATCAAGGGCCGCCGCGCTCTGGGGAGAACCTGTTCCCGAACGTAAATATTCATATGTCAATAAACAATGCTAAAGAGTAAACACGCCGCCATCCGTTATCATTAACGAAACGTAGTAAAGCATCAACTCATCTACCGGAATTACGGGTCCGGCTGGCGAGGAGGTGGTGGATGAGCGGGTAGTGCAGTTACAGCTTCTGATGAGGATCCTACACACTCCGTGTAGATAACTCTATTGATCTTGTGAAGCAAATTGGAGGATTCTACAATTTCTCTGTAGGGAATTGGTGATTGGAGGACCCTAAAACTTGCGTGGGAGGTATATCAGAGGATCCTTCTACCTCTATGTGAATTAATTGTGATCCCTAAATCTTAAGTAGAGGTAGTTAAGCCTACAACGACTAAAAACCAATCATCACCACTACAGCTCCTGTAAAGAGAACTGGATGATGGTACAACTTATTTTAGGGTAGTGAAGAATTGAGCAGCTTCTGTGGGGAGAATGGGATGATTATACATCTTATTTGAAGAGTAGTTGAGGATCCTTCTATAGAGCTTCTATAGAGAGCAATGGAGGATCTTAAATCTTTGGTGTGGAATCCTACAATTTATTCGGAGAGGAGCGAAGAATCTCTCAGATTCTATGGTGAATTGTAGAGGCCCTATAGCTTTAGTAGCACAGGATCCTACAGCATCTGTGGAGAGTAGTGGATGACAGCAAATCTCCTTTCGAGAGAATTCAAGTGAAGGGTAGAATCCTACGGCTTCTTTGATGGACAGTATCAGAATCATAAAGATGCTATGGTGAAGGGAGTAGCATATTATCTTACACTATGCTGCTGGAGAGTGGCGTATCGATCCTAAGCCTTTTATGAACAGCAGTGGAGGATCCTACGATGTCTGCGGAGAATGGTAGATCATTAACAGCTTCTTTGAACCAATATTGCAACTACTACAATGGGTGCGTAGAATGTAGAATCCTGCGGTCCCTCAGACGGGTGGAGGTATAGAGGAGGACCCGCAGCTCCTGTGTCGGGTAGCCCGGCGAGCTGCAGCTCCCGCCGTCATTATACACGGGGGAGTGGCGGCTCGGCATCGCCAATTGCCGTATTGTTCTCTGCCGCCTCCGGAGTCTGCTTGACACCCGCGGTCTCTCCGGTTCGCGTCGTTTCACGCACCTTTCACGTTGTTAATTCGACCCTCCGGGATGTGCCAGGTTATATGGGTCTTCGTTTTTCAATCTTATTGAATAGGTTTTTTTTTAGAATGGGATAAAAGGTGAAGTATAGTAATTGGTTATTCCGTGTGTATGTTTTAACTAGGATTTTAAATTGTGTATCCCCAATCAGAGCGAGTGGTGACGACCATTTGGTTTATTGTCCTAGAAAATCCATTATTTGTACAAGGAATGCGTTTTGTATGTTTACATTACAAATTTGTATTTATTAAATTGTTCGGTTTTGATCTTCAATGTCAGAAGTAACTGTAATGTAATGTTTTTAGTGTACCAAACTAAAATAATTTGTATCCATGGAAATAAAGGATTCAACAAGAATGTGTCATGTCAATATAAAACGTAATGTCCAGCAATTAACCCTAGCTTCTCCTCTGTTACCAGAAACCCCATTCCCACACCTTTAAAATAATCTAAAGAGACGCAGAAAGTCACACTAATGTCTGGACAAAATAGGCTAGATAAATACATGAGTATTTGCAACGAAGATAACACCGTCACCGGCTGCTGAGAGCGGTAACAGCAATGTATACATAACCAAATAAGTATTTTTTTTTTTTTTTTTTTAACAACATTTATTTCTGGTTCAACATACAGAGTGTTATACACAGAACATCTAAAACATAATTTTAACAGTAAATTAACATTGTGGGTTCGCTCTGAATTAGAGACACCCTGTAACTAAAATAAGTTCATAGAGGGGGAAAACACTTCTTTCAAAGTTATAATATTGATAATAGAAAATTAGTAATAGATTATTAAAATATGAATACTATGGAAGGTAAGAAAACTATAACAAATCTTGAAAAAGTCTTGGGCGTAGCCTTCTATTTGGGAGGGGTAATCCAATTTCAAAATGTTGTGCACCTGGGACGTCATTTAGGCGATGCGAGAATTTTAATGTAGACTTACTGATGAAAGTAGCTATTGGTTCTATTCCAAGTTCTCGATGAATTTGTGAATTTCGAACAAACCATGGTGAATTAACTGCAATTCGCAGAACTTTGTTTTGAAATATTTGTATTTTAGAAAGTTTTTTAGATGAAATTGAAAGGCCCCATACTTGACAGGCATACAAAACTAGTGGCCGGAGAATAGTTTTATAAATTAATATTGCACATTGTGTCTGAAGTGTAGATCTTCTGTTGATGAGTGGAAAAAGGATAGAGAGCCGAGAATACGCTTGATTAAGTTTAGAATTTACATGAAGGTTGAAGTTTAATTTTTTGTCCAATAACACTCCTAAATATTTTACTGCTTGGTCAGGTGGATTCCAGTTTATGGGAGAATTATTTATGATGATTTCAGGTGGCAGCAATGGTCGTCTTAGGGTGAAGATCTTCGCTTCTGACTTTGTAGGGTTCAAACAAAAGTTCCATTTATTGAACCATTGTGTCACGTCATCGACAGAATTTTGAAGCTGCTGGTATGCTTGGAGAATATCGCTGTTTTGAGTGATGATGGTTGTATCATCAGCGTAAAGGGCCAAGGTCGCATTCTGTGGAATTGGGATGTCATTCATAAATATGTTGAATAATAAAGGCCCCAATATTGAGCCTTGGGGCACTCCTGCTGAAATTGGGCGATATGAAGATGACGATGAATTAATTTTGACACAGAACTGACGGTTAAGTAAAAATGATTTAATTATTTGTTTTAAATAAAGTGGAAATCCCAGACAATCAATTTTATAAAGAAGGCCTTCATGCCATACCTTGTCGAATGCCTGGGAAACGTCAAGGAATATAGCAGTTGAGTGTTCCTTTCTTTCAAAACCTTTTACAATTGTTTCGACAATGCGTTGAATTTGATGAGTAGTTGAATGTTTAGGCCGAAATCCAAACTGATGGGGATTAATTGAGTTTGAGTCTTCTAGAAATGTATTTAGTCTTCTCTGGATAACTTTTTCTAATAATTTTGATAGGCAGGACAACAGGCTTATTGGTCGATAGCTGGAGACGGAAAATTTTGGTTTGTTGGGTTTGTGAAATACTATAATTTCTGCCTTTTTCCAAGAATCAGGAAAATAGCCTTGATGAATGCAGGAATTAAAAATAGAAGTTAAAACTGATATTGCTTTCTTGGTTAGATTTTTTAGAACAACATTTGGGATTAGGTCAGGTCCAGGGGATTTTCGCAAAGGAAGCCTCTTGATTATGTCCTTGACTTCAGCTGGAGAAACATAATGTATCGGAAGTTCAGCAGTCAATGTTGTGGTTTTCATAGCTTCACTTACAAGAGCAGTGGTGTCGTCATCGGTAACATTGTTTGGTGAGAATGCTTCCTGGAAGAAGTCAGCAAGAGCGTTACACTTCTCGAGGTCACTTTCGTAGGTAATGTTGTTGTGTCTCAGGGGAGGAATTACCGTAGGGGTGCGCAAAATGCGTTTAGTTGCTTGCCATAGACTCGAGTCATTCGGGTTTAGGTCACTCACATAAGTTTTGTAAGAAGTTATTTTGAATTTGTCGATTTCGAACTTTACTTGACGTATTAGCTGGTTAAGCCTCCTACGCATTTGGGGTTCCCTATATCTGATCCACTGACGTCGAGCTTGATGTTTAGCTTTGATTAGGTTTACAATCCGAACAGGTGGAGTGAGGAAATTGTTTGTTTTTGGAGTGAATTGTTTAAATGTTGCAAGTTTAGTAGCTCTGTGAATGCTGGTAGTTAAATTTTGAATAGCAGTATCAATGCCAATAACTGAATCCAAGTTTTTGGGCAGCTGAATTAATTCGTCCAGTTTGATGCCAAAAGTTTCCCAGTCAACCTTTCCCGTTATCAATCTTGGGGGTGGTGGGTTGAAGTCAGGTTGCAGCATGAAACTGATTATAACAGGCAGATGGTCAGAGTCCAGTTCAGGTACAATGTTGTGTTGGATTGGAGCTGCAAAGTTTTGATAGAGGATAATATCTAAGATGTCTGGTTCACAGTTGAATTGGAACGGGTAAAATGTGGGTTCCTCCGGAGCCGACACATTTACACCAACGTCTGTAATAAAGTTTAGTAGGCGCGTACCATTAGGATTATTAACTCTACAACCCCAGTTTTGGTGTTTGCAGTTGATATCGCCGATGATCAATGTGGGAGTCTGAGCTGTAAGTAGGTTCGTTAAGTCATGCAAGTGAAGTCTCCGGTTAGGTGATTTATAAGCAGAAACAATATTTACAAAACTCCCGTCATTCAGGGATACTTTAACAGCAGTAGCTTCAATTGACACTAATCGAGGTAAGTATAGACTATTGTGTTTTATTGATCGTTTAATAAAAATAGCAACGCCTCCAGATGCAAAAGGAGCGGCCCGGTCCTCTCTATAAATATCATATCCACTTACTTTAAATGGTTGATTATTTACAAAGTGGGTTTCCGTTACACAAGCAATGTCAATATTATGACGAACTAAAAATGCAGAAAATATAGATTTTTGTTTGTATAACCCATTTGCATTCCAATTCAGGATTTTTAAGCTTTGAAATTCAACCACATTAGGCAGTGTCATTTTTTAAGAAGGAACTTAAAACGTTACTAAAAAATGTTTTAATCATTGGAATTATTGATTTAACTAAGTCCATTATTAGAGTTTCAAAAGAGGATGAGCTGGGCTGTTCAACAGCGACGGGTTGGTCTGATCCGTTTTCTCGTGCTACATGTGTTGAGGAAACAGTTCGGGTTCTTGGGGGAAGTTTGTGAGGTGAATGTTTTCCGTTGACAACAGCAGCGTAGGAAACCTCGGATGATTGGGGTTGGGTAGCTTCAGGCAGTCTTGTTTGAGCATCAGTTGGAGAGATACCTCCTGTTGGCTCAGAATCGACCTGCCTAGACTTAGATTGTTTTAGGTTTTTAGTTTTAGACAAAAGTCCCTGGTAATGTGAGCATCCCCTGAAATTGGCAGTGTGGTTTTCTCCACAGTTAACACAAGTAGGTGTAACATCTTTAGGCAAAGGACACGCAGAAAAATGGTGGTTACCTGTGCAGCGAACACATCTGGGGTCCAGACGACAAAAGTTTTTGGTGTGGCCATACCGTTGGCAACGTGTGCATTGAGGAATGTCCTTATTTTTCCGTTTAGGTTCAACAGATACAATGGAGTGACATAATTTAGTGATTTTGAAAATTTCATGACCGGCATCATTGTTCTCGAGCTCAACAACACACAAAGGAATGACAAGTTTTTGTTTGTTAAGTAACCTGGTTACTCTACAAACTGGTAGGTCGAGGCTTAAAAGTTCACTTTTGATTTCATCTTCAGTCAAAGAAAACGGTACATTTCTGATAACAACTTCCAGTTTCTTGTCCAAAGTGGTTTGAAAAGTGTGAAATTTAACACCGGATTGTTCATAAAAGGATGTTAGCTTTCTAAAATCGGATATGTCTGTAAGGTTGATTTTAAGAGATTTGCCTTTAACTGAAGTAGTAAATTCATTGGTCACATTAATCTTTATATCTTTAATAATTTCTTGGTGATTATTCACTTCGTGAAGGAAAATGGGTGGGATTTTATTTTGTTTTTGTTTAGGTTGAGCAGGGGATTCTGGGGAAGATTCGGTATTACTCGTAGATGCATAGTTGTGATCAGAAAGTGCATTAAATGGGTTTTGTTTACAAAGTTGAGACGGATCTAATATATACCTTTGATGAGTTTCGGACATGGAATTAGCTTTCGCTATTTTCCGTGGAGAGACGAAGTTTTCCTCTTCTTTTTCTTGCTCCATTTCGGTATGGGATTCATTGAAGAAATCAGTATTTGTCTTATTCATATTTGTCGAGTCAGACCATTGAACGGGAAAAACATTGGTGGAACACGTGTTGTTTGGTTTAATTGAAGGTTTGAGGTTAAGTTTATGTTTGAACACAGATTTTTTAATTTTGTGATTTATTGCTTCTAATAAACGTGTAGATATATAAATTTAACGCTCTAAAAAATATAGAAAAGCAACGAAACTATAGATAACTCAGTTTTAAACAAATAAAACGTAATAAAAACACGCACACAGAAAAACTTAACTGTAAAGAACAGTTACGATCAGCTGTCTACCACAGTCTACCACTTCTTTTACGTTTTTCATTTTAACTCTTCCATCTTTATTTCCTTCCATGTCTCCTTCCACGTCATTGGTTTTGTTTTTAAAAAATGTCTTAATACGATGGACCTCTCAAGTGGATACCGGAAACATTAAGCAGATAAACAGTGAATTACCTGAAATTGATCTGAACTGATTTGGCTGAAATGTGTTCCACTTAGTGGACACCGGATCTTTTTGGTGTCTCAGTTGATGGCAGTGGCAGTGTCTTAGTTGGTGCAATGTATACAAAACCAAATAAGTAGGAACATCCCATGTTAAAAAATTTTACTTTTGCCCCCGAAAACCAGAGGAAAATAAAGCGCTGATGCTAGGATTACTTCTCCTTACTGTCACGGGAAGCGCTCTTTCTACCTCTCAAATGTCAAAATGAGCATAATTGTTTACAAAAAATCAAAACAATAACAAACCTCTGTAAAACTATTCTATTCATCTGTTTCCATTCAACCAATCAGCATAATCCTTACCATCTTGGTGGTGATATCTGTGTTTCAGGGGCGGCGTTCTCACTTCCCCATAAGGATGTCCCTACTTATTCGGTTCTGTATACATTGGTAACAGTGAGCTAACAAGGGGAATCAGTGTTTACAAGGCAATAACACCGTGGGCTGATTGCGACCGCAGTGAACCGCGGAGATCATCGCGAGGAGGAAAGAGACTGCTAACTGCTAACTGGGCACTGACTGGGGGGGGGGGGGGGGGGCACGTAATGTGGGAAACATCAGTGGTGGGATGTAACTGAAGCGTCTGTCAAGGTAATAATATGTTAAGTCTTTATCAACAGCACTAGAGATTGTTGATTTGGACAGCACCAAACATTCGGTTACGTTTGGAATATACAGTGTGACTTCCACTAGCTCTTGGTTTTTAGGTGATAGGACAAACGAGTAAATTACGAATTTGTAAATTCTGTCTTGGTGTAGATAATTTTAGGTTGTACACACACAGAGTAAAATCTTTGCAATTTGACTATTAGAATAAAACTAGGGGGCCCGTGCAGCGCAATGCGCTGCATTTATTAGAGTGCCTGGTGATCAAACCTTAATCCATGGTAATGAACCAAGTTATTTTGAAAATAAAAATTAAACTATAGTGAAAATCAGATAACACCATATTGGCGTTTCATCAATCGATCATAATCACTAATTAACTCTCCAACTTCCCAATATGTGATAGTGTTGAGATTGCGTGGTTGTTCTTATGCCAATATCTCTTAAGGCCTCCGTCTAAACACTCTTATAAAATTTACAATAAATTCGCAGATTGTGGATGTAGATAGTTCAGCACACATAAAACGTAAACAACAACAGAATAAAAAATCAACATTTCATTACAACTCATCCCCGTTGAGTAATGCAGCACTCACTGTGGCTGTTTTTTGTAGTAGGCCTACCGTTTGAGGTAGTCGTCGACATAGCGAATGAGTCCGCATCACTATTTATAAATAAGTAAATCCTCTTTAACTTAATTTTCCATGGCATTTTAAATAAAGAAATCACGAAAAATTAAGAAATCTACATCTCTGTGGGTGTGGTCCATTTTAGTTTTATGAGGCATTTATATTTTGGTTAAAATTTCTCTTTACCCAAACAATTTTTGTAATAAGATTGTTATTTATACTGGAGGTAAAAAGTTTAAATTTTGTCTCTTTTAAACATGTTTTTAATATGTGTAGCATTCTGCATTAAATTTTGTTATAGTATCATAGTAAACAAACAGGTTATTACACCGACAGCCTATCCCTTTAAAGTTCACAACAGTTTGAAAACCCATGCTCACATATTTAATGTTTTATTTTAATATATGTTAGTTTTCGTTACTGTTTCAATATCAAACGGAAAACCCATATAAGATCCATGTCAAAAACCTCAATTTACAAACTTGTTTTCTTACAGAGAAATGTATTTGTCTAGGGTTAAGTTACTAAACTTATTTTTGTGCCCTAATACACGTAAATAAAAAATTCAACTAAAATCTATCCGCTACATTTATAGAAAAAGTGAAAACATCCCAATAGACACTCCTTGTATTAAAGTATGAAATCGTGTTGATAAAGTACCAGTAGTTCAATTTCATCTATTCAGTTTTTAACATGTGTTTGTCTGTTTTACTATTTTTTGACACCTCAAACTTTAAAATTGGTCCAGAAATAAGGGAGGAGTAGTGTTAACAAAAAAAGGGCATCACGTATTATATATATAGATATTTTCTTCAACCACAAGATCAATTTAAGTCATATCAATACGTTTTTCTTTGCGTGTTTTAAGTTTCTTCGATGGTTTCTTCATGTTATTTTTATCCTCTGAAGAAGTAAACACTTTAAAAAATAATCATTCCTAAGGCTTAATGTTTAATTTGTCATATTTTTTCGGCAATACTTCCATACACATGTACATTGTAAAATAAGAGATGGTAGACTTTTCACCTTGCTAACAATACCCCACAGCTCTAACATTCCGTCTATTGACTTTGCAACGAATGTAGATTCGTTCAAATATTCTTTCTAAAAACAGCCTTTTAACATTCCGAACCAGAATTGCTTTTAGTCCACCAACGCGACAGTCAATTCAAACCCAAGTGTCACCGGACGGCGGCGACAGTCTGTAGTCGGTATTATAATCAATAACGTCGAGGACGGCGGGCCGAGCACCGATGATAAATGTATTCAATGTAAATGAGATGATTATCCGCAGCAGATGTTGATTTGGCCCGGGGCGGCGCCGCATTCCTCGCCGGGGACCGTGGACATGCCCCGGGGCTGTCGGGGGGCGGGGGCCGGCCCCGGAGCTCCTGGGGCGATGACGCTGCGACAGACGGAGCCGGGTGGTGGACACGCCAGCTGAGGAGGCACATAGCTTGAGAGATTCACACTCGCCTCGAAATTGGTTGAAGATTTCAATATCCCTACAACACTCATTCAGTTCTGTCTGAAAGCTCGGACTTTACAGTCGTGGATTGAGGGCAGAACAGAACTGTATGGTGTTTCTTTGAGAAAGATCATTGGCCGGACGGTCGGGTGATAACTGTTTGAGATAAGACCATGGCCGATAGACATTGAAGGCAAACGGAACGTGTGAGGTGATTCTTCCCGGCCAATACATTATTATATCCTTCCGCTGGTTCACTACCCTTGGTTTTCCACCCTCTTGTCTTCAGTGTAAGCTACACCTCTTTTGCGAATAATTTGACCAGCTCTTTGGACGAAATTAGCTTCTGTTATAGTATATTTACGTATTAAACTTCTATCATTCTAACATGACTACACCCACACTTCTCCGACGGGTTTTTTCAGTTTGTCACTCACAACATAGCACACAGTTTCACTGCATTTGCCTAAAGCTTCATTAGTAGACAGACATGTCGTTAAAAACAATGCAGCTTACAGCACAACTCTAACTATATGTTCCCTACCGTTATATACCCTATCGTTGAAACGTGTAAGGGGTGTTTTTGGTTTAGCGCTTGTGTTCCTTATATCTACATTAGTTCTGTTTAGTTTTATTCTGTTTTTTGAAAATTTCAAAACAAAGACATTAAGCTTGGCGCGTTCATAGAATTTTCCATTTTGGCTCTGGATCTTAAAGTTTTGAATACAAGGGCGGATCCAGGACCGATTTACGGGGGGGGGGGCGGTTTCCTTGAGAGGGCAATAGCAACTCAAAACATTGGGGTGATTGTTTCGGTGGAGGGGGGGGGGTGCAATGACCTTGAACGTCGCGTAAACAGGTGAGGAAGCGAAACGTTATGGTCTTACATGAGTTCACTGTCAACTTACTTTGAGAATTCTCTGTTTTTATTCCGACCAACATTTACGTAAATTTAAATCTTAGACTCTTAATCTTAAGTAAAAGCATAAGATTATATAAAACGTATTTTTTATTACATTTTGTAAGATAACAGAAGTTTTAGTGAAACGCAGTCTAGGTTTTAATTGTAAAAACTGATTAGAGGACGTATTCGGAAATGAAAAATATGAATTATCCAGTTATATTTATAAAATTTATTTATGAAAAGAAGTAACAAACCGTTAAGATGTAAGCGCACTGTAGCCTATTTGCGAAAAGGTAAAATGCTTTTTCACAACTAAAAAAATATCTTGCTTGGTTACTTTTTGTTCTTTTTATAGATGTCATAAAAGATTACTAAGGGGTTGCCGATCTTCCAACCATACTTACCGGTACTAATTAATGTGCTGTAACTGTAACATTTATTTGTTGGCCTAAAGATGGAACTATAGTCGAACTAGTTCCACGAAACAGCTATATTGTAGGCAAATACAAAATCAAAGCTACAACCTATATGGTGCACTGCATAGGTTATTTATAGGTTATTTTTTGCTTTGTTTGCGATAATACAGAGATGCTAAACCAGAATTTCGACCTCGGCGAATGTCCGTATCACCGTCAAAAAGCTAAAAAAACTGCCGTAATTTTGCACTTTTTTACGTTTGGCTAATTTTGTCCTTGAAGAAACAGTTTTTCATTAAAATCACCCATTATCATTTTAAAAGTGCATTAAGTTTTTTACAATTTAAAACCAAAATATAGTTCTTCAACATAGTTCAACATGATTTATGGCCTAGTAGTTTTTGTAATATGGCTCTTCAAAGTTACTCAAAATATTCATTGACTCTAATTTTCGCGTGTAAAGCTATACAGCATGTCGGAAGATTATTGACCCAAAATTCTTTAGGTTTTTTTATCATCTTATACAGTCTTATCTTGCTTAGTTTTCTGTCTGTTTAAATGTGATTTTAATAGGCCTAAGTATTTAAAATTTTTCATAACGAAATTAATTTATATTTTTTTAAATTTGAAATATCACTAAGTATTTTTATATCTCTTTTGCTCTAAAATGGCGGCGACTTAATTTTTGTAGGAGCGCTTTCGGTGGCTTGCCATTGTCAACTGCTAGTAGCCGAAAGCGCTCCTGCGAAAATACTCCAATAAAATAATTAGCAGTCCAACGGATGGCCGATTTGTTGAGCATCGGACCGCCACGACATCTACGTCTAATTTTAAATGGTCTTAATTTATAAGAAATTAAAAGTAATTTTAAAATGATTATGGATGATTTTTGTTACAAACCGTTACTTCAAGGTCAAAACTAGTTAATCGTATAAAAGTGTGAAAAATTACGCCAGTTTTTAAGCTTTTTGACGGTGATCCGGAGGGTCGGTAAGGTCTAAAAATTTGAGGATCTCGGTACTATCGCAAAGTCCCACTATCCCATTTCATGCAAGCTAGGCCCTACTTTGGATGACAAAGTTAGTGTACTAAACCGGTGATTTTTGGAGTTGTAGGCCTGTACATAGGGTGCGAATGGCGGGAACAACCGAGGATAGCTGTTCGGGGCTTCGCGCTCGCCATCAGCGTTGCGCCGCGCTAATCGACATTCTCGACAGTTTGGATTCGCCTGGAATACATGCAGCCTTTGAATGATTGCAACGCAGACGCAGATTGAGCAAAAACTTCATACTTTGATATTAGTTTTATAAATTAATTAAACAACCTTTAAAATGCATTTAAAAATCGTTTATTTTTTATATTGCAGTACAATGTCTAATATTTCAAAAGTGTTATGAAAAGATATCAAATGGGCCAATTAAAACTGCCCGAAAAGTTTCCTTACGGGGGGGGGGCGATCGCCCCTTTCGCCCCTCCCTGGATCCGCCAATGTTTGAATATGAAGATTTCAAATCAAAGACATATTAGCTTATAGTGTGGTACACACCTGAGATCACCATTCGCTCAAGATCTTATAGAGGATATATCGCTAATGTTCAAGTGTATTCAGAAATTAGAAATTTCAAGCCAATTCAAGCCAATTCAGAAATTTAGAAAATTCAAGCCAATTTAGAATTCAAGCCAATTCGTCTATGTTGGTTTAGTAAGTTCGTAATAGATCCAAATTTGTCTTAGAGCTAATAAAAGATTTGAAAATTAATATTTCAGAACAAAATCCCATTAGCTTTTGGCGAATTGAGGTCCCACCTTGGGACATTTTTCCAATAGCAGCTACCTCGAAAGGAAATATAAGTATGGTCCAAAGGGAATATTTTCTATTGCATTCCGTGAAGGAGGTGTCACTTAATTTTTTTAATCAATTTTCTACTGTTTACTTTAAAGAGTGAACTAAATTCGTTAAATATTAAACATCTCTGACAGATATAACTTATAGTAAAACGCGACTTAAATGTAACTAATTAACAGTTTTCGTCTAAACTTATTCGCTCATTGTATTATGGCATCTTCCATTTCATCAGTCATTAAATGTATTTAAATTGCAAAACAAGACTGTGTAAAAGTGTATAGTTTGAGGGGGAACGAAGTTACATGAACGAGAGGCGATTCGGTGTGGGGTCACGGGCGATGATGAGGGCGATGCGACGGTGGACGCGGAGTATGGAATGGACGAAGCGTCGCGCCCCGGGCGCCGGACCCTGGGCTGCCTCCCGCTTTGGCGCCAAAATCATATTATGACGTCATTACAGCCCATCCCGAGGGTCAATTGGGCCAGAATAGCGTCCTCAGTCCCAACGATTCTTTACAATACACGTTTAACATCCCGGAGTCGGATGCGATTATGTTGTTTCAATTGCGTATCTGTGTCTATGTGTCGATTATTTTTTGTTTTAAGTTAAGACCCTGATTTTTAATTACTATATTTTAGATTTTAAGTGAAAATATCTTTTAATACCTTTTAAATCGTATTTTAGCGAATTATGGTTATGGATTTAATACTGATGACTCTCACTGACATGACGTTCATCAAACCACGATAGTACAGGGTGTTTATAAAAGAATGCTGTTATTTTAAACAGGCACTAAAGCCTACTGATAAAGTTTTAATATAATTTAACAATTAAAATGACATATTGAAGGAAAAATATACTTCATCCATTTCAATGTAAGGTTCATTTGTTGATCTGCATATACAGTATCAAAGAGATATTCAATTTATTGTTAATAAGGAAAAAGAATGGAAAATTAGGTTTCCTGCTTTTTAAACCTGATTTGGACATTTAGTCTTTTCTCTGGGATTACATAAAGAAAATGTGGCAGAAAAAATCTAGGCAAGATATATCCGCGTGAGCGAATTCCAACAACAATCGAGAATGTAACACCAGAGAACCTTCAAAACAATTGGCAGTAAAACGAATACCAATTTGATGTCTGAGAGCAAATGGAGCTCATATTGAAACATGTTAAGGTATGAGTAGGTATATTTTCTTCTTCAATTTGACATTTTAATTGTTTGAGTATCTTATAAAGTTTTTCAGTACCCGTTCAAAATCCCGGCATTCTTTGTGTAAACACCCTGTATAAACACATAACCTACGTTATATAGGCCCTACAGTGTTAACAGTAAACTACACAAGGCCACCTAACCAATGTTATTGACGTATATATTTTAGATATAAACCTCCCAAAACGCCTGAAGTACAATATATTAAAGTTTTTCCAACATCGCTAATCACTTTATTTTTTTCTGTTTTGATTCCATTGGAATTGTTTGACTTTTAGTACGAAACGATCTAAACCTCGTCGATCTAACGTCGGCCTGTTGTTAGAAATCACCATGAATTAATTGCCTAATGACAAATGGCAACTGGGTCCATCGGTGGCGATCTGGCAACCTCAGCAGCATCATGAGGTGAGCACTATAACCACTCGGGTAACCCATTTACTCGATTAATGTTTTCATTACGCAAACACACGTATAAAGAACGTCTATCATACGTTACCGACGTTTATTCTACATCGATAACCTACGCAGAACATCTTATCGACGTCTTCTTTGTCTCCACATCCTCGTCGTCACGTCTCACACCAATTACCCTCCAATTTTCCGCCGAGCGTGCGGCAATTAATACTTTTCATTACCTATCGATTACACCGTCTAATCTCGAGATCGATATTTGATTCATTTTAATTGCGATCGCTCGCATCGCGACCACGTCCGCCATTCGATACGCCTCAATCACCGCCGATTGGTTTATATGCGATCCGCCCGATAAGACCGCGGTTTGACTGTGTGTTTATGTGAAGTACGAGTGAGCGCGATCGGCTCACATACGAATGGCGGTTAATGCGGGGTTAATTTAATTGACAAGGCCGTTGTGTATCCTGGCCCGTTTTAATCAATTGGATTAATTGGTTTTAATTGGTTTACGGCCATTGGTGTGAAGTTTTATTGAGCCATCACAGCCAACGGTGCAGTAATGTGGATTCCTAATAAATGTTTCACTTCTAACTTTGAATTATGGTCGGGTACACATTTGATATGTGTACCCGAACTACCATAATGACATATTAGAACTGAAAAAACTCATACGTTAATCTCTTACTTTTTGTATTTTTGAGGTGTGAACATCCTTGGAATGTTCTATGGTTTTTGTTATCTCACTCGCAACAGTTTTGATAGCCGGTAATGTTGTATAGCTTTTATAAAATAAAGTTGTGTTCATGATTTTACATTATATAAGAAATCTATCTAAGATTTTAAGAATTTACAAGAGTTCCTAGTGGAACTTGCCTCTCATTTTCTATTTATTTACCAGTCGTGGGTTTTAAAATCAAGGACTCTAAATATTATTAAAAGTAAAATACATGCAAAGTAGCATACATCTATTTTGTCTTTAATGATTTTTTATGCTTGGTTAGTTTTTTTTCGATTTACAAGGGAGCAGAAACTCTCCGAGTCATCCTGCCACGGTCTGGGCCGAGTCCACCGTACCGTGTCCACAGTGTCCAGTCCGTCCAGTCCCTCCGTTCCCTCAGCCCGGTCTCGTCTCAGATGAGACCAGTCAGGGGCAATCTTTATTCCACCGGTGACAACCCCATAATTGGCATCTGGAGACAAATACGTCCACTTTTTGTGTCTAGACCGAGACTTGTCCGTTGTGTCTAGAATTAGTTATTAGATGGACACAGGTTTGCGCCATCCCAGCCGACTCAAAGTTTACATTTTAATTGAACCAGTTCTTGGTCGGTGAGTCATTTTCGTATCAACACAAAAAAACTACCCTATTTGTAAATGAAAATGTAAATTTTGTAGTTTTTAGTTTGTATGCGATACATAGCTTCACATTTATTTGATAAAGGATCTTTTGAGAATGCGGTGTTATTTCTTTAGGCTTGCACTAATAGCCCGAACATAATTGATTTGTGAAAACAGAATATTTGATCATTAGAATAAATTTCACTGTACGGGAGATTAAAGCCTTATGGAACTTACCGCTAGTTAATTTTGATTTTATGAACTTCACAAAGTCTTCAATATTCATGTTTTACATTAACAACGCCGTAACCTCTTAACAGTCGATTCGAAAGACGTCGGTTGTAAACGTATGCAATAGATTAAATTGATTTTATTGCACTATACAGATAAAAATCAGGGTGTCTACTACCTGCTTTCACTTTTTGGTCACTTTGCTTTCACTTTACCTGGGTGACTTTTGGTCACTGAAGTCACCAAAAGTCACCGAAGGTCACGAATTTTAGATTATGGTCACGGAAGTCACCAAAAAGTCACTTATTTTTCCTTAAAATGCAAGAAAAGTCGCGGATTTTTAGTATAAATTGAGAAAATAATGCGGTTGTGAGCAAAAGTTTTGCGACTTTAACAATTTCCCCCCAGAATTTTCTATCTTAGAGAACGAAAAGTCACTGATTTTTTTTATATTTTTCACCCCCAAAAGTCACTGATTTTTGTATCTCTTTGGCAGTAGACACCCTGAAAATCGACTTTATTTAAAATCGATCAGACTTTATCATTGCTTTCGATGTTTAAACTACATCACTGATGTAGAAGGCAATAAATAAACTGGAAATTAGGCCTACTCCCGTTTCAAGTGGTCCCTACTTTCAGTGTAATGACTTGAACCAGTAGGGGCATCCTCACCCCAAACTTTGTATGGTTTTGAAATAATTGTATTAGCTAACCAAAGATCGATAATTACTGTCCTATAAAAAAAGTTAACAAAAGTTAACGATATTGAATAGTTTGAATGAACTTAAGAACCACCATAACCCTCCACCATTATTGAGCACCGTTGTCCCAAACCATCCAATAAATTTCCCCATTTAGGCGGCAAGCCCCTCATTGCATACAATGCCCGACAATGCATTTTCGCCCACAAAATAAAGCAAACAAGGATCGGTTCAGAATTTCGTAAACTGATTAATTATGTATTCCCAGCACCAGAGGAGTACTCGCCCAATGTATGACCTTTAAGCCACACCTCGACTCCGTTATGTTATTGATTATAGACAGCCCCGGGCGCGGGCCGCTCTCGCCCGTGCCGCCGCGGGCGGAATCGCCTCGGGCGTCGGGTTAGTTTTCCTATTCCAGCCTCGCCCCGGGCGCTCTACCCCCCCCCCCCCCCCCCTACCAACACCGCCCGTCTGCTCTGCTCAGCTCAACGCGCTATCTCGCCGATATATTTTACTCCGGTACATGTACCTGTCAAAACAAAAACAGCAGATGTAATTTGTTTGAGAACTGTAAAATACGGGGCTGAATTATAGGACAATCGTAAATAACGCGCCGGCGCGCTCGGCTCATTTGAAACCGCAATAAAAGGTGGTAATCATAATTCATTGGGGAATAACGCTGATAAATAGACTACTGAGTACTGCTGAGACTAAGTTATCTCAAGTGATGGAGCGTTGGAGAGGACGTGGTAGGAGGTACCCGTAACGGTTGAAACTAAACTGGATGCGATAGCACGTCAAGTAATATTAGGGCGTGTTATATTACGTCTGTATTGTACACCATTAAGAAGGATGAACTGGGAAAAACATCAGTACAGACAGCATTTGTTTGTATTGATATTTTTGAAACAAGTTAAGAAGCTTTTTAATTACTCTATGTGGATTGACATAATTTACTGTTTGAGTGGTCTTCAATAATTTAAAAGAGCCCATTTTTGAAGAATTTTTATTCAGAAAAGCAGTGCCATCAGTCCTTGATGAACTAAATTTCCTGGTCACTGAGATACAAACTGGTAGTGGATTACAGTAGTTATGGAGTGCTTCCCAGTCCAAAAAATGAGACGTACCCTGTTCCCCTTATTTTTAATTGTATCATTAATAGTGCTTTCTTAGACCAGGTTGAACGTGCATGATAACAAGTGTTGTTTTAAACTTGTTAAAAATGCTACTAGCGAATAAAAACACTACTTTAAGCAAGATAATAATTCATATTTTTTCTCGCGCAATTAAATACATTATGTTTCATTTTTCCATTGTAGAAAAAACATCTGTATTCCTATCATGTTCCTATACATTCACGGTTGGTAATCGATACAGTATGGAGCTACTCTGGCATAGAGTGAAGGAGTTACGTTTAGAGATTCTAAATACGTACAAATCATCACATTACCGGAGACAATGAGCAGTGGATGGTAATCGTCGACGAGTGACGAGCGGTCGCGAGCGAGTGAGAGAACCGCCCGGTTTGTAAGGAGCGAGTGAGAGGGAGAACCTCCCGGTTTGTAAGGTTTGTAATCAGTGGTTACTCTCCGGAGATATCTTTAAATTTACTCATCAAAGAAAGCTCGCGGCAGTTTGTGAAGGAGAACGTCGCTCAAAGATTGCTTGTGACGCGCGCTCGCTGACGAACCGGCGGATTTAATATTTAGCAGATTGACTGACATCCGGGGTGACTTCGCTGCTCATTGTGTTTGAATTTGGGTTTTATGTGGCTTTAACGATGGGGAAATATTGTTCATGTCTCGATGTAATCTAACGGTTACTTAAAGTACGCCATCTATTAATTCAATAAGGGTTTCGTCTGTTACATCCCTTTCCCTCTCGACCTGCAACCGATTTTTAAGATCGATATGTTATTTTAAAGCTTATGATTTTATATAGCGCGTGTGAATGGAATGTATAGAATGGTGATTAAAAGGTCATTTTGTTTCGGGCTTCAATCCCCCAGCCCTTGATTTATCTGTAGAATACACTTCTAAAAAAAGTTAATCAAATTTCATTTTAAAATTTGTTATTGTGAATTTTATGCAAGATTGTAAAAAAAATATATTTTCTGTCACTAAATAATCAACATAAATATTCTTTGGAAAGCCATATAATTCCTTTAAATTCTACTGTAATTTAGTTTCTCACAAACAGAAAGAAATTATTGTAAAATGCCTAATTATAGTCGTCCCATAAACAGTAAACTGTGTTTCAAAAAATATAATTACATAAAGAGTTTACTTGGGATTGCTTCAACATGAATTTAATTGAAGTTTTTTTAGATCACTTTGTTGAATTAGTGCAAAATACTTATATTGTATTTTTTACGTAACGATTATTAAATTTTCCCTGTAGCGAATATTTTTTATTGCGACTGTAGGCACTAAGAAAATGTCCAGGAACACATGACATCTTTCGTACTGGAATCATCACCAATAGAAAAATTATCCGGGGCGTAATCAGGTTCCTTTTAAAAAGCGTTAAATTATTTATTATATTAACTTATTATTTCCAACTCCAATCATTATTTACAGCACCGAACTAGGCCTATATCCTTTTTTTCAGGAAGAAATTCAACGAGAATAGGAACTAATAACTCACTGGGTAGCTTTATCCTAACTCAACGGAATATATGATTCGAATTCATTTATGAACATTTATTTATTTCGTTTCGGCCGTGCTATCGTCTCCTCTACTTAAACTTATAGATGTGATCCCCACTCACGGCGCGGCGGAGTCTTAGTGGCAAACTTTTTGGCGGGAAGATGGGGCGCAATAATTGGCAATCACGCCGCGACTATCGCACTTTCCGCGAGACGCCTCCACGGCGCTAATCAAATTAAAAGCTAGTTTGGGCGCCATTAAAAAGTAATTACACAGGGACCCGCCAGGGGCGGCGAAAGCGGGGCGTAACTTCGCCGAGGGCCGCAAACCCCGGGGCGCATCGCGTAAACACGCGCTTCTGCGAAATTCGTCTCGGATGAGAAACTTTGCCACTTTCAAGTAACAAATGCTGTTGCCTGAACTGACTGGGTGGTTGTGGTATTACTCTGTTGTAAGGTTATCCCCATCCATATACGTTCTATTGGTTACACTGCATAATCGATGTACGAGTATTAACTATATGAATGAAAATTGAGTGATCGTGACAATGTTAAAGTGTACGGTATCATGTGCACCAATCAATTAATTCGTTAGTTAAGGTATGTATAACAGCAGACTGATGAATATGATTGAATTCAAGATATTGTTTGTGCAACTGAACTACTGTACCAACTAAAATTCCATTTGCGTATTAACGCAAAAAACCTATTCTGTATTAACAGAAAAAAAACCTAAGGTTTTATGGCTCGTTTTGAATTCTTATTCCATCTTAACTGTTTTCTTTCTACTCTTATCAACACTTATTGTTCGATAGTAAAATTTTACATGGAACTTTTCTGCTGGCAATGTATAAGATTTATAGGCCATAAAGGGATTTATATGTTCATGTGTTTCGTTTGATAACAACTATTGATTTAATTTCTTTGTTTCAGGGAACCGCATAAGATTCAAAATAAAAGGCATGTACAATTTTCTTTACACATCTTTAACCCCTTGTCCTAACCAATTTAGCAGTGGGTGGCTTCATCTTAGCCTCCTTACAATTAAGTAACCAACAGCCTAATTAATTACAACCTATGAATCTTAACCTTTTGGTATAGTGTATTGTATTGAGTAATAATTATTGTCTTAACCATTAACCCACACTTTTAGAAGAAAATTAAACCACAGAACTCTAGGCTTCATGAAAACTAACCTAATAATTTAACTAAGTTGGTTGTGGGAATTTTTTATATTAAGAAACTTATAAACTCATATTTGCGTACACTTCCTAAATATTAAAGCGCTTTAAACTTTTTTTGTATATTCTGGTTCAGGATAGACGATTATTATCTATAGCCTACTGTATTTTTTATGCAACAAATGTCCATCTTTTACTGTCCTTTCAATACAAACACGATATCAGTTCAGTTATTCAATTCCAACTCATTTCCTACAGTCACATAGTTGCAGACACCAAACAGTTTAAACTTTATTTGAACTGAGTTCGAATGGAGGACTACCAGAAGCGGCTCGCTGGAGATAATCCTAAGTGATAACAACCGCGGAGGCAGATCTCCACAACTGATAACGCCGCGGCTGCTGGGCTGCCTGTCAGATGGTCAGACGAGTCTTCCGTATATAGAGGGATAGGAGTCCCTACACCTACATGAACAGAAACAGCTGTCGGACGGATATGTTCACTCTAATGTTGGTATTGTTACATACAGTTTATTTAAGAGTCGTACGTTCGATAGTCCTTCAGGATTCCGCTCCACTGGATTTGGAATGTTCTCTGTTATTCTTAAGGACATCGGTTTTCAAAATTGATGATTCTTATTCTTTTAAGCCCTTGTAATCGTATCTATGGAAGTGTCTATACATGCAGAATTGGGTTTCTAGGGATCCACTGACAAAATTGTATAATTGAAGATGTTGAATGTAATGTAAACAATTCATAAAACACCTTTTTATACCGAAATTCGTTTTCCCTAATTTCATCTGTTCCCCACATTTTGTATTCAAGCTATTAGACCGTGTTTTTCTTTTGATTTGTCTCAGCTGGGCCCTTTGCTTCAATTTATTTTGCCTCGCCGTCACATTACACCAGATTAAAACGCCATAAACACTCGTCCTTCCACCCTTCTCGTATTTCACCGGCCGTATCATCAACACATAAACACCTCCGCATCGCCGCTTCCCCATTACAGCGCTGATTCCACCGTAAACAGCTCACGTGATAATTTACTCCAGAGCCACACTCGGCGGTCAGCTGATTTATTCAGTCTCGGTCTGCGGGTGTGGAAATTATTGGATGGGAGAAGCAGCGGAGGGAACAGGAATCGGCGAGGCCGGCGTCAAGGTCGAGCGGCGCATCTCCCGGGCTGAGGGTCTCCCCCATCGATGGTCTCCACCAGGGACTGGAGACTGGCACGGGACCTGAACCCTGATGGTTGGACCATTTGTTACAGATACGTCAGAGTACTTTTCCTCCCATACATTTCTTTGAAACCGAAATTTTGGATGCTCTCGTACACCAACGTAGGAGGCCAGTTTTAGTTCGAATCGGTCTCGGCTGTTCGACAATTAAATACTAAAATTCCGGATTTACATCCTTAATTTGGGTTTAAAAGGATTGTAGATTGATTCGGCTATCATCTCTAAGGATCTCGTAACACTAGATCCATTCTATAGTGTACGGTTATCCTACTAGAACTATAATAAGGTAGAGTATGGTAAATGCTACTGTTGTCTAAAACCACTGACCTCATACAATTTTTTTTTTTAATCAGCTAACCCGCCTATTCCCAAAAGCGAATTATATCAAATCCTCCCGTTTTACAACTTCAGAAAATGTTCATCAGGAATTTATGTAGCATTGTATTAATTACCCATGTAGCATTTGAAAAGTAGATTCCCGAAAGCCGAATTCTAATACAGCTAGTTTTACTTATTTATTAATTAACAGAGCTAAGAAAGAGATATCAAACGATATTTTTGTCCATTGCACTTGATGATCGTGGACTTCACGGAGCACTTTATCGGCTGCACCTGGACACTCGGGGATCGGTCACCTATAGCCAGGTCTGCGCTTCTGGGCGTGTCCCTTGCCCCTGTTTCCACGTCCATTACTGGTCGCGGTTTTATTTTTAGCGCCAGGACGGCGAGGCGACGCCCTCTGGACCAGATGTAGCGGCTGCGGCGGCGGTAATGTAATGTAGTGTAATGGTAACAGCGGAGTGACTCAACACCTATCATTACGGAGGCTCCACCTACCGGCGGCGCGCATGCTCCTTTCCTTTTAGCGAATCTCTTATCCAGGAGAGGAGCCATCACCTTCAACTGTACACCCGTACTGTCAACCTTATAGGAAATTCGTGAAAAATGGGTAGCCCCAGGAGAGCCAAACGACAAATTGTTAAGGTCGGGAAGGAAGTTTCGTTGGTCAGTTGGTTACTCGAAAACCCAAAACAACGGCACTGTTGAATCCAGTTGACAGTGTTGCTTAGGTTGTCAATTGACTGTGAACAATTGATTCTTGTCGAAATTGTTGTCGAAGAATGTTGATTGGGTTGCTGCCATAAATGAATTTACCGTATAGGTATGAGAAGACCTACGCCTAGAACACTCACCATGGTAGTTCTTTTACGGTCTGAAGAAAATAAAATCACCTTTCAACGAGGGATCCTTTGATGCATTCAACGTAAACTCAAACTTGACTCCTTTTGAACGGCTGCTCATGAGTAGTGGCAAAGTGGGGCTGCTGGCTCAGGTCAATGACCCCTGAGGAATGCTGACGTCACCAAGGTCACTGACGTCACGAATGACGTCATCGGTGACGTCATCGATGACGTCATTTCTATGACGTCATAGGTATGACGTAATAGAAATGACGTCATGACGACGTCATCACCGCTGACGTCACCATAATGACGTCATTGACGTAATTAAGGTCAAGGTCACGCGGAAAGACAAAAAAATTTTTCTTTGCACTCTTGTGGTTCCTAGTATTCGGCTGTGGAGTGAAAATCCACGAGAAACCACAAAAGTGCAAAGAAAAATTTATTTTCCCAGCGACCAGACCGAAAAACCTACCAAATGTGACGTAAGGCATTCCTCAGAGGCCATTGACCTGAACCCTAGCAACCCCACTCTTAAAACTAAAAAAAATAAATAATTTTTATTTCCACTTACCCACTGGAGAAACCAGAAGCCCAACTGGGAACAAAATTGCGAACAGCCGACGGTGGTGGTGTCATCACCGCGCGGGAGCCGGACGCCGACTGACCGGACAGCACCGCGCCGTCCGGGTACCAGGCCGCGTGGTGGGGGTAAAGTGGTCAGATGCGAAAAAATAAAAAAAATTATTTTTTTTTTCCAACAACTCATCCGAGTTTGTTCTTTTGCTGGACCTCCGTTACTTGGAGTGGAAATATTTGTTAAGAGAATAAAAGTTTTTTATTAATTTCTAAGTGACCTTGACACTTAGTCTGGAATTGGAGTCACCAGCGTTATTTTACTGGCAAAAGTTAGCTCGTCTAAAAGTTTTTGAAACATTTTATCATCCATAGTGATCTTGGTGTCCCTTGAGTAAAATTTTGGATTATTCCTAAGGCAGCGTTTCATTTTTGTCAAAGTGGAAGTCTTGGACACCCTAACAGAATTATTTTGCTTTGCCAGCAAAAATTTTACCCTTAATAATTTTTCTCGCAAAGTTTCAGCCATAGCTGTGTCTCACAGTAAGGTTAGTATAAAACTGAAAAACTCAGTCAATTGTAGCACCTAAGCTGGAAGTAGTGGGGGAACAGGGCTGTAGTGGTGGGGGTAATGCGGTCTGGTGTTGCTATGTTTAGAAACAGTTTGTTGCGAACTGTCCAAGTATTAACACGTACTGTGTAGAAAAAATAACAGCGAGACTAGTGTAAAATTTAAGTCCGAGAAAATACTTATTGTTAGGTTAATAAAGAGGTAGAGCTAAATGAAAAAAATTATTGTACAAGATGTGCATGGTTCAATTTTGCAGCTAAGTTCAAAATCCACCAGTGTGGAACAAAATTTAATCATGAGGTTAAATATTTAAACACATCTGCGAAAATATTAGGAGGCTTGTAGAGCTAAATAAAAATTAATTTTGTAGCAAACAGGCAGCGATATATTTTTGCCAAGTCATATAATAAGAGGGAATGATGTAAAAATTGAAATTTTACTCACAGAAAGTCTGGTAGCGTTAAGGCGCAGCGTATACCATGCGTCGTGGGAGAAGGCTGCCGAGTAACTGACTTGTTTTTAGAGGCAAGATGGCAGACATGGGTTGGTTATATAAGTGTTATGTAATCCGCAAGCGATACCTAGACAAAATTAAATTTGTTCCCAACCAACACTGACTGTAGGCTGAGCTGAGAGAGACAAAATAAAATGAAATGAAATATTATTCTATACTGCAACTGTCTTGGACCGAAAAATATTCTAAGTCCCAAGACCCCCCCCCCCTCGGCTCCGGACGAAAAGTGCGCCCCCCCCCCCCCCCCGGGGGAGGAGGAGGTGGCATAGCCCGAGGCGTTGCCATACCTTGATACGTGTTGCATAATGAGATCCGGTTAGTAATGTATTCAGGTGTGGCTCTTGGAGATTGTCCAATGCCGCAAACAAGTACGTGTCGAGGTCTGCCTGTTTACGTAACCAGGTCCGGTTCCCCCACTCCTGACCGGCTCAGCTTCGGTTCTCTGAGGCTTAGCTTCCTCGCAGTTGCTTTCAAACACTTCAGCTGAGTGGTTGAAGCTCTGCCCTACAGGATTCGCAATGTAATGTTGGCGCCGCATTATATTGGGAATTCTTTTCTAGTCTAAGGCATGGCATGTGTAGTGTTAGGAAATAATTTTATTTTGTGCTTGCTGCTTGGTGCTCGGTGTTGGTTGTGATTTAGTGAAAGTGTTGTGCAGTGAAAAATATTTGTGTGTGCTAATATTTCCACAGGTTGGTGTTAGTCTAAGTCTTGTGTTTAGAAAAATAATTCTTTGTATTAATCTTCCACAGGTTGTCCCTAAAATTAGTTTTTATAAATTTTTGGCTTCCTTAGCCTATGTAAATAGTTATACTGTTAGGTTTGAGGCTTTGAAGCCTCCGTAAAATTAAATTTTTTTTTCGAGGCTTAGCATGCCTCAAGAATTATTTTTTACCAACAATAGTATGACACTTAACGAGCCTGGGGGTTGGCCCCTGGGGATCCACCGTTAGGCCTTGTGCCAGCGGCGCTGCTGGACCTCATCACTCGTCACTGGCAACATACGGGTGGTTGGCATCCTTCAGCACGAAGTGTCGGCCCTGACACTGACCGGTACATTAGGCTTTATGTCAGTGCATTGCATTAGGCTTTATGTCAGTGTACTGGTTAAGATGGGGCCCAGGTCATGATTAGCATGACCTTATGATTCCCATTGGGAACCAAAATTATTTAGCATGTTTCCCTTGTGGAAACTCAAAATTAAGTAAAAATTTCTTATTTTTTGTAACATGAATCCCCCTATGTTTAAGTTTTGTGTTGTAAAAAATATTTCTTTGTACTAATCTTCCACAGGTTGTCCCTAAGAAAAAATATTTTCTAAATTCGTATATTGGAGGATTAGCCTCTGTAAATTGGCAGTTAAAGTGTTAGGTTTGAGGCTTAGAAGCCTCCGTAAAATAATTTCTTTTGGAGGCTTAGCATGCCTCAATAATTATTTTTTAACAACAGTAGTATGGTGCTTAACGAGCCTGGGGGTAGGCCCCTGGGGATCCACCCTTAGGTTTTCGGACCAAGGGCGCTGCTGGGCCTCATCACTCGTCACTGGAAACATACGGGTGGTTGGCATCCTTCAGCACGAAGCACCGGGTCCTGACACTGTCCGGTACGTTAGGCTTTATGTCAGTTTATCGGTTAAGATGGGGCCCAGGTCATGATTAGCATGACCTTATGATTCCCGTTAGGGGAACCAAAATTATTGTAGCATGTTTCCCTTATGGAAACTCAAAATTAAGTAAAATTATTTTTTTATTTTACACCTCCCCCTAAGTTGTGAGATTCCCCCGAGGCCTTTGACCGCCGGCGGTCTTAGGCCTCGGGGGAATTTCTTTTTAATTCTTGGATGACCTTGACCTATATTTGTGTGTGAATAAAAAAATAAAATAATTTTTGTTCCACATGTAGTCACAGTCAGCCAACACTTGGCGGATTTTTGCCAAAGTCCTGAGAGCTCGCAGGACTTAGAGCGATATGCGTTAAAGTGTTGGTTGTCTGGGCAGTGGTAAAATATTTTATTTGATATTCACACATAAGTAAGGGTAGCAGCCATCCAAGAGTTAAAGTCCTAGGGGTAGGTGACCCCCCCCCCCCTCGAATTTTTTTTTTTTTTGGATTTTGACCTTGACCAAAAATTTTTTGCTCCGGACGAAAACTGCCCCCCCCCCCCCTCCGAGGGGGAGGTGGAGGCCTCAGGTACTTTTCCATTGGCACGTTTGGCCACTTGGTTACATAAGTAGATCCGGGTATTACGTAACAGACTTGTTTGCCCCCACCACATAGTGTGCTGGAATATTCCAATGGGTCGCGAGCTGCTTCATTCTGCTTTCAGACTTGCAGCCTGCTAGCCGACTCTACACCGCTCTCGTGACCATGGGTGTTCGCATCAAGAATTATCCAACTGCCTCGCCTGCTGTGACCTCCGCTCCAATGCCGACCACTTCGCCTGCTGTGACCTCCGCTCCAATGCCTACCGCCTCGTCCCTTTCAATGCCGATTCTTGATGTTTCGCAGATTCCACTGCCGCCAACCACGACTGCTTCGCCTCAAAAAATTATTGTGGACCTGAGACCCGGCGCTTCCTCTACCATCACTGCCAGCACTATGCTTCGCACAATTTTGACCACGGTGACAGCTATGTGTACTGTGACAACACCAACAGTCACAACCGTGGCAAGTGGAAGTAGTGTGGATCCCGGCCTGGTAACCATCAATTTGGACTCGGACGAGGAAATCTTCGAGAAGCCGAAGGAACGGAGGTCACCTTCCAAGCCATCTACTCCTATCAAAAATTATTTTTCCACCTTTGATCCTATCTCTCCCGTCCATAGCCCTTCCAAACCCGAACTAAATTTAACTTCTTTCCCTTCCACTTCCAATGACCTTCAAGTGGAGCAACCCACAAACAATAAAGTAAGTAAAATTAATTCTGGTCTGAAAAAAACAGTAAAGAAGGCAGCGGCACCGAAACGCCAATGTAATTATGTTTGGATAACTGGAGCGAAAGTAAATCAAAAATGCACCAGGTGGGCTGTGAGCGGCGAGGAGTTGTGCCGCTATCACTTCGACCGCAAAACAGCATCCAATCGGAGCACTCTTGATTCATGTTCGCTTAACATTGCCCCTAAGAAAACCACACAGATTCCCAAGGTACGTTATCAAAGACTCTATGCTGGTGAAAAATATTTCTTTCGAGCACACGTTTGTGTGAAACCTCACCTGTTTTTGATGAGGCATAAAGACCAGAACGTTCATGTAAGGGTTGCTAAAAAATTCATTGTTCCTAGATTTATGACCAACAGAGGGTACTTGATACGTGTTAAAGTTTTAAACAAGCTGAGGACTGTGTGGCGTTTGCAGGAGTAATGCAATCAGTAAGACTGTTTGTTTAATTTTCTAAATTTTGTTTTCCAAACATTTCCTTTTTCCAAATTAAAGTTTATTAAATTTTGTTTTTCCAAATTATTTCTTCACCCTCTTGAAATAAGGGAGGGGGGTATTATATAAATGAGCTATTAAAAAAAAAAAAAAAAAAAAAAAAAAATAGTTCATTTATATAATATCTTAACCTGGGGATAATGTTTTTTTTCTTAAAAAAAAACATTATTCAGACACGTCCCAAACCAGTGTCCTGGATGGTGAAGAAAAAGTTATAGCAAAAAACCTTTTTGTATTAAACTGATGTTTAGCTTCAAGGTAAACCAGTCAATGATCATGTGACAACAGGGTTCCCCCACCATTACTGAACTCTTATACCCACTCACTAAGCTCATTCTGCCTTGAACGTTTCAATTTGTCAGACGTAATGTGCAGTATCAATCCGTTTGTTGGAGACCTGGAATTGCAGCGTTTACCATCGGGGCATGTATATGCTCCGATGCTGGTGGAATATAAAAATTATTGTTCACCTGAACAACAGGTGTCCCCAGAACCTGGACCTTCTAATGATGGTGAAGAAAACAGTATTTTGAGGAGTGAGTTGGTCAGAAATGTGTCCCCAGAACCTGGACCTTCCAATGATGGTGAAGAAACTAGTATTTTGAGGAGTGAGTTGGTCAAGGGTGAATTGGACAGAAATTTAAAAAGTAAATATATGAAACGGTTGGCGGATCAAAAGCGTAACTACAAGGAGCGAGCGGCAATGTTCCGTTTGCAGTTGTTAGTGCCTAAAATCAGCAAACGTTCCAGCAAGCTCGACACCCTGACAGCCGCTTCTGATTACATCTGCTTGTTGGAATCAAAAATTAAATTTCTTGAAAGACAACTGCAAAATAAAAATAATAATTCTGAATATCTAGTGATTCGAAGTCCTGAGCAGGTTGATGATGGTAATGAACAAATTTTAGGAATGTAAGTAATAAAATCTTTTATTTTGTGTGAATTGGACTTGAACACGGATTAGCTGTTTGGTATGTGGAAAAAACAGAACGGGGGATAGAGCACTCTGTGATACTGGAATAACATATCACTTAGTGCTCTATCCCCCGCTCACAGGGTAATTTTATTTGACCTTGACCCACTAAAAAAGTGGTGGGGGTAATTTTAACCAAGCATTGGGTTTTGAGGAGGTTGCTCAGTCTCAGTTTAGCGTAGCCAGGAGACACACACTTCGAGATGACTCCTTCCAGTCTTCAACAATTGTGTTTGGAAAAAATTTCCGATGAAACTGAATTGTTCCGTTATGTGGTGCATCAGTCTGGTGCACCACCAAAAATTAAAATTTTAATTAAGGAGTTTGATTTTGAAAGAAATGGTTACACCAATTATTTTGCGTATGTTTTTAGAAATGAAAATCTTAAGTTTTGCAAAGACTGTGGTTTTTTTGCGTGTGAGGACATGACAGAATTTGTAGAAAGCGGTGGCTACATGGTGATGACTGGAATTTCTAACCTAAAAAGAAATGAAATACCGCAAGAAAGGTGTGATATTTGTGCAGCTTATTTACACGACTGGCATACGTATAGCAGAAACCAGGTTGAGCCAAAAAGAAGTTTATTATTTCGTTGGCCAGGGGTAGCGCCTAGGTTTTAGGTGTAAAAACAAAATTTTACTTATGGTATTTAATGTATTACCTTGAAAAGTGGTGGGGGTAAGTTAATATATACGTAGTGGAAAGCATCTGTTGGATTTATTCTTTGCAGAGCACTTCAGCCAGCATCATCATGGTAAGCCATTGTGTGGAGTTTGTTTTGTTGGAGGAGGACCTGGTGGAGATAGTGGAGCTGATTGAAGATACAACCAGGAAAGGAACAATAGAAAATGTAAGATGTGAACCTCAGGACGAGAGGTCACAACAAATTGTACAAAAATTTATTTCCAATCAGTTAACTGACAAAACTACAAACTTTGAGTTCGTAAAGTATTTATTTCATAACAAAGTAAATGCAAAAATGGCAATATTTTTTAAGAAATGAAAAACTTATTAGTTATTGTTATACGAGCTGGACTTGGACTTGGACTATGATATTTTTGGTTAACGGATAACTTGGTGGTGGGGATAGTTTTTGTGTATATAATAGGGTTGTGAACAGCAAAGGTGAATATTCAATCACGATGCCTCCGAGGGACAACACCGTAGCAGCACACAAGAATATTTTACTTATTTTGCCAGAAATTCCAATAGAAGTAGTTAACCAGGAGGAAGAGGAAGAAGAAGAAGATGTAATGGAAGAAGAATTATCCGAAGATGAAGAGATGGAAGCAGGTGAAAATAATTTTGCAAACACTGATGGTGACAGCTTTGACATTGATTTGTATGCTGATGAAACATTGGAATCATCCGAAGAAGAGGACAATAAGGAAAACATCACTCCTCAAATAAGAGCAGTATTGGATAAAATGTCATTGTGCAAAAGACTTGTTATGTGTAGCAGAAAATTATTTTTTGATTGTAGTGACGAGGAGGACAGTAGTGATGAATATTCACCTTTGTAAAAAAAATATTATTTAGCATTTAAAAACCCAAAAAAAAATATAAAATGTTAAAAAGAAAAAAAAAATAGAGCGGGGGATAGAGCAGCAGATGCTCTATCCTCCGCTCAAAATAATAATGTCCGATGACCTTGACCTACTTTTGTGAATTGATTGTGGTGGGGGAGAGCATTAGTGGTGGGGGAAACGTCATATATACGGGTAGTCAAGCCTCAGTCTCATTTGGTAAGAAAGAGGGAACGCTGGATCGGAGGTGATGGTAAGATTGACTTTATAGCAAATACTTTAACACTGCAATATGTTAACAGGTTGTCAATGGTTAGGAAATATTTTTATTTTTAGACTCGCTAGTTTGTTTAATCTTAAAACTTTAAATATATTTTCTTTTGGTCAAATGCTTTTGCCATACTTCCTACACGCTAACACTCATATAAAGTACAGGATTAAGCTGATCTCTCGGGGAAATACTATGTAGCCACCTCACATTGGTTGTCCGACTCGCATAGTATTGGTGATTTATACAACATAAAATTTTTTTCAATATGTTATATATCACCAATTCTTATTCGAGTCAGATAACCAATGTTAGGTGTCACATAAGTATTTCCCCGCGAGATCAGTCTTAATTCTGTACATTTTTTGAGTTTTGGCGTGTGGTAAGTGTGCCAAAAGCATTTGCTCAAAGAAATATATTTAAAAGTTTTAATTTTGAACAAGTTGGTATGTAAAAAATAAAAATATTTAACTTTTGCACCTGTTAATACATTATTGAAAGTATTTGTTAGAAAGTTGATCTTACTACCATCTCTTATCCAGTGTTCCCTCTTTTTTACCATAACAAAGGTGGCCTTGACCTATATATTAGTCCTGAATAAAAATTTTATAAAGAATTTATAACATTTTGTTCTGCGCATGCGCAGAAGGGTTTTTTCTAAGGTCACCCCCCACCACCCGTTATAAAAGGAGGTCGGATAACCCAGCCTCTCATTATTGGATGAACCTTTGTGGAGTAAACATCTAAACGCTCTTGTGGTAAAAATGCTTCTTTGCCACATTTGTGGGGAATTTTTCCCTGATGAACATATTTTGCAAATCCATCTGGAATTGCATAAAGAAGAGGACAATGTGCAAGTAAGTGAAGACTATTTGGACTCTATTGAAAAATTTTTATCAGAACATCACAGAAGACTGGACGATTGGGAAAGCGAGCTGCAGTTGCTGCAAAGGAGGAGGCCAACCGTCATTCAGTTTGGAGGCGCCGGAACATCAGGACTTGGAAGGAGACCTACAGCGGACATGGACACGGACACGGACTCGTCGGACTCGGACTCGGACATAAACATGGATTTGGATTCAGAATCTGAAGGTAATGGCATAACACAACTACGCACTATAGCATTGGAAGGACCTGTTGTCACACACTTTACAATAAATAATGTTCAATTGGAATTACAAAATTTTATTGACAGTGCAAAACTTTTAGTGAGTAAAACACTAAAGGAAGAGCTTAGAAGATTAAATTTTTTAAAATTTGGACTGGTATTAGACGCTATGTTCACAAACACTAATGGAGAAACATCACCAAGAGGATTTGTAACTAAAAACCGTACTTTAACTTTTGCATCCAATATTGATGATATAATTGTGGAGTGTTTGGAAGAGTTATTGACGAAGCTTGAAGAGCATGAAGGGAGGGGATCTGGCTGGACGCTAACATCAGTGGAAGGTATGGATTTAAGAATTCAAAAGCATGGGTATGGTATGAGGGGGAGTAGTTTCATCCCCCTACCAAAAAAGATCCAAGAAACCAAAGCGTGTATAAATGTAAAAAATTTTGACACGGAATGTTTTAAATATTCAATGCTAGCCAAATATGTTGTAAATAATACTTGTAGACCCGGTGTTGAATATCAAAATGTACAAAATAGATATAATTTTTGTGGTATGGTTTATCCTGTAAATATTAAAGATGTATGTAAATTTGAGAAGCAAAACCCCGGAGTCAGTGTAAATATTTTTGGGCTTGATGATAGCAATAATGTGTACCCACTACGGGTTGTAAAGAGAGAACTTCGAAACCATACAGATTTATTGTTGATTACAAAAGGTGAAATATCTCACTATGTATATATTAAAAGTTTTGATGCTTTAGTCAACAAACAGCTGTCTCGTAGGAAATGTAAAAAAACTTTTTGCAAAAGATGCTTTTGTTTTGTAAATAAGGATATAAGGAGAGGTGGTGCCCAGTGGTTGTTGGAACATCAAAGGCTATGCAATGAAAATTACGAGTGTAAAATTAGTTTACCACCACCAACCCGATCTGTTGTACAGTTTAATCATATTAACCACCAGTATAGGATACCAATTGTTGTTTATGCAGACTTTGAGTCTACACTTGTACCGCTGGAAAACCCTGACGGTGAAATTACTAGAAGAACCAAGTACCAGATGCATAAACCAAATAGTTTTTGTTTGTTGGTTAAGTCTACACTATCTGACCAACACTTGCAAAATTTCGGACTAACCACAACACCGGTATTGTACAGAGGTGAAAATCCTGCTAAATATTTTGTAGATACGTTGTATGATATAGCTAGTAAGGTGGATCAACTGTATGATAAAAATAATATTGTTCCTATGTTACCCCTTGAAGAAGAGGAGGAAATTCAATTTTTGAATGCTACATCTTGTTATATATGTAATAAAGAATTTACAGTGGACAATTATAAAGTTCACGATCATGACCATCTGACCGGATATTACAGAGGACCAGCTTGCAATGCATGTAATTTAAATTTAAAACTTCCAAATTTCATTCCAGTTGTGTTGCACAACCTTAGCGGGTATGATTCCCATTTTATAATACCGGAATTGGGAAGAGACACAGGCAAGATTGATGTGATAGCTCAAACTTTAGAACATTATATTAGTTTTTCTAAGAAAATTGGCAAAATAAAATTAAGATTTGTTGACTCATATAGGTTTATGCCATCAAGCCTTGCCAAACTAACTGACAATTTAAGACGACAGGATTTAAAGGAAACAAAGAAAATCGTACCTGCAGACAAATTGGATTTAGCATTAAGAAAAGGAGTGTTTCCTTATGACTATATTACAGGAATTGAAAAATTTGAAGAAACCAGACTACCACCCATTGAAGCTTTCAAAAGTAAACTGACAGACACGGAAATTTCAATTGAAGATTATAATCATGCGTGTAACGTCTGGAATGAATTAGGTATGCAAAATCTTGGTGAATATTCAGATTTTTATGTAAAATTGGATGTAACACTATTGTGTGATGTTATGGAACAATTTAGGAACACTTGCTTTGACGCCTATGGACTGGACCCCCTTCATTCGTTTACATCCCCCGGCTTAGCATGGCAGGCCATGCTAAAATCTACCGAGTGCAAGTTGGAACTGCTAAACGACATCGATATGGTTTTGATGATTGAATCAGGTGTACGCGGTGGATTAACACAGGCCGTTACAAGACATGTGAAAGCTAACAATAAATTTCTACCAAATTATGATGAGACTAAAGATTCAATTTTTCTTGGATATTTTGATGCCAATAATTTATACGGTTGGGCGATGTCCAAACCCCTTCCGTATGGCGACTTCCAGTGGGTAGAACCGGACAGCATCGGGGACATTATGCAGATCCCACAAGATGGACCGACCGGCTACATTTTCGACTGCGACTTCGAGTATCCAGAACACCTACACGATCATCATTACGACTTGCCACTGTTGGCTAAAACTGAAGTATCACCGACAGGAAGATGGCCCAAATTAATGATGACATTAAACAACAAAAACCGTTATGTGGCGCACTATTGGGTTGTACAACAAGCGTTGGAGTTAGGATTGAAAATAACAAAAATTCACCGAGTATTACAATTTTCTCAATCTTGTTACTTGAAACCCTACATAGACTCCAACACCGTGAGGAGAGCAGCAGCCACATCAGCTTTTGAAAAAGATTTTTATAAACTGATGAACAACTCAATCTTTGGAAAAACTTTAGAAAATAAGAGGAAACACAAAATTGTAAAATTAGTAAGTGATCCAAGAGCATTAGAAAAACTTGTACAAAAACCAAATTTCGGAACCACTATGATAATTAATGAAAATTTAGTAGCGGTAAGCATGAACAAAACCAAGATTGTTATGGATAGACCGTTGTACATAGGGATGTCAATATTGGATATAAGTAAAACGCATATGTATGATTTTCATTACAACAAAATGGTACAATATTATGGACGAGAAAATATCGGAGTAGCCTACATGGATACGGACGCACTAATTTATTGGATCAAGACGCAAGATATGTATGAAGATCTTCGAACGTTCATACACAAAAATGATTTTGATTTTTCCGACTACCCAAGAAACCATCCAAACTTCAATGAAGAAAACAAAAAGGTGCTTGGAAAATTTAAAGACGAATGCAATGGAGCTAGCATGGAAGAAATTATTGCACTAATGTCAAAATTGTATTCTTTCAAAGTGTATAAGGGAGAACAAGAAGAAACATCGACCACCAAGAAAGCAAAAGGTGTGAAGACAGGTTATTTAAAGAAAAATATAAACTTTGAACATTACAAAAACTGTTTATTTAACGACACCACCTTAACAGCAAAATTCAACGCCATAAGAAGTGAAAAACACAAACTATACAGTGTTACAGAAGTAAAAAAAGCACTATCGGCAAATGATGACAAAAGGCATATCATGGATGATAAAATTAACACTCTTCCTTTTGGCCACTACTCTCTTAATCCTATCAACGACTAACCTATTCTTCGTCCCTCTTCGACCCTCTACGACCTAAATTCCTTTTCCTTCCGTAAAAAAATGGGGAACACGGCAAGCCCAACGCCGTGTTCCCCATTTTTTTACATTAATTTGAATGACCTTGACCCAGTTAAATAAGGGTATAATAGAATAAAAAAAATATTTTTACTTCATCTACCGAAGAGGAAGGATAAAATTATGGATTTAAAACAAAAAATTGTTAATGAGCTTCATAAACCGGCTAGAAGAAAATTTCCCCGAAGAAATACTGTTATAAAAGGAATGAATGATCTATATCAAGCTGATTTAATCGAAATGATTCCTTATAGCAAACAAAATAAAGGATTTAAATATATATTGACTATTATCAATTGTTTTACAAAGATGGCAGATGCTTTACCGCTAAAAGATAAAACCGGCAAGAGTGTAACAAATGCCATGGAAACTGCGATACAGAGAGACAAAAATACCATAAAACATTTACAAACCGATGATGGTAAAGAATATTTTAATAAAGAATTTTCAAATTTAATGAAAAAATACGGCATAAACCACTATTCGACTAATTCAGAGGTAAAAGCATCAATCATAGAAAGATTTAATCGAACTTTAAAAGGTGCGATGTACAAGATGTTTTCAAACAGAGGATCGCACGTATGGATTGATATGTTACCAAAACTAATAAAAGATTACAATAACAAGTTCCATAGAACAATTGGTATGAAACCGAACCAAGTGACTAGTAAAAATGAAAAACTCGTATTAAAACGTATAAAAATGAATACTAAACCAAAAGTTGAAAAACTAAAGCCTAAAACGTTTAACGTTGGTGATAAAGTGCGAATAAGCAAATACAAAGGTGTATTCAGTAAAAGATATCTACCAAATTGGACAAATGAGGTTTTTACCGTATTTAAGGTACAACCTACAGTGCCGGAAACTTACATTTTAAAAGATAATAAAGGACAATTGCTCGAAGGAGGGTTTTATGGACATGAAATGTTAAAATCCACAGTAGGTGATGTATATCTCGTTGAAAAGGTGTTACAACGGAAAAAAGATAAAGTTAAAGTGCGATGGTTAGGATTTAATAAGAGTGAAGATTCTTGGATACCTAAAAAGGATCTTATATAATGATGGAGCATCATTTTAGGTTGAACCTTTACAAAGGATGGAGATAATACCGCAAAAGGATAGTTTTCCTATTAATAATATTGATGAACTCACGGTGGACAATTCAGAATTAAACACTGGCAAACATGGTGTTTTATTACCAAACACGGTGCGTTGTCTTGTAACCGGTCCATCAAATTGTGGTAAAACAAATGTAGTATTCAATTTGATTACAAACCCAAAAGGATTGCGTTTCAATAACTTGTATGTCTTTTCCAAATCATTACAACAACCCAAATACCAATTTTTAGAAAAAATATTTAATAATGTGCCAGAAGTGAAATATTACAAGTTTGATGCAAGTGAAAGCGTAATGCAACCGCATGAAGCTAAACCATTTTCAGTTTTTATATTTGATGATGTATCCTGTGAAAACCAAAACACTATCAGGAGTTATTTCGCTATGGGGCGACATAACAATATAGATAGCATTTACATAGGTCAGACTTATAGTAAAATACCAAAACAACTGATAAGAGACAACGCAAATGTGTTAATTGTATTCAAACAGGATGAAACTAACTTAAAACACATATATTACGATCATGTCAATGCGGATATGTCATATGAACGGTTTAAAGACATATGTGGTAAGGCTTGGGCTGAAAATTATGGATTTTTAACAATTATGAAGGAACAACCACTAAATAACGGTCGATACAGGATCGGTTTTGATAAATTTATATTAATTCACTAACCATTATATCACACAATCATTCTTGTACAGCACGTCTTGCTACAAACATGGTTAACCAAGAAAAGTTAGTAAAGGAAATTAAATCACTTAGTGATTCTATTCGGGCTAAAAACAGAGCGTTAAAGTTAGGTATCAGCGAAAGGGAGAAATTTCTCGAATCTACTTTTAAACCTATTACAGAGCCTTTGAAACAATTGAACAAAAAATTGACTAAACCTTCTTTTCAAGGTGATATTATTGCTCCAATAACAGAATATGAAAGGGAAAGTGTAATATCAGAAGATATTAGCGATGAGGACCCGGAAGCCTCCATATTTAGTGATACAACGGCAGAAAGAGAAGATGTATATGCTGGTAGTGAAGAAGAAGTGGTATCTATAGCCGGTGAAGAAGAAAAAACAGAAGGAGAACCATCAAACATAAGCTTATTGGGTGAAACTATTCATACAAAAGGACCGTTAGGAAGGAAATACTTGTTAAAACTGTTAATTGGAACTGATTCTACTAAAAAATACCACAGTTATGGAGCAAGAATGTCCAAAGAAGGTGTAATGATTGGTAATAGCAAATTAGATGTCGATAAACATGATAATATTCACATAGGTGATCAAATATATAAGGGAACAAGGGGGCTATTTGAATTATTATTTGAAAATAAACCTTTAAAAGCATTGGTAAAAGATGATGATTTGGAAGTGTATAGCAAAATTTTGGATCAAACTAATGCATATAAAAGAAATTATTTACCTGAAGCACCCATATATAGAAATAAATCTGTAAAATATAAAGATTTTGTTTCCAAATTAATACCGATTATAAGAAGAAAACCTGTAAAAAGAAGATTAGTAGCATCCACTTTAGATTTAAGTTCTCCAGAACCGAGAAAAAGAAGCAAATCAGTCACCGGTAAAGGATTGATGAAGAAACTATACAATACAAACGTAATTTATTACAATAATATCAATAAATTGGTGGATAGAATGAAACTAATACATGAAGCCAAAGAGGCGGGTCATACTGGATTGGAAAACGAATGGGTGGCTTTAGTGGATGAACTTAGAAACCGAGGGGTAATCTCATAAAAATGCGTTACTCCCTAAAATGCTATTCAGTTGCACCATGAGTGTCGACAAGTTCGGACGGTATTCCTCGGATGGATTATATTACGCGAATAACTTAAAAAGAGGTGCTGGTTTACCACAAACACCTGAAGGAGATTATGATATTAGTAATAAAAGGTTAAAAAACATAAAAGATCCCACAGACGAAAACGATGCAATAAACTTAAAAATATTAAAGGAAAAGATATCGCCAACATTAAGACTACAAAATAACACATATGACGCAGAAGATCATAGAATTATCAACGTTGGTAAACCAAATCAAAACGGTGATGCAATAAACAAAGGTTATTTATCATCTGAATTAAAAAATACGTTAAAATTCAATGGGAAAACGTATAGTGCTAACAATAAACGTATATCCAACGTAGATGACCCTAAAGATGCAAAAGACAGCGTAAATAGACGCTATTTACATTCCTTGATACCTGAAAAGACAAAAGATGGATTTTCTTTTTATAAATTTGTTATTAATGATATAGGCTATCCAAAAACTGAAAACGATGCTGTAAATCTAAAATATATTAAAGATCATTGCATCATACGTGATGTAGGGGTTATAGATTGTTTTAATAATTGTTTAGCAAATGTTAAAGATGGTTCGGCGCCATCAGATGGTGCAACAGTGGGTCAAATGATGGAAACCTTAAAACAAGAAACAACCTCTTTTGTAAAACAAGATCAAGTAGTATCGAAGCAAGGGGATGAATTTGTTCAAGGTAATGAAAAATTTAATTTATTAACATACAAAAATGATGCTTGGGATTGCATGGATAAAAAGTTATCAAATATGGGATGGGGTTATGAAAAACATGATGCAGCTGCTTTATCACAAACCGTACATCTAGATCCAGATCGATATTTTAGATGGTTTACATGTAATAATAGAGTGATAAGAGACTTGGCACAAGGAAGAGAAGCAAATGATGCTGCAACTGTAGGACAGACCATTACAACATCATTAAAGGATAGTAAAGTGTATAATTGTAATAATAAACGTATAACAAACCTTAAAGACCCTGAACATGTAGATAATGCTGTCACTGTTAATTTTCTTGTAAAAGTTTTAGGTAATGCGATATTTGATTTACACGATCATTTTACACCAGATATTCTTCAAGGAAAATCGGGTCATAATACTTATGCTGAATCCGCGAGAGGTGATTATATTAAACGAGAAATTTATAATAAATACTTTATTAACCCTAATACGCAAAAGTTTAGATCATCAGATTGGGGTGATATTGATATTTAATTAAATAACTCAATAAATGACTTCATTTATGTGCAACCTGTCATAGAGGTAACACATAGGTTACGCTTTTCGAATATAAAAGACAATCATGACGTTTCATTACACCAGTCCATATCGAGACACTATACGGAAAGGAGGTGGTATCACATCCACAGCGGTTTCTCTGTTAAGTAAAGCTTTAAATCGAATTCCAGTAGGATCTGTTGTAAATAGAGCAATAGACGCTTTACCATACGAATTTCACATACCGGGAGGTTATCAGTATTGCGGACCAGGAACTAAATTGAAAAAACGACTGGAAAGAGGTGATCTAGGCATAAATAAGTTAGATCAGGCTTGTAAAGAACACGATATAGCATATTCCACATTTAGCGATACAAAAAATAGATCAATAGCTGATAAAAAGCTCGCGGATATAGCTTGGCAACGAGTAAAGTCTAGTGACGCTAGTATTGCAGAGAAAGCAGCAGCTTTAGCGGTAACAGCAGGTATGAAGGCTAAAACAGCAGTAGGAGGTGGAAAAAGGAGGAGAAGAGTGAAAAGGAGATCGGCAAAGACGAAACATGGAGGGAATATTAGAAGAAAACGACGTTCCACCAGAAAGGGTAGCAAAAAACCAACAGTATGGTCAATGGTAAAAAACGGGGCAGGTCTATACCTAAGACCGTATCGTGCATATTAAATAAAAGAAATCAATTAGTAATACCACATAAAGCATTAACAAATATTGAATTATTTAAATACATTTCATGTTTAAAAATACCATTTTTTCGCGGTGTCTTTATGAAAGATGATTTACCAGTTAAAATGTGGAAAAACGAAACCGGTATTGTAAATTTAGACAATTCTGAAGGTCCTGGCACTCATTGGGTTTGTTATAAGAAATTAGGTGAAAATATATATTACTTTGATAGTTTCGGCAATTTACCACCACCTAAAGAACTTGAGCATTACTTTAAATCTGCTAAAAACATATATTACAACTATAAAAGAGAACAACCTGATAACACTTTAATATGCGGCCATTTATGTTTGGAATTCCTAGCTAAAAGTATCAGTCACAATTGAGATGTCTTCCTATACGGTATCATTAACAGGAAAATCGTCCACTTTACGAAGTATCCTTTTTCCAGCGTTACGCTTGCAAAAAGGAAGATTTTGGGAAGCGGCACTGTTGGATTTTACAACTTACAACTCTATTCCCAATGTTACGGAAGATAAAAATAACTTATTGCATTACTATAAAGGAAAAGATGCCAGTGGAAAGTTTACAGACTTAGAAGTTTGCAGTTTACCCACAGGTTCTTATGAAATTGATCATATTAATGAATTTTTGCAAAATAAAATGGGAAAAGACAATATAACATTAAAAGGTAATAACAATACGATGAAAGCTGAAATTAACTCCAAATATTACATAGATTTTACTCAGGAACACTCAATCGGTGAATTGTTAGGATTTCCCAAAGATGGGCCAATTTTAGAACCAAATCAAACACATTCCGGTAAACAAACTGTAACTATACTAAAAGTCAATAGTATAGATATAACTTGTAACATTATACAGGGAGCTTACAGAGATGGAGCAAATACTCATATAATACATACTTTTTACCCAAGTGTACCTCCAGGATTTAAAATAGTTGAAAAGCCACAAAACCTAGTATATCTGCCGTTGAACACCACTTTCATTTCAGACATCGTGTTGAACGTATTGGATCAAGACGGTAACTTGATAGATTTCCGAGAAGAGCCAATTACAGTTAGATTACATTTAAAATCGACACTTTAATACAAAAATCATGGGTTTATCATTTAAAAGTGGACAACCTACGGGAAACCGCATTAGTAGCTCTTCAGCTGTGGAGGAGTTAACACGCGAAAACATTCGTTTCTTAGAAAAGATTGGTTTAAAATTAACCGATTATGGATATACTGGATATAGCGCAGGGTCCGACATTCGACGAAACCCTATGGGAAAAAGAATATCACACCCACAACCCTTACACTTCATCAAAATTGAACAATAACGACGAAATTCGTATTCCTATACAACATCAGGACATTTACACACTACCATGTGAAAGTTACTTGTATATCGAAGGAAAAGTAACAAAAAAGGACGGTACTACTACTGGTACAACAGTTCCATTTATAAATAATCCTATGGCTTTCCTGTTTGATGAAATTAGATATGAAATATCAGGTGTAACAGTTGATTCCACTAAAAAAGTAGGTATTGCAACAACTTTAAAGGGGGTAACATCTATATCACCTAATGAAACCAATTTACTTCAACCGGCCGGATGGGTTTTACCTGAACATGACATAATCACTCCGAATACAAAGGGATATTTTGATTTTCATATTCCATTACGTTTGTTGCTTGGATTTGCTGAAGATTATAGAAAAATAATATTAAATGTTAAACAAGAATTAGTTTTGTTGAGATCTTCTAACGATAAAGACATTATTAAAGCTCCAGACGGTACAACAGATGCAACTTTAGAATGGAAATTAACATTAGACAAAATTGTATGGAGAGTTCCACATGTTAAATTAGCTGACGAGCATAGAATGCTACTATTAAGGAAATTAAAGGCTGATCGTGATATTGTAATTCCTTTTAGAAGTTGGGAATTCCATGAACATCCCAGTTTACCTGCTACGGATCGACACACTTGGACTGTTAAAACATCTAATTACGTAGAACGAGCCAGGTATATTATATTTGGTTTACAAACAGGTAGGAGAGACAGTATCACAAAACATGCAGGCAAATTTGATCATTGCAACTTAAAAAATATTAAAGTTTATTTGAATTCACAGTTTTTCCCCTACGACAATTTAAATGTGTCATTCGCTAATAAAAAGTACAGTATATTATACGATATGTATGCGAGATTCCAAAATTCATATTACGGTAAAACAAATACACCTTTATTATCACCAGAAGAATACTTAGATGGTTACACAATAGTTGTAATTGATTGTTCTAAACAAAATGAATCAGTAAAATCATCAAGTGTTGACATAAAGATAGAAATGGAATTCAACGATCCTATACCTGCAAATACAACTGCATATTGTTTAATTTTACATGATAAAATTGTCACTTACACACCTTTGACAGGAATTGTTAAAAATGTTTTATAAAAACTCGTTTTTGTAAAGTTTCAATCACGGGCGCGATTATAAAAGGGGAGCGCGCAGGTCGCTCCTGATCAGTTTGTTGCCTGACATCGTATGGGTAGCATCATCTTCAATATGGCTTCTACAAGTGGTACAACCGAATGCGATATAGAAAAAGAAATTTCAGAATTTTTGGACATGAATGGACAGCAACACGGTGCAGATCAAGAAGAAGAAAAAGGTAAAAAGAAAAAATATTTGTCCAAGAGGAAAAGAAATGTGGAAGAAAATATTTCACCAAATATTTTGATGGAAGTATTTTTAAGAATTTTTTATCCAATCTCTTCAAGTTTGGATAAAAGTGTTTTAATTGGAGTTATGAAATCAACCGACTATTCACCTACAGTAATTTTAACTCACGGAACAAAAATGATTTTGTTTACAGCCAATGCTTGGGAATCTTTTATGAAACACCTCCATTTATTGGAATGTTACTTTAATAGCAACATGTTTGGCAGGAAAACAAAAGTAGGACTATTGGATTCAGACTTGGAAATTGATATTATTAAACACCGAGGTGAACATCAAATGAGATTCAGAGATACAACCAAACATGACATAAAAATTCAACTTAACAGAGAAGAATTTTTTATTTTGACATGTGCAACGGAACCCATAACAAGATATTTAAGACAACTAGTATTTTCCAGTTCAATTATTAAAGATTATTTAACAGACACTTTGGACAAACAACCGGACGCACCAATTTTGTATGGACCTGTGGACACTTCAATATTCAACAGAATTCCTCATGAAGTTCAAATGTGGAGACAATTGGAACAATATGTGCAAGAAAAAAATAATTTTGTAAAATCGGATGAAGAAACACATTTTAGTGATGAAAAGGATCAAAGTGATGAAAATGACTACAACAAAAATGACCAGATGGAAAGTTAAATAAATTTTTAAAATTTTTCACAACACTTTACACTTGAATTGGCAAATTTTCAATAAAAAATTCAAAATTTTGTGGGGTTAGGCCTACCGGGGATGGTGCCCACGTTAAATATACACCAACGCGCCTTTAACTGTACGGCCTGGCATAAATACGTGCCTACCGTGGTGTGGAAAACAGTTGACCTTCCGACACCGTGATGGATAGACTGGTGACCTTTCAAATGGACATGGAAGAAGAAATCAAGTCCAAACCGGGTATTATTGAATTTCAGGCGTTTCGTGGTAACGATGATCGGTTCATTATTAAAGAACTAGTATTTTATGATATAGATAAAAATATTCCTTATACATTTTTATTCAAACCACCATGCTCTTTTTCTTCACTAACCACCAAAGCCGCAACAACAAACCGATGGACTTGGAAATATTTTCATCACATCGATTGGTATGACGGTTTTACCAGTTATTCAGACTTGTATCATATTATGCATCAATTTTCAAATAAATTTACTAATATTTACACAAAGGGACTTGAAAAGAAAAGATGGATAGAACAATATACATCAAATCCAGTCAAAGACGTGCAAATTCATAAAAATTTTAAATTTATTTCTGAAAACGTTTGTATTTGCACACAAAGCGTAGAACATGAAAGGGACAGGCACTGTGCATTAAAAAACGCTTTAAAATTAGCTACTTACCTGCAAGATGGAGAAATCGGTGGTGGTGGTGGGGGTAACGTCGATTATAAAAGCGAGGAGCAGACCGAGACTTGGCACGAGTATTACTCGAGACTCCGAGACGACAACATCTCAGAGCTAGAAGACAGCGAGGACCTCTAGAACAACCATGGCATCCAACCAGTTTCTGCAGTCTTTGGTAGAACAATTCAACGCCCACTCCAAGTCTACAATTTTGCCGGTAAAAAAATGTTCAGAGCTGAAAGATGAAAAACATTACATCATACATGCTATGAAGAAGATGGAAACTACAGTCGGCGAGGCAATCTGCTGCAGCTTGAGCGAAGCTCCATATACACCGGGAGATGAAGCAAAATTTCAAATTTATTTGCCAAAAAGATTCGTCCATCTGCTACAAAACGAAGACCTGCGCTCCATTCAACCGGGATGCCTCTACTTGGTGTCCCACGGATCCAGCGGCAGCAACTCCACCGAGCTGACCATCCACATGGCCGAGAAGCAGCAGTGTTAAATAAAATTTAAATTTTTCTTGTATCTGTTTGTATTCACTATATAATTTTTCTCATGTAATCTTGTTTGTACTGTATTAAATAAACATTACCAAAAAAAAAAAAACAAAAAAAATAAAAAAAATAAAAAGGCAATATATCAATATGTGAAACAAATAACAAAAGGTTTCACATATTGATATGTTGCCTTTTTTTTAAAAAGCTCTGGGGTGACCTTGACCTTTGACCTTTGCATAAATTAAACAAAATAAAAATATTTTTCAAACAGCAATGTGTGTATGTGTGTGTATGTGTGTGTGTGTGTGTGTGTGTGTGTGTGTGTGTGTGTGTGTGTGTGTGTGTGTGTGTGTGTGTGTTTTCCCCCACCATTTTGGGTTACCAGCATACAGACTGCAAAGAAGTCCAGTTTAATTGCAACTGTCAAACCATGAGCACCCTATTTGAGCTTTGTGTAAGAAAAATTATTCAAGATCAACAGCTATTTAGCCATACTTTACGTTCCAACGCTCCTCAGCAAATTAAAATTTTTATCAAACAGTACAAGCTAGACAACAGAGGTTACAACACTTTTGGGTGGTACAAGTTTGGTGATGGTACAAAATTTTGTCAAAATTGTGGAAGGGCTGCTGTATCTAACCCAGCACAATTCCTACAAGATGATGGATGTTTACAATTAGGCCATGTAGCTCCAGTTATGAGTTACGAAACACCCAAAGAACTTTGCACAATTTGTTCAATCAATATGTTTAGTTGGAAAAAATTTAACCACCTCCCATCAGACAGCATATAAAGTCCTTCCCCCACCACTATTTCATACTACCTTCAAACAACCATGCTAATATTCATTCCGCCTTTGGACATCACACGGAAAACATCAAGATGGCTCTCACTGTAAAATGCGCAAATTATGAAGAAGTATTTGTAAGAAATCTGCAAGAATTAAACGAAATTGTTGAAGAATTTAAATCACTAATCGAACAGGGATACCGACTAAACATGCAAATTTTTGCATGCAACACAAAATGCACCCATGGCTTCAGGGATGACGACCCGCCAAGGTCACCATCATCATCAACTTCCTCGGCCTACTCCTCCAGATCGTCCATGAAGACTCAAGCCAGTCCAAACTTGGAATATTTCTCCTGACTAATATTTATATTTTGTTTCCTTACTTTACTTCAATATGCTTATTATTGTATTGTAATAAAAGAATAAAAAAACCTATCTTGCTACATTTTTGTAGCAAGATAGGATTTTTTAAAACACAAATTGGATGACCTTGAACAGGTTCTAACATGTACAGGTGTAAACGTAACCACAAATTTAAACATTTTTTTTTATTTCCTAATGGTTAACCTTGAAACTTCCCCCACCATTTTTTTTCCTCTTGGAGACCTGAGAAACAACACCAATGTGTTTCATTACATCTTGATCTTTCAAGCTGCAAACATGGATGTCCCACCACCAATATATGAGGCTGATGTGGCAGGAGGACAGAGGAGGAGATGCCAGCATTTGGATCTAGTGGAGTTGATGGAAAGGAGAATTGAAGAAAGGCAGATCAGGAAGGATACCATCCTAACACAAAAAATTTTAAAATTGGATCTTGTCATGCTTCTGGCCTTACTCATTGCAGTCTTCGTCTACTTGGTCTACGCAGTCATATACTGTCTAAGGTGCACGGAGTGTGCTGACAAGGGAGCCAACTTGCCAGTTTTCAACGCTACTCTTTAAATAAAATTTTCTTTTTTAAAACTCCAAATGGTTGACCTTGAACATGTCTCAACCTGTCTGGTTGTATCATGAAACAGAAAAAAATTTCCTCTAAGCAACCCAACCCAACCCCCACCACCACGATTCCAAAAGAGCAATCCTACATGCAAGTCTGACTTCATTTCCAGCTCAGCTACGCTAGCGGTTACACGATACAATGAAGTGGGAATTACTTGTTGACAGCCTTGAACACCTCAAAGACATTTATCAAAAACTGCACATGTTATTACTTCAACATCCAGGGATGGTAATTAAAATGGATTTGGAATACGACTGTCCAACCATCGACAGTATGGATATACCCGAAGGAGTGGTCCACAATACAGGAGAAGAAACTTGTTGCTGTGAAAGTAGCACTTCAACAACAACAAGCACAAGTCCATCCAGCGCATATGAGGATGAAGGCGGATTTTTGTAAATAAAAATTTAAATTTTTTTTTAAAACTTCAAATGGTTGACCTTGAACAGGTTTCAACATGTTGAAGAATGTGGATGAAAAATAAGAAAAAATTTTTTTCTATCTGATCACATAACCCCCACCAAATAACTGGGTACCTAGGATGCACGGAGTGACTTGGTCAGTCGCTATTCAACTCTTGCAGTGTGCACATCACACTTTTTCCACTTAATTTCCATAACTGGAGTTCTAAATGAAATATTTAGCTAAAACTTACATATTTGACAAGTTTTAAGCAAAACTAAAAATCGCAAAAAAATTTTTTTTTTTATTTTCAAATGGTTCAAAATTTTACAAGTCCCAAGCTCACCTAAGAAAAAAATTTAAAAAATTATTTTTTTTTCATTTAGCTCAAAATTTCACAAGTCCCAAGTTCACCTGAGAAAAAAAAATATTTTTTTTTTTTATAATGTTTCCAACAAGGACAAACTCGAATGAGTTGTTGGAAAAAAAAAATAATTTTTTTTATTTTTTCGCATCTGACCACTTTACCCCCACCACGCGGCCTGGTACCCGGACGGCGCGGTGCTGTCCGGTCAGTCGGCGTCCGGCTCCCGCGCGGTGATGACACCACCACCGTCGGCTGTTCGCAATTTTGTTCCCAGTTGGGCTTCTGGTTTCTCCAGTGGGTAAGTGGAAATAAAAATTATTTATTTTTTTTAGTTTTAAGAGTGGGGTTGCTAGGGTTCAGGTCAATGGCCTCTGAGGAATGCCTTACGTCACATTTGGTAGGTTTTTCGGTCTGGTCGCTGGGAAAATAAATTTTTCTTTGCACTTTTGTGGTTTCTCGTGGATTTTCACTCCACAGCCGAATACTAGGAACCACAAGAGTGCAAAGAAAAATTTTTTTGTCTTTCCGCGTGACCTTGACCTTAATTACGTCAATGACGTCATTATGGTGACGTCAGCGGTGATGACGTCGTCATGACGTCATTTCTATTACGTCATACCTATGACGTCATAGAAATGACGTCATCGATGACGTCACCGATGACGTCATTCGTGACGTCAGTGACCTTGGTGACGTCAGCATTCCTCAGGGGTCATTGACCTGAGCCAGCAGCCCCACTTTGCCACTACTCTCATGTTTTGATTAACTTGTTTACGGGTGTGAATTAGCCCGTTTTGAATTCACAAATCAGCATTTAGTCAGACAAAAACGGGTTTTACGGGTTATAACTGGGTCAAAAGGTTTCGCACATTGTTCAGCCTTGTTTTATTACATTTTTTATTCAATCCATTCAAAAAGAACTAAACCAATATATTACATTTTTAGACAATACAGATTAAAGTCAAAGTCTGTTATTTTACAGCGCATAAATAATTTTCCAAGCTCAATGAATTTCTACAGTATTTTGTATCTCGAATTTAAATGTTTGCTTGCATCACACGACTCTCTCTCAACTCCTAAAAAGTCCTACCTCAAGCGTCTCGGAGACCGCTAGCTAGTGGCGAGTTTTTAGAGCGTGTGGTAAACATATCGAGTTTCCATAAGGTAGCATGTAAATGTGCTTGCATAATTAGAAATATGATATCCAAGTAGACAAAAAACTCGATAAGCAACCTCAAACTATACCTTTCACCTCCGTTCCTGCGTGATGCTGGAACTTTTAACTATATTTGGTTATTGTTGAAATAAAATTTGTCTAGAATAATATTTAGTGATACTTAACCGAAGTATATAGACATAAAATATTGGGGTTTAAGTTGCTATTAAGCCATCGTTATGCATTTTATACTAAAGCAAATCACTTGAGAACTAAAACAGTTTTAGGCATTTAAAAAACGTTTCTGTATTTATATGTTTTATATTTGACCCACCATTGCTTAGGCTGTCTCATTAACATATTTAAGATGAGACTTATTTGTCACTTTTATATAATTTTAAGGCTAAACATTTAGAAAATATGCAGTTGTCAAAATTGTAAAAACCAAATTTAAAACTTTTTTATGTTATGGTAATTGTAAATAATAAGTTTTCAAATATTTAAGAGTCATCTTCACCCCTGTGCCAGTAGCCCATTGTTGCGCAATCGGCAATGTTAACTATACGGCTTTTCATGCAAAACATGGTATTTGATTCCCCTGTTTCGGACGCCGTTTTTCAACCGATTTTCTTTAAACTTGGTAAGTGTTTAGTTGAATAGTTATATTAGGTCCCTCATACCTCGAAATTTTGAAAATTTAACAAATATTACTCTCTGTGACGTCGCAAAGTAACTCGATTTTCTTTAGTAATATTTCAAAATTTAGTAAAATTTTCAAAATTTCGAGGTATGAGGGACCTAATATAAGTATTCAACTAAACATTTACCAAGTTTAAAGAAAATCGGTTGAAAAACGGCGTCCGAAACAGGGGAATCAAATACCATGTTTTGCATTAAAAGCCGTATGGTTAACATTGCCGACTGCGCAACAATGGGCTACTGGCCCAGGGGTGAGGATTGGGGCTAATAATATATTTATTTATTGTGCCAGCTATCAGCTGTTAATTGTTGCTCAGCTGATGTTATCAGCTGTCTCTGCTGGTCACCTCTGCGCAGCTGATTTAGGAACGACTGATTTACATAATCGCTTCAACAAACCTCCACGGCCTATTAAAATTTCACTTTTACGTCGGGAGAAAAATTAGTTTCAATTAAAATAGGTGATATAGTAAGAGGATTGTTAGTTCTATCGAATGACAACATAAAATTTTTCATTTTTCAATCCGTAGACTTAAACGTTTTTCTTTATTGATTTAGGAAAGAAAGTTTTAAAAGTTCCAGCAAGACCTTTTTTATATGAATCTAGTTTTCATCCCCATATTAATTCCATTTTTGTGTACGTCCCGTCGATAGAAAATTAATCAGTGCATTTCATACTTAACTTTTTTGCTGATGTACTATTCTATAAGTAGTAAACTAATTAATTTTACCTTTGTAAGTTTTATACTAAAAAGGGATTATATTTAATTGATGACCAATTTCCTATTACCTCTATTAAACATAAACACTGGATTAAGTAAAATTCATTACCATATTTTAATGTGTGCTTTAAATACTAACAAATGGTGTGAAAGTTGTATTGTTGTAATGTAATAGAACTCTCTACATTTATAAGAATAGAACAAACCATCGTAGGCACACCTTGATAAATATTTCTCGTATAACTTGCCAGCGGCGTTGTGATATCACATGTGATGTATCGTATGGTAGCGCCACACGGCGACCTCTGTGATATCACATGTGATACACTGCTCGGTAGCGTGTTGAATGCATCGCCGTGTCAACCGATACCAGCACTATCTACCGGGCCGGCCCGCAAACACGATATGTCCATCCGCGCGCGTCGATAACACTTTTATGCTGTGCACTCACTGCACATTGTCGTGGGGGCGCTCCATCGGTCATAATATGCAAAAGTATTTTCATATTCACATTCCATAAAAAATTTTAATGCTCTTTAGAAAACAATGAATATTACTTTTCTGTAAACGGCCAGCTTTTGAGAGGTGTTATGAGGACTTTGGGTTGTAGAGATTCATTATTGGTTACCCTGAGGTTTTATCATATCCCGTGGTGACTCATGAGCGTTAATGAATTACGAGTTAAGTAGTGAGTCAAAGTTCCCTTCTACGGAGATAATGATGTTGTAAGCAAGGAAAGGATTGTGTGTTTTTACGTTCGAAAAAACTATTTTAAAAGCTATAACTATTGTTACTTTACGAGTGTTAGGCATCGCCTTCCTAGGCATGAAATAAAATTGGATTTTCAAATGGTTAGTACTGTAACACAATTTTTCATCTTGTTTATAAAGATTAATACCGCGCTTTCCGTACGGTTATGAACACACTAACATCCGTTAACTTATAAAGACCTCCAATTTGTCCTATTGTTTACAGTTTAAGCCTTAGACGACATGTTATAAATCACCAGTAAATTTATAACAAGCACTTTCCTGTTAGTTATTTGTGTTATTTTGTCTCTACAAAATCTAGTAGGCCTATACAAATTATCAACCATATTTAAAAAAAAATATTATGGTAGTCAATTTTAATTTTTCAACTTGCATATAGGTTTTACAAAATATTAAATATCATCAGACTTAATCAAATGTAATATGAAAACAAGCCCAGCATCTATGCTGCTAGTTTATTGTAACTGTAGGTGTGTGTAATGTAGCGTAAAATAGGCCTAGGTCTACCATAGTGTTATCCATTTACTGGATTTTTAATTGCTATAAAAAAAGCCCATACCTACCATAACTATACGTCACATAACGAACTATTACTGAAGCAAATTGTTTACAAATAACTCTCCCGAAAAACACGATGGTTGCAACATTTTCGGTCGCAAATGACCAGGTTGGCAGCACTGATGGAAGGGTCATTTTAATCGCATTATAATAGGCCTAGTTACAGTGGTTACATGAGTTGATGGTCGGGGTAATGACGGTCGTTCCGCAGATCAGCTGGTATCCGCCGATCAGCTGTTCGGTTAATTATTGGAAACAGATGACTTAATACCGCCTCCCAGTGATTGGTGCTCGCCGAATCTCGTAGCACGAGCGGCCCATTTCTTTGGTGGTCTACCGGTCGCCGACCTACCCCCCTCCTCCCACAACGATCAAACATCCATCATTATTAAATTGATTTGTAATAAACTCCCTTCGTCGCTGCCCTAGGTGCAGGAGTAATTTTAACAGAAACATCGGTTTCTGTGCTTTATTTGGAGAGTTAATATTAATTTAAATAAAATAAATTTACATAGTATGTTTGTTTCTTACTTACCTCTTGATTTTGCGTGTGAATATTTGGGGCATAAAAACCAATTACTTAAACAGGGATTTGACTAATCTGGCATAGGTATATAATCATGAAAGAAATAAATTGTAGTTCATTAGGTATAGCAAGCAGTCCTTTTTGCTCAAGTGGATAGCATACTTGAAGGTAATACTCCGACGGTAGACAGTAACTTCTTGCTACGTCGTTTTAGTCTGTATAAGTATTGTAACATTTGACTGTCTTTTATAGTAGAAGTTACATTTTTATCCCACATATTTTTCAACTTCTAATGACGTAAGATATTTACACTACACATATGTTAAGTGTTTATGGCGTACAGTTTGATAATGCCACCCTAAATTATACAACTCTCATTGATTCGTAACATTGGCTTTGATCAAAAGTTAAAGGATTTTGGAAAGCTAAGACATGGTCTTGTACAGAACAGACTTTTGTCTACAAGTCAGTTGAAACTACTACATAATCCAGGGAATCATTTGCCACATCCAATTACAAATGAATGTATATGGAGTAACCACCCAACCCAATCAAAATTCATTTCATAATCAAAATTAAATTTTAGTTCTTTGTGCACATTGACAAAACACGGAGTACTTTGTGCATGCAAAACGGTAGCACATACAATGCAATGAGCAATATTGTCAATGGTATCACTACCGACAATGGTAGATCTTACAAGTACAATGACTCGCATTAGAAATTTAAATCGCAATCCATGTTGCACGCCAGATGCGGTATCGGCGGCCGATCAGTGAAGGAATAGGACGGGTCCCAGAGTGGAACCTTGGGGCACACCTACAGCTACACCGCCGTCGCCGCCCCCGCCCCCGCCGGGCCTCAATGTCAAACGGGTACGGTGGAATACGATTAAACTCGGTACATCCGACAACCTGGGCTTGAAAAACGATCACCGATATCCAAACTGGTATTCGAATCAAGATTCGTTGTTTATTTATCCCACGTTGGCACCACGCTGTGAAAATATTTCGAGCATCAACAGTTTTGAAATCTTTAAAACCTATCAGGCTTCTTACTTATAGCTTATTAGTTTTGATTCGTTATGTACGACTATATGTTAATTGACAAGAGTAATGCGATAGGCTGCACTTTCAATCAAATTTAACGGCCCCCTTCACCACTTCCAGTCGACTTTCCAGTTTGACATTTTCTTGATTATAGCTTTAAATTAACGTCGTTGGGTAATCGCTCATAGTTTATAGCGATAGACAAATACCTTAAAGCAAGGTTGGCAAAAACCTAGTAGGCTACATAAGGCTCACATCGTAGAAAGATATGATGGACTCAGAAGAATACCAACCAAAGAAGTTATAATTTTTATATGTTTTTACTGAGTATAAAGGTTTGCCGATACTGGGAGACTTCATCAAATATGTTATAGTTTATTTTCAACATTCAATGCACTAGAATAAAGGCGTTATATCGCATCAACTATAATTTGGTATAGTGAATGTCAAACATATGGTTTAACGATATTCCAAGAAAACAAGACTACGTGAAGAAACTTTCTAGGGTTGGATAGTAAAAGCTGGTAAAAGTTTCAAATGGATTTGTTTTGCGAAACAAAAAGATTTCTTGGGTCCATCCTCTTTGGTTTGGCTCTCTTGCCCTAAAAAGCGTTTATAGTATAGTGCAAACTCCCAAGTAAATATACCGATGATTTTTAAAAAAGGACATGCATATAGTGACTGAAACATGTTTTCCTCAGCAACAAATATGGTATCCGCTTTTCATTTTATGAGATTGTCTACTCATTTCTCCCCGGATCTACATTCGACCAACGACGTCTATCGAGTAGGCTACATTACCGACAACGCTGCGCTTGTCATGTCCCCGGTAACGAGCGCCGGGACGTGTAGGAAGTGGTGACGTGTCAATCGTCCGCTGCCGCTGCTGATGCGCTATCATCAGCGCTGATCACCGTGATCGCGATGTGTATCGTGGCTCAGCACGTGTTAACGCAGTTCCCACCTCCGCCGCCGGCCGCGCCACCGGCGATCCACTTTTATTATGCTAATATAGTTTTTATTGGAGATGGTCGGCGAGATACGGCCAGAGTTATGTGAGCGTGCGTTATGCCCGACCTTCCTCGCCGCGGGCTCCGGCCACAGCGGCCCTTCGCCGACGAGGCGGAGGCGACGCTCTCTCCCGACCATCACCGCCAGTGGAGCGCTCCGACCACCACCACCGGGTCATCGTCGTATCACTTTACAAAATTATAATGCTGTACATTTAATTTAATGAACCCTATTTTATGTCTACTGCGTGACAGTTGCAGTTTGATTTTAAATGTTGTACTGTGTATACAGCACTAAAGTTTTTAGGGACTCAGTTTAAACCCGTAAAATAATTGTTTCTATCCCGAACTGAAATGTGGAACGTCTTTCATCGAAGTTCAAGGCGCTAAACATTAGGCTATGATAGATTAGGTTCTGTTCATTTCCAACTTAAATTTCCATGATAAATTTTCGCTTATCGGGGCAGGAAGAACAAGCATGGGTGAGGGAAAAACATTCAAAATCGTGACAAGTTTGACTGATTTACGGATGTTGTAACAGTCTATAAAAACTCTATAACGACACCCAACCAATCGTTTACTGCACTTCGAAGATTATTTAAACAAGTTGAATGTATCAGTAACAGCTGTCACCATCTTGGAGTTGTAAAAATATCTGCTTGTCAGAACTGCGAAGTGCCACGTCAACAAGGATAAAATCCTTCTACATGTTTCCATCTCTTACGAGATAAAAAAAATCGTGGAGAGTGCCGACATCAACGACATGCTAGACAGAGGATTTGTCGTGTTATCAAGCCGCCACACCGACAGCCGATATTTTCGAGTTACCGATTATCTGCACTATCGATTACATTAGTTGGAGCGCCGACACCACCGACAGACTGTGTGTCGTGTTATCCGGCGCCGCGACAACCGACATCTTCGAGTATCGATTATCTCCACCATCGACTACATTAGTCGCCATTTGTAGCGGTTGTCGATGTCTCCGCGGATTTATGTGGAGCGCAGCTCTCAGCATTTAGCGAGTTCGCAGTCGTATGTTATTTCAGACGAAGCTCGACTTCACCGCGGCCGCCCAACCCAGCAGGTTCCTCTTTGAATTCTGACGTTGATTTCTGAGTGCGAGTTTAAATTCGATGATCAAGTACTTTTCAAAGTCACATTTAATAAATTATCGAAATATTTTGTCGTGGGTTATTGTCAACTTGCATAGTACTTACATATTTAAAACAGGTATCATATAATTCGATAGCGAAATAAGGTATATTTTATAGTTTAGAGCGCGCATTTTGATGGTCAACTTTTTTAACTTTTAAAGGAGGTGTGAAAAACTAGAGGCATAAACTACTGGGGCGCCTTTTATTAATTGGCGTATCTTTGCCTGGTCGATTGGGTGTTAAATCACTATGCATTGGCAAAATCGCACCCATCCATGACTGTAATAGCTCGTTTTATATTCAAAAGCGCAAGACTACAAGCTTGTTTCAATGTGTTTCTTTAGATTACTTAAATTGCCGTTTTATCCAAACCAAAATGTAGTTCAGATATGATAAATAACTTACAGGTTAATCAGATTTCTACAGATTGTAAACGTCCTGACTATATGGAATCGCCTGCGTACCATAAGGCCCAGTGTTAGTTAGGGACAAGTAATGCTCGTTCTGCCATATAGTCCTGCACGCAGTTTTACCGGTTACGGTGCGACCGGTCCTCTTCTTCGTCTCTCTCTCTTCTTTGTACTTCCTCTCCTTCTCTCCAGCCAAGGTCGTCTTTACAATCACACACAATAAGATTTCGTGCGAATAATTAGGCCTAATTAGTTATTCAATGACGTTACCAATAGAATCGAATTGTGTGTTGTATAAACTTATATCTAAATACAATGAAAGAATTATTTTAATTTATTAATGAAGATATAGTTCACGTTTGTATTTGTAAATTCAAATTAATTCAAATGAAATATGAAACTTAAAGCTAAAACTGTACATCATTCAAATTACTAAGTGCCATAATGACATTTCAGAATAAGTAACACACTGGTTTTAGCAATAGGTAATAGGCTAAGTTACGCTATTAGAGTAATGTAGTAGTTCTATGCCCTTGATATTTTTCGATTTGGTTCAGGAGTGTAGAATACATGTATTTTAATGTGTTCACAAATAGAATGATAAGAAAATTTTAACTGGTTTTATAAGGGTTTAAAAGGAAACCTTTAAAACAATCTATTTTATATTATGCATCTTACGCATTATGTTATTTTAGTTTTGTGAATATAAACTTAATTTTCGAGACCGTTAAAATTTTATTTACTTGTCATTCTTAAAAAGAATAAACAAAAGTGTTACATTGATTATTTAATAAAACTAGAGATCGCCCAAATTCGACCAGAGTTTTAGTCGATTTGGACCCATTTCGTTTCAAAAATATTTTACCACTGAACAATGTCCTTCCTGTTTTTCTAGCAATTTTTATTGTAACAACGGCTATAAAATAATATCAATATGATTTTGCTAACCAATTCCGGAAGGCTTCAATATGAATAAACTATCTAATGACTCAATTAAACTTTTTTATAAGATTAACCCTGAAACTTTGAAAACCTTTAGGGCATAATCGTGGTTGCCAATGTGAATTATAATGTCAAATACTCACCCAAGACTACTCAACTCTAAGATTCTACCGTTCTAACGTAAGTGCGGATTTCTCTTATGATTCACACAATCTGAGAAAAATTTGGGAAAATATCATGCTTGCATATTAATATATAGCTAGCTAACTAAAAAAAAAAACTTAATATACGAGGTTGGATTACCAATATTTGGTTACATCGCCTCTTTTAAGGCAAACCTCCGTTTTAAGCATACAAAAATCCATTTGAAATTCACAGAGTACATTATGCAGGTTTGCTTACACGGGATTATACTGATATATCTGCGTTTCTATGAAATACGTCTTAAAAACTGGACCAATTGAATCAGAAATCACTCTTAACTATTAAATTAGTGTCGCTGCGAGCGGGGTTCTGGCGACTCCGGGCGACGTCAAGTTGAATCCCCTCTATCGCATGCGACTGCTACGTTCATAAGACTTTTTATACAATACTGGCAGGACTGAATTTACTCTGGAAACGCTTTTACTGCTTCAAATTCAATAATTACTTTTCTATTTGTTCTTAGTTAATTGATTAGCAATAACCTACATACGAAACGACAATCGTTTCCCATATAAGCCACTCTAGTTTTAATGTGAGAAAAGGTGAATTTTACTGTCTATAAATAAACTGAGCCCACTTTTATTGGAAATCTAAATTTACTATATAATAATATGCATTAATATAATCTAATAACTTTAGTCTTATTAAAGCTTAAATTATAACTTTTAAACCACGTATAGTTTACATGCGGTAACTTAGCGTATAGTTGAAAACTCAATACAAAGATATATAAGTAAACCCTTGAAAATTGCATAGATAGCGATGTAGATTATGGTACTTGCTCGTTCCTGACCTAATAATTGACTGTAAAATATGCAAGCTTAAACTAAAAGTATAACTCAAACTAATCTTACTCTCGCGAACATAAGCCCTGCCCATTTCAAAAAAGCTTAGTTAGAAAGTGTCTATATTTAAATGTAGCATTATTCCAAAATACTGTGTATGTGTGTTACGACACCGGTATACATCCCCAATGGCTTATTATTTTAGGAGGAGAAAACAAGTTTAGAATAATTTTTTTACACACCCAAATGTATTGCTGTATGTACTACAGCAAAACTACACTACTCTGTGTGTTAAAATTATTTTTCTTTGGGAGGATTTCATTCATATTCTATTTCCCAACTGCCGACTGCAGAGTCATATGTGATCCCAGCTACCGCCTTTCTATTGCGGTAACTCGGCCCAGTCGCCGCTACCAGCAACACCGCTCCAGGCCTTGCTATGAGTCGGAAGTGAGCTAAAAAGTGAAAGGCCGACATTTTAAGGCCGAATATAAATCCTACTGGAAAGTACGCTTTACAGCCTAAAGCCAATAACAATGCGGCACAATCGCCAAAACGAAGTACTTTGACGATCGTCCACCAAATCGTTGATGAGGCCCAGGACGTGAGGGGGGGGGGGGGAAGGGTGAAGAAAATCCGGGCAAAGAGAGCGCGCCGAGACGGAGAGAGAACGAGCGTTTTATTAGGGAGGAAGTAAACATTGTATAATAATAACGGTGGAACAAGAGTCAAAGTCAAATAAGGAGTTTTGTATTAAATTCTCTACTGGGAAGCAGAAAGCAACAAAACGGGATATTTATATTAATTTCTATACGCGCACTCTAGGCCAAATCAAACAGCATCGCAGGCTGTTAATTATGACGTCGTCTGAGGGTCCGGGAGCGCTCCAGGCGACGTTGTTTCACTTTAGCCCAAAATGTCTGATTTATTAAAAACCCACCTTTCCCCCGGGGTCGCGCCGTTCATTCGGAGCAACGCAAACTTTTCATTTTGTCCGGCCACTTTGTAAAGGATTTTTTCCTCGGACTGGGTTATTTGCTTTTTCATCGCCGGTCGATTGTTTCTAAAGGCTTTGTTGTTTTTTCTCAGGTGTGTGACGGTCACGGGGCTGGGCAGCCCTCTTATTGGATCCTTACTTTGACCGTAATGAGCTCACTTACTCGCCACAAAGAGCTCGTCGTTGTCGTTGTCGTCCGCCTGTTCCCGCGCTGTTTCCACCTCCATTTCCTTTGAAACTCTTTAATTCCCCCGCTGATGAGGTCTGGGCCCGACCATGACATCCGATTGAGATTTACCCTTGTCCGACAATTCGTTGGAGACAGTACTTTTATCGGTGGAATTTAATATTGTCACTAACTTTGTGGTCGAGCATAATAATAGTTTTTATTTATTTTTATAAATTTTAGATAACATCCACGCCTCTTTATTAAACACAAGAAACTGAAGAATTAACAATGTGATAAAAAGTGTATACTCAGTACTACTGCAATTTATAATGCTGAAGAAAGTGTGGATCTCTTAAGTTAGTAAAATGACAGCCAAATTAAATCGTGTGATGTAGTTTTTTACTTTTGCTTATTCTGAAAAAAAACTAAATTTTCGTTATATTATACTTATTGGACTACGCAAAAAGAAGTTTTTGTTCCCGTAGTAGTTTGGAAAGGTTTAATAGCTACGCGGAAAGGAAAGAACAATTTCTATTCAACCTGTAGAGATGACCATTTTTCAAAAGAGAGAGCGTCCACTTTCCTTTTTTTAATATATAATCTGTATTCGGTAACATGCAAAAGGATTTAGAATCACGTAAATTCCACTTTACTATGCCTTGCAGTTTAAAGTAAATGTTGCTCACAATCACAATACTATAGTTAATTATGTTCATATTAACTCAATCAAGGCACTATCTTTGATAACTCTTTAGTAATTTCTTTACTTGAAAAGTGTTTTCGTCTCAAAATAGTAGTACATGTATTATTAGGTTAACCGTTACCGGTAATCAGACTCGAGGTGCAGTTTACGACTAGAGCCGACCGCGACGCTAACACCAGCGGTAACCGGAGAGCGCGTCCATCGCCGCAACTGTTACCATAAACCGCGCCGTGACCACCGACCGAGCGCATTAACATTTTAATTGAAACTCCCACGTCGGTGACAAACGTTGCAACGGTGACAATAAAGCGTTGCAGCGTCGCAACGGTTTCGGTGGTTATTGCTTTTCGTCAGGTACTATTTCGTGGCCTCGGAATAGGAAGTGCCGGCTATTATGCTAATGTGAGGTAAATGCGCCGCCCACTCTCGGCTCTAATGTGGAGAGGCGACGGTGACACCCGCCCCCGCGTCGTCCGCTGCCTCCTGTCTGGACCCTGGACCCGGCACCATGGGGGAAAAATAAAAGAAGGACGGTATTGTAACTTACCGTGTCAAATGCCACTGCTCGACGGAACGTCATCAGCCATAAAGCTTCAGTGTTTTACCAAACGCAGTGATTTGAAGTCTTCAAGATTATTTATTCAATAACTGGTTGAATTTAGAATACTTCCTAAAGTACTTATTGTCCTTGGACCTCTAAGAGGAGACGGTCCACAAGGAGCCAGGAGAAAATCTTAAATGTAAGAATAGGCCAATATGCACATCAAATTAAAGATCTCTAAGGATAGAGAGCAATGCCGTAAACCCGACCTCAAAAGAATGCTGAGTCAAAAATGGCATGCGATCAATCTTAGTATTAAAATCATATTGCTGAAAACTAAAAATGCAAAAACTCCCGATCTACTCGACCTTTTGAGGTCGGGTTTGCGACAAATTGCTCAGAATGCATCCAAAGCCCATCAAAATGTTGTAACATGATGTAGGCCAATGGAGTATAACCCAAGACTTCCTTTAGAGACGTCCCAAGATCAGGTCGTCTGAGGAACTGCATTGGGCTACGTCATATAATACATCATTTGAAAGGACTTTGCATTCTGAGCAATTTGCCACAAACCCGACCTCAAAAGGTCGAGTCGATCGGGTGTTATTGCATTTTTTGTTTTCAGCAAAATGATTTTAATGCAAAGTTTTATCGCATGCCAGTTTTGACTCGATCATCCTTTTGAATCCGGGTTTGCGGTAGGGTGTATTGTTCTCTATTATTAGAGACATTTAATTTGATGTATATGTTGACCTAAGATTTTCTTCTGACTCCTATAGTTAGAGACATTTAATTTGATGTACATGTTGACCTAAGATTTTCTTCTGACTCCTATAATTAGAGACATTTAATTTTATATACATGTTGACCTAAGATTTTCTTCTGACTCCTTGTGGACGTCCCCTCTTTATGGAGGTCCAAGGGAAATAAGTACTTTATTAAGTAGTCAACCAAAACCAATTTGCAAAGTTTTAGCTTAGGTACTTTAAATAAACTTTTAATTACTATTTAAATTACTTTAAATATTTAATAGTTTAAAAAATATTAAATAGTTTCTAGACTTCTCCACCCTGTATATTTCGTTCATACTTGTTTCATACTTTAATTAAAAATCCTTTTATAATGTAATGTAAAATGGTTGCGACTAAGCTAAGAAAATCTCTGAATCCATTTATTTTAATGTTTAACTTTTCGTGGGCCATATTCGCCAAACCGAGAAGAATCAGAATAGAAAACATCTTTGAAATACCTTTACTTAAGGCCCTGTATTAAGAAATTATTCTCTGGCTCTAAAATTCATGATACTGGTAAAGTATTGTTATCGTCTTAAAAACTATTATAAGGAAAAAAATAAAAATATATTTCTATATACGAACCTCTTAAGTCCGTTATAAAATACATACAGAATTCAGTATTGCTTTAGCCTGATGAGATAAAATCTGGATGAGGTAAAATAATAGCCACGCCTCTCCTATGACCATCGAGAAACACAATTATATTACTCTATTAGTTTTATTGTTGTGAAAAATATATAAAAGAAATACACAAATGTTTCACGCGCAATAAAACCACTCTCTTTGGTAAACATTTTCATTTTGAAAAATTGAAACGAATTTTCTCAGGCAATAGAACCCTCACGACGTTGGCTTAAAACAATTACACGCGTTTTAATACCAAAGATCTAATCAAGCGTGATTGGCCAAATCCGTCATTGTTTCATTTTCTACGTAAAGAACCAATCAAGACCAAATTGGAGCCCTTTTCAGTCTTTTCGATTCACAGTTTTACTGGTAATTCTAAACTGAGCCATGTTTTAGAAAATCTCGGGGTGTAATACGATACAAAGTTCGGGCAGTGATAACTTTTATAGTTTTGGATCCTTTCGGGAAATTCGTAAATTCACTAAATTATTTTGTCTTCCTAATTTAAATTTTAATAATGTAAAGAACTTAAATAATATCAATTTAGTATTGAACATTTTACAACAGCAAAATAATTTCCACACGCTACAGAAAAAGGAGACTATAATTTGATTGAAAATATACACCACTCTATTGGAATTTTCAAGAGAAAATGTTGGGCAATAAAAATGTAGTAGGTTTAAATGTTTACCTAGTTTAACTGGTTACAAAGAGACAAATATGATTCCTATTTTATTTTATGGAAAATCTACAAAACCTTTTATCTCGTTTATTTACTGACGTAAATTAATGCATTACTAACGTGTTACAAAATAAGAAACAGGGTTATCTTTTTTGTACTAAAGTCAAATCAATGAGTGGCTACTTTTAATTTAATATTGCAAATTGAGAGAAAATGTATTTTTTACTTCTAAAGTGTACATTGACATAACGTAAAATATATATATATATATATATAGTTTTCTCTTAAGCCGCGTCCGCACTGGCCGAACATTTGTGGCGAACTTGTTCAGCGAACACAAAAAATCAACAAACATTCCTAGCGAACAATTACCAGCCATATGATTTACATTCTAAAAGGTTAGCAACGAACAAACAAAATTTCAGAAGAAAATTGTTCGGCGAACATGTTCGGCCAGTGCGGACGCGGCTTTTTAACATGAATCAAATTTCTTGATTTCCACATCACTAGGTCCATATGTCAACAAAACTACATACTCAGTCCAATTAATGGTGCTCTTTTTGTCTTTAAAGTTCCACTAGAATTTTATTGAGTACCCTGGTCTGCTGCCCAACGTTTTCGTCTGGAAAATCTTCGACATTCGTAGCGTTAACGTCGGAACGTGAGTTGCTCGGTCGGCCGACGAAACGTTTGAGTGGCCGCTATCTCTCCACGCATAAACTACATTGCGATTGGCTCTTCCAATAAATCCGGCCGGCTGTCGGTAAATCAGCCAGCTTGCATATTTATGTAGTCTCGAAATTCCGACATCGGAGCATCTCCGAGACTCGCCGTGGGAGTGAGAGAGTGGAGTGAGTGCATCCAGCGGAGACGCACTGATAGAACTCGGCGAGATGGTACCGACATACACTTGTACAGTACTACAGGCATACGTAATTTGGACCATATCGCTCATTTCGATATATCAAAGAAGTAAATACACGGCCTTGCAAAAAATGTAGAATTTGATATAAAAATCATTTCTATATAGTCATTGATAGACAAAATTAAGTGTAGGTGGAAATGGGGGTCTAACTTGGGTAGGCTGCAAAAACAGGGGAAAACATTATAAGCTGTCTACCGACTAATAACCATGTTGGAAAAATTGTATATTAATTCTATAGAAAAATAAATGTTCTTTCTTATATATATACATAGTGTAACAACAAAAATTCCACAAGAAGTTGTCAAGACTTTCAGCGAAAATCTTTCAGAATTTTCAGTTTTCAGTAAGATTTTTTTTATTATTTGCTAGTGTTATCCCTGATTCTCCTGCTGCAATACTATTTTAAGCCCCTTAAAGATATCACAGAGAAGTAATATTACTTACACTGTGAAGATATTATTTTTATGAAGCATGGAATGTATCTTATGCATTGGGATGTCTGGGTTTTTAAACTGATTATATTTTAAAATTTCGACAATATTAAACGTTTTAAAATTTTTGTCTTATAAACAAGTAAATAAAATCGTCATGACCAATCTTAGTAAACGCGCCGAAAGGTAAGTTGGGTAATACTTCTTTTAATTTTAACTGACCCATATATTTATATTAAACCTTCAAGTGATTGAATTTAAAAGGACTCATACAAAGGGAGGAGTGTGAGAAAAACGTAACAATTATTTATTTCCCTTTTATTATGCGGTAAATGATTAACTCTAACAATAAACCACACAATCAAAAGGAAACTTTTCGTCGTTATGGCAACAAAGACAAGGTATTACCTCTATTGACACAAATAGCCATAATTGCGCCTATTTTCTCTCACAACAATGTGTACGTCTGTGTTCACCAGCCCCCAATAAGTTTTACTGTCGCGCTTGCGTCGGACTTTTTACGACTTGCTAGTTGATTCGAGCTGAGCGGAGATGGTTCGTGAAAGGTCATGGGAACAGGCTGAAGTTTATGTGTCAATTTTAGCATTCCTACTTTACTTACCTCTTTAGATACTGTGCAGCTTATTTTTAATTTCCTAATGAATACAAAGGCAAGGGCGATTGAAAATCTTTTTGCATTCTTGAAATATCAGGAAACTTATTTTGTTTGAAATTATTCTGTATGAATTATGTTAATTGAATGGGCTTTAATTATTGAACCGATTATAATTTGTTTTGTCAAGTAACGTTTTTACTTAACCGAAGACGCTATATATCAAGTATTCAGTACTTGATTGTTTGAAGGTATATTTAAATTCTATTGATTCAGGGATCCCAGTAGATTTTATTCGATTAATTACGACTAGAGATCGCCTTCTGGTTGAAATTCAACATTTTTTTCAGTTGATCTGGACCGTATGGATCCCATTAGTTAAAGTAAGAGGTTATAACTGAAACATCAGTTCTTCCTGATTTGCTTGCATTAGTTATTACAACAGCTGTCCATTGATTCATTCAATTATCCTTGTCTCATAAGATTAAAATTGAAACTTTGAAAGCCTGTAGGGACGATGTGAATTAAAACATCATCAGCTCATCTACACTACAATACCAATGGTATGCTCTGATTTCTCCTAAACGATGCACACAAACTGTGGAATACAGGAGGAAACGAAACATGGTTGCCTACAGATTGAGATATTTATAATCAAAATTAGATTTTAAAAACAGGATGGATACTATTGATACTTTTTAAGTCTAATGATTTTAACTTTTTGGGCCTAATGATGACCGGTGTGATCGGTCGAAATCGATCGCAATAAGAAAAACGTTTATATGTATTTACCTTCTTGTATAGAATTACAGAGGACGGAAAAGTATTGATGTCTAGTGGTAATGGAAGACGTTTTATTATTTCAACCTGTGAAAATTTTAGGAATAGTCGGGTATTTTTGAGTGGATACAAACACGTAATTTGCTGATACAGCAGTGTTTTCATATTCTTTCATATTGCATCTATAAAACAGATTTTATATAAATAACTATTATAAAAATTGTTGTAAAATGTTGAATAAAAAATCGTCTCAAGTGGAATTGGTTCGATTGCGTCTGCTGCTAATAATACTATAAAGTAAAATGTTCAACGGATATACCTGTGGTTGCTGTTATCATAACAATACCTCTAAAACAGTAAAACAAAACTAAAATGAACTGGGAAAATACTGTACTTCCAAATGTGATGATGATATTGACTTGATTTTTTGCCTTATTTAAGAGCGTTTAGTATTTTTTTAACCAGAATAAACATAAAGAACATTATAAACATTTATTATAAGAGTAATTATTTACTGTAAGTTTAAAAAGTTTTCTTTGTTTTAAAAAGAAAGTTATGTAATCGTGTGCTATCTTAAGAGTCACATTTTACACAAAACGCTGAGTCACTCTGTTACTGATCCTCATAAGAGTAATGATTAAAAAATAATAAAAACATTTCGCTATTTTATTACGAGAAATATAAGTAGTTTTGTTCACAATTTTATCACTTTACCGCAAAGAAATACCAAACCTCTCTCTGTTATATAACTTCTGGAGCCGCCCTCTCTAGGAATATTCGCGGATTATGAATCCAGGAAACAATATTCGTCTCGAGTCTGAGCGAGTTGGCAAGTGTAAGACTTCGCAACGCAAACAAGCTCGGCTCGCTCGCCTCGGCTCGGCTTCGTTCTGCCAATTATTTCTGACTGTTTGTCTTTGAACATACCTAATTCTGAACAAAGTGCAAAGTAAGTAACTTGAGATTGCCGTCTTCCAGTCGCAGTCAAGACGGGGCGGGTCTACCCAGTCGACGTCACGTATACAGATTCCCCCCTCGCAACTCCACAACATCGCACCCTCGCTAAACCCGCCCGCGGATTTTGGGATTAATAACCTTTTCTTAAGGTAAAGTGGTTTATAGCTATCTTAGTGAATTACCAGTTAGGTGAAAAAATCTCTTTACCGTTTGGTTTTAAGTTCTTTTTAAGAATGATAAATCGGCTTAAGCAACGTAAACAGTTCTTTTGCTCTTATTGGAATTAACCTTTGTGTGTTGGCGATCCTTACCAATTAAAACTGACAATTCTGTTCTATAGTTTTTCCCCATTATTGCTCGAAAATAAACTGATACTATTTTTCCAGCCTATGGTAGAATAATAATACATTTTGGAGAGAGAAAAATGCATGAATAATACAAGGGTGTCTTACGGACATCTATGTTCTACCCAGGGATCTGACTTCAAAGAATTTTAAGATAGTATCCATAAATCGGGAATTCCTCACATAGTGTGGTGGCTTAACGAAATGATCATGACCTGATGGATTAAAGCCACAGATTTTGCACGTTACTTCCATACCCCAAATACAAACAATTTATGGGGGGGTGCCCGATTTTCAGGTCCGCCATCTTGAAATACGAAGCCATCTTGGTTTTCATTAGAGGAATTGGACTATTTATTGAAAATGGCCTAATATCACCCAAAAGGACACATTTACGCCATTTGTATATAATATGTTTTGTTCACAATTAAATTTACTATAAGTTGAAAATTTGATATTTTCCTCTACGTTACATGTAGTTTTTGCTATATATCACTCAAACGGTCAAGGGTACGTAATTGTTATAATAATATGTTTTATTCGCTATTAAATTTGCTACAAAATGAGGTAAAAATCTCTTAAGTAACTAAAATAGTTTTGAAGATAAAACTGTTAAAGTTATAAATTTTATTTATTCCTGTGTGCAGTAGGTCCGTGTGTCTTAAAAGTTATGACCATTTGTTTTACCTGCACGTATTGTGTTAGTATTGATGTCTAACTTCGCACATCAATACTGGACTTAAAATAGTACTTTCCAAAGGTCTTCTTGACTTTTTCCCCCCAAAGGGGGTCGGCCCACAAGGAGGAAGTTGAAAATCCTAAATAAAAGCATAGACCATGATGCGTATCAAATTAAAGGGATTTACTAGTAGAACTCGTTACCACAAACCGCACTTAAAAGGACAAGTGGGTCAAAAGTTATACTATTTTATAGTTTTGCTTATGGAGTTTTCATGCAAACTTGTACTAGCAGCCATTTATGACTGGATCGTTCTTTTGGGTGAGTGAATTTTCACATCGAGCAGGGCAGGTCATGACGTCATAGTTGAGCTTCGAACGGCTGAAAGTTATCGGTTCTTTGATCTGGTTTCGATAGTCGATATAATCGAAATACTCCATCTTCTGTTGTCCGATCCCCTTCCTTGGTCAGTCGAATCGTGATCCAGTCATCCTTGCACCATTGCTCGTCCAAAAATGGAAGAAGGCGAAGTGACAACAGAACCAATCGGAAAATAAATTTAACTATGCAAATTCGTATAGTGAATTTTTGCTAACCTTTAACAGGATTATGAAGCTATATTCTGTTGTTTTCACAACTTCTAAGCTTACCAACAATAATGCCACTTAGGCCTAAGTTTTATGGGCCTAAAGAAATGTTCATTTAAGGCCCACTGATGGGGTTTGATGTTAATATAGGCTATTTAAAAGTTAATCTTTCTTAAACATTTTTGTAATGGAATCTTTAACCTTCCGAGTGTTATTCGTTGATTTTTGGGCACAGCTTTTCGACCTCCGAGCGTTTGAGCATTTACTATCTAAAGTCAATGGTTTGAGTAGATTTTTCGACGTTTCGAACACGTGGCGTTAACTTTATAGACTCCGACCTACCTTATCTAGTTAAATAAATATCTTAGTACAATAAAAATAGCTAAAATTGTTTAAGTATGATTAGTTTTTTTTTATATATATACTTTTAATTGACATGCTACAAACTTTCCATTTAACTATTATAGCCAGTGCCTTTACAAAATTGAGAAATTCATCAATATTGTCTTTATTATTAAACAGGGCTTTGTTATTTTTCGGAAGGTCTTTAACGTTACCAGTGAATGAGTATTTGTTGTATTGATTCTGCATTTAATTAACAGTGGCAAAATAGAAAACTTCTGTTCAACCTCATAAAGTACAATACTCTCCAAACATCAGGTTGTACCAATGAAAATGGGGGTTGGTTTGAAGTTGATGAGGAAAAGTAAAAAGACCATCCTCATGTACTACTAAAGGGTGTAACCTAGGGTCTTGCCGTATGCTTAATTTATTTAGTCTTTAGATAGAATGAGCATTGTTTTAAATGGACTGTATTACTAATATGGGGAGTCTTCCTTCGCAGAGGGAGCATTTAATGGTAATTTAGAAAATACGGGCAAAAACGTAATTCATTTCAGTACAATATTTGCCTAACAAACGATTACACTAGGCCTAGGAAATGTCAACTTTTCATTAGTTGGCTTTGGTTCAAGCAACAAAACATCAATAATTAATTAATGTTATTTTTAAGACAGATGTTAATCCTTTTATTTATCGATACCTAATATATCATGGCCATTTTCGCATCTTTAATAATTAATTATATGGTTTTTTTGAACTGCTCTCTGGTTAGAAAATGGAAGGGAGTAATTTGCATATATTCAATGACATTGTCGGAATGGACGATGACAGGACACAAGCGATAATCTCAATCTCATACCTATATCGATAGACATATTCATATCGATATGACTACCTAGCAATATCGACTTCATGAGTCTATCGCAATAAACTATGACTTCATGACCTGCCCTGCTCGATGTGAAAATTCACTCACCGCCAAAAGAACGATCCAGTCATAAATGGCTGCTAGTCAAAGTTTGCATGAAAAACTTCCAAAAGCAAAACTATAAAATAGTATAACATTTAGGACCCACTTGTCCTTTTAAAGTGCGGTTTGTGGTAATGAGTTCTACTAGTAAATCCCATTAATTTGATACGCATCATGACCTATGCTTTTATTTAGGATTTTCAACTTCCTCCTTGTGGGGGGATGTTTATTACATGCATTGTTCCCTTTGGGGGGAAAAAGTCAAGAGGTCTTTGAAAAGTACTATTTTAAGACCAGTATCGATGTGAGAAGTTGCAGTCTTCTAACGCAATACGTGAAGGTAAAACAAATGGTCATGACTTTTAAGACACACGGACCTACTGCACACAGGAATAAATAAAATTTATAACTTTAACAGTTTTATCTTCAAAACTATTTTAGTTACTTAAGAGATTTTTACCTCATTTTGTAGGCAAATTTAACAGCGAATAAAACATATTATTATAACAATTACGTACTCTTGACCGTTTGAGTGATATATAGCAAAAACTACATGTAACGTAGAGGAAAATATCAAATTTTCAAATTTGACAGTTTATATCTTCAAGGCTATTTAAGTTATTGAAGTGGTTTTTATCTCATTTTATAGTAAATTTAATTGTGAACAAAACATATTATATACAAAATGGCGTAAATTTGTCCTTTCGGGTGATATTAGGCCATTTTCAACAAATAGTCCAATTCCTCTAATGAAAACCAAGATGGCGTCGTATATCAAGATGGCGGACCTGAAAATCGGGCACCCCCCATAAATTGTTTGTATTTGGGGTATGGAAGTAACGTGCAAAGTCTGTGGCTTTAATCCATCAGGTCACGATCCTTGCTGATATTGTCTCTAACCCACCACACTAACAGACCGACTGACTCCATCTCAAATCTCCAACTTTCCATTGAGCTTGATGAATTCGTCTAAAGCGAACTACCTCATCCGCGGGGTTGAGTGAGGTAAGCCATAACGAGTGAAACGTGGCGACGATATGAGCAAACAATCTAGTGACTAGGAAATTTAGATATTTTCCCACTTGAACTTCCATAAAGAAGCACAGGGTTATAGCAAGTACAATAAATTTATTAAATAATACAATGTAAATACAAAACATACCATCCTAAAGAGTGTTTTAGTAGGCTAATTGTATGGAATGGGATTGTCACATATCTTCTATAACTTATAGATAGTTTAAAATATATCGAATGTTAATCTCGAACCTAACTTCGATAAATCGATCATTGCATTCCAACTCCTAATCGCAAAGCCACTCGGCAGCTCCATGATCGTAAATCTACCGCGGTCGATCTTTCAAGCGGCGATCCGAGTATGCAAATATCGTATTTACGAGGCGGCCTGATTTTGCCGCGCAAATTCAAAACGGAAAATTCCCGGGGGCGCGATTTAGCACCTCGGAAGTGCCGAGTAATAACGGTGAATATGATTATTGAAACCCTGGTGGATTTATGAGGTTGGCGAAAGCGGCTGGGTAGTTTAGGAGTCAGTAATTAATTGTAAGAGCCTCAAAGATATTATTGTGTCGGGAAAATTACATAATTAAGGAGTCGCTACGATATGTTACCTGTATTAAGATGCTTGATTGGTTTTCATGTTGAAATGTGATTGTGAGATCTTCAGTTTTATTGTTCGTATATTTATTGGGTTGGAGATTTAGTTAACTAATGCTTTAACATTTTTTATATGAGTACTTCAACGGGACTATCGATTATCTTCAAAACTGTTGAAACTATTTAATTTTGTTATAACTATTGTTTATTACATGCATTGATTATGGAGACATAAAATTAACATTAGCATTCTTATTGCCCTAATGACGGAGTCTCAAATGTTTATGGTCTCTAAATAAATTATGATACATAAAAATAATGTTCTTGTTGTCACAGAGAATTTTTGTGGCTCTTGTCTGGAAATTGGTTAAAACGAAATAGGCCTAAATCAATGATTTTAATACATGATTAAGTGAGTTAAATACAAAATATTTAATGTCGCATCAAAAACGAGTTAAGTTCATGCCTGTCTGTCGTGAGATAGTTAAAGCACACACAATATTTTGACTTAAATCAAAAAGAAAACCACAAGCACTATGGTATATTTTTATTTAAATTTATTTTAAAATCAACTTGTATGTGGAAACTTCTGTGAGTATCAGGAGCATAATAAATTGTGATTGAATTTTAACAAAATTCGTACCACAACATATAAATCAAGAGTAACGTGAACTACCTGTTGTTCGATATCGAGCAATTTAGTTTGGGTAATTTTTGCTGTTTACGCTTTTTTAATAGGTTTGTTAACGAGTGCATCCTCCCAGGTTTAAATCATAACCTCTTAGTAATGAATAGACAGATGTTCTTACTCAAGAAAACACTGGTGTAAATACTCTCTTTACTCGTTACATCTTTTAACTTGAAAATCAAATTTCCTCATCAATGTTAATCAAATGGGGAAATTCAGAACTTTAAGGGCTTCACAAGGTTAACCTTCACAAGGGGAGGGTAATATCACAAAGGTTTATAGATGGGTCACTATTTGCAATAGGAAAACCATTATTACGTGGTTGAAAAAATCAGCACATTTTTCATAAATATTTTAAGTAAAAGCATCAAACGGTCATTTATTTTTTAATCGTTTGTAGATAAAATATTTAATATAAAATAAAAACTGTTCGTAGGAAGATTTTTAGCATATATTTTCCAAATAATAGAAAATAAGATTTCCAGCATTCTTAAACAAACCATTGCACAATTAAAAACTAAGATAAAATACTGCCATTTTACTCATTAAAAGCAAAGTTAGGTGACGCCTGGAAGATGTTTTTCCACGGCGGCGCCGCCCTCCACAGGCAGTATAGCCATGTACCGTTGGCGCCCCCCGGGCATAGTGGCCGAAGTGCCGGGGGACGCAATCTCTGTAGCGTTGCGACAGCAGCGCCACCGGCGGCGCCCCCGGCAACCAACGGCCGGCGCCCGCCTGATGAGGCCCCCGAATGTCAAAACTAATAACTCTGAGAAAATAAATTCCTGGCTGCGGGGCTACAACTCCCTCCCCCGCCCTCCGCTGTCAAGGTTGTGTCTCTCTGCTGCTGAAACAGTTTCGCTGGTGTCAATATGAATTGTTAAGATATCTAATTATAAAGTGGTATAATACAAATTAATTTTGTTTGCCTGAATTTTTCCTTTTACGGCATTTATACACTTTTTTCTTGTTTATTTCGAAAGTGTTACCTTTATTTAAGATTAATATCTTTTAATTTCAGAAATGAGCTTACCTATTTGAGATTACTGTATATAAAGTTAAATTCAGAATGTATCACTTGAACATCAAAATAGTCAATTTAATTTCTGAACCCATTAGTCTTATTTCTGATTATATAAATTGTATTTCATAGAGACATATAGTAGAATTGATTATTTCTTAAATGCAATTTAAAATTTCTCAAATTTAATGTAGTATGAAATTAAACTGAAGTTTACTAAAATAAAAATGACAAACCTGAATTTTAAAAAAAATCCTGAAATTAGGAAATTATTTTTTAAGAATTCTGGTTTTAAGGAAAATTTTTAATGTATCTCTATATTAATAGGCAAGCATGTTTCATTTCCTCCTTTTTTCTCAGCTCGTGTTCATCGTAGGAGAATTCCGGGCATACCGTTGGAAAGGTATAGTTCTCTAGATGAGCAGAATCCCATTCTAATTCAAAACGGACTCCAGGGCTATGCCCCATAGCATTTCAAAGTTCCAATGTTAATCTTATTTATAGTCGGGGGCAATAGAACAGGCGGGTGAAGGTCAAGTTAATTAACATGTAGTTAAATGAGTAAAAATCAGAGGTGGGATAATTGATTGAATCATTAGACAGCTGTTATAAAAACAACTGCTAGAAAAACTGTAAGAACAGATGTTTCAGTAATAAAATATTTTTTAACTTCTTGGGTTAAGATCAACTGAAATTTTGATCGAATTTCGATCAGGAGGCGATCTCTAGTACTTATTTAATACTCTGAGGGGTTTTAATACCTTTATTGAAATGGCGACCTAACTCAATAGGTAGTTTAAAGCCAAGTATGAATGAGAGATGATTGTAGGATGATTGTGGCGCGATCTTGTAGTCTTGTTACTGACTAAGGCCGACATTCTCCTTAGACAGGACTGTTAATTCATAGCCCAACAGCCAATGGTATCTAGGGACCTACAGTTTAACGTGGGATCCGAACCACAATTTCCACCTCCTATATACGAATTGGTCTAACTATGAGGATGGTTTTTATGGATGAACTAGTATTCACTAGTGCAGACGTTAATCCCCACTAGGGAATATCGCATCCACAAGCCATCGCTTATAACTAGTTTTTGTGTAGAGAACTCCTCCTACAATTCTCAACCGATTTTCAAGATATTATTGTCGTTGGATAGGTCTATAGTCGTTTCCTCCAAACACAGATGAGGATCGGACTGAAAATAAAGGCGCTATCCACCATTGAAATATAAAAACTTTACATTAAAATAACATTGGGATTAAATCAAGCATTTTAAACATCTGTTAATGTTCAGCTGTAAATGCGTGTAGTTTTTTGTAATCGCAGATATTCACAATATTGAATTGATTGGATGTCATTGATTTATAACTAAAAGTAACATGTGTATTGTATAAAATCGATTGCTCACTTTCAAGCAACACTTATACTAGTTATTATTGATGCGCAAGTCGATCAAAGATTGTTTGGATTAGAAAATCAATTGGCCTAATGTTAACTAAGGTGCCAAATGCAATAAGAAATCACTTTTAAACCAATAAAAAGTGTAAATGAAGTGTCACGTCTTACGTTAAAATGGAAATTTATATGCGAATCAGATTAAAGAAACTTAATTGAGATAAATTGAGATAAAACCATTGACTTTTTGTATTAATGTTTTGCATAAACATGTTTTTAAGAGTTTTATAGGTAGGTCTATGCCTAATTTACATTAGAGTGCAAGAACACACAAACATCTAATTCTGTTTTGTTTAAATTATTTCTTCAGCATTTATGTATTTAGGCTATGTAAAATTTGTAGCGTGGCAAATTCAAAATCAGAGTATGTCATCTCTCCTTACTTAACAAATTCTACTTTAAAAATTATGATAAAACATACTAAACTATTCGCTACGACAAAGGAAACCCCTAATCATGTTATTTGATATAGGGTTTTTAAAGAAGGAACTCAAAAACTTCTGGAATTGGAAAAATGCCATAAAAATTTTAAATACACAGGTGTTTTTGTAAACGTTCTATATCGAAGTTGAAATTTCATCTAAAAGTGTTGAAACATGGATTTAGAAATATTAATTTAGTCAAAGGCCAGGCAATGACATACTACAAAGTGACTGGGTTTTGCAATTCATATTTATTTTTGCCAAAACTTAATAAACAACCATCGAATAAACAAACACCATAACTAAAATGAATAATTGTAGTTTTAAAACACTCCATTCATTGTAGAGACAGCATCCACTCATTTATGTTTACTGTGCCAGGAGCCAGGGTTGTATCGACGAGTAGGTCAACAGCTTAACACATGATTGACATATCACCCGTCGATATCGACCATCGATAGATCTATCGATACTTCACATCCGGATGTGTTATCGATTCCATCGACTGTCGTATTTAATTTTTTGGCCCAGCAGGATCCCATAAATAGCATCGGTCCCGCCCACTTCCCTCCGCGATTTACGCGTGTTTAATGCGTTGACTTATTGAGGCTGAAGTGTCCTCTAATTCGTTAGAAAGTGTGCTTGGTTCCCGGCGGCGGTCGCCCCGAAACTGCGGGCTCGTTTCGTTGTACTGCACTTCATCACGACCCAATGAGTTTAGTGAGTTGAAACCAACGTTATTAAAAATATTTATATTATCTTTTTTTGCAAAACGCTCATAGAATGTGAGCTCACCTTGTTATTGTGTACAATAACACATGGGTTCATGGGTGTACAGTACACTGCACTGACTGCACACTAAGGAAAGTGCATTTTGCTTTAGTTTATGACCTTTTCCGTGACTTTTAATGTTACTTTCGATTTGGTCATTTAAAATAAAAGAACTTTTTCGTTAACTATGATCGGAAATATTTAACCAAATAGTAAATTAAATTAGACACATTTCACTAACTTCTCTGAATTTTGTTGACATTTTTAGTATTGTTTTGTAAGTAACACAAGTTCTTCTAGTAAGTTAATCAAAGGCATTTTATGCAAAGTAAATTTATTCAGGCGCCCTTCATTTCCGGGGATAATAATGTCTAGTACGAAATTTCCCGAAAAGGGAATGAACGCGGCGCCGGCGCGGCGGCTGTTCTCACGGCAGATTATGATCGCGCGCTCTCTGTTGGGCACGCCTGGGCAACGCCGCGAACCGTCTCCCACGCCATCCATTACCGCCGCCACCGACCGCGCGGCATGGCTGGGCGAGGAGCACATGGTGATACGGCATGGAACACATTGGAACACGGATGGCATGGCATGGCACGAAACACATGGGATGGAGGGTGCAAGGCGCATGGAACACACGGCAATTTAACATTCTGCATGATGCGGCATGGCTAGGCGTGTAACACATGATATACGGCATGGCTAGGAATCGTGCACGCGGTATACGGCATGCGGCAAAGGAATGAAATGCAGGCGTACACCAAGGACAAGACATGAAAAAAATTATACACACGGGTGACATGCAACAAAAAACAAACGGCATGGGGGATTGTTACAACGTAAACATCACTGGGGGGCGAACGAGGGTGTACAAGGTTCATGGTGTGTAAGCAGTACACTGCATTGATAGCACTAGTACAAGGGAAGTGCGTTTTGCTTTTGTTTTGACTATTTTCACTGACATTTAATGTTACAATTATGTTCAAAATTGATGTTTACATTGTTACATTGTTTTAACTGCAGTTTCCTTGAAAAAAGCTAACTTGGTGTTTGAACTTACACGGCCCATTATTTCAGCAAACGTTCTCTAAACTGAACCTGCAAGGAGAAAATAGTTTTAACTTACCTTGTTTAAAAAAAATTAATTTCTACCATGAAAATTATATTTGCTATGTTAATTTATAAATTCTTGCTGAAGGAAATTCTTTCTTTCGCATAGGAAAGAACGTTTACTGCTGTGGAAATTATAACATTCACAATGCTCATTATTATTATTTCGTGTGTGTTATTAGCTCTGATGACTCACTTCGCTCAACAAACTTCGTTGCCTATGTCTGACGATTATTAAGAAGATTCTAAGTTGAAAATAACTTTCATATGCAAATCCAGATTTATGCACGAACAATATCTAAAACCCCCAGAACCCACTCCGGACCGGACCGGCGCGCGCGCCGACGGCTGGTTCCATCAGGATGCCGCAGGACCGGCCGCGACCAGGACCAGGACCGAGGATGACACCGACGCCGCCGACCCGACGCGGTCAGCGCCGAAAGTGGAGTGCGGGCGGAGGAAACCATCGGCGGGGGCCGGCGGCAAAGGTCAGGTCAGCCGGCGACCTTTGGCGAGAAAGCTTGATCGGGCCCCGGGCCGGCACACGTGTCATACTGGCGACATGTCGTCATGGAGTGTCACAGCGGTGACATGTCTTCGTCACAGTGACAACATGTCGTCATATTGTGTCACAGCAGCGACATGTCGTCGTACAATGTCGCAGCAGCGACATGCAGTTATGTAGTGCCGCAGCAGCGACATTTCGCCGTGGTGTAATGTACTGTGCCCATAGAGTAAAATACGTACAGTTTTGTAGTAATTAATAGAAAATTTCTCAATAATCCGAACGTTTTGATAATCCGCTCGCCTTGAGCAAACATATACAGTACTCGGATTAACGAGTTTTACCCTCGTTTTACCTTGTTACATCACATCAGTGAGTTATCATGTTGAGTTTCATAATATCACATAAATTTTGTGGTGCTTGTCATGTCATTCATCCTCTCATAACTCTCATGTCATGACTTACAGTGTCATCAGATTGACATGTCATCAAATGTCAGACAATCAGACATCAATATCACAATATTGAGTCACGTTTGTCATCTTGTGTCATATCGTATATCACGCAATGCCAAAAAATCGTTATTAGAAAAACAATGAATCACATCAACGGCATGCCCCCATGTTACAAAGAGTCATAGCAATAACGTTGCGTCAAGTACAATGTATGCAACAGAATTAGAAACAAGCAAAAAGTTTTTATCCCATAAGTTTCGTTGAAAGTTTTCCATCATTTTGAAAAGATCGTTTTTTATATTTTTTTCAAATAAAATGTTATTTACTGTAATTTTTTGTGCATATTACAATGTTATTAATCGTCAGTTTGACCACTTCTACAATAAATGTTGGCCTAATAATAATAATTCAAGATCTTAGATCAATAAAATTTTTGTTTTGTAAATGTCTGAAAGTATTTAAGTAACATAAAACTTTAAAAAACCGATGTTAAGATGACCACCTCGTGTCATTCTTGAATCAAAAATTTGAATGTCTTTAATCAGTCGTAATCATTGTGTATATCAAATTGTTGGGACCAACCCTTCCCGAAGTCTGTCACCCGGCGGCTACAGGAGCACCTGCTCGCCCCGGGACCTCGATATTATTGCCATTACCTCACCCGTAATCCCTCTAATCGAGCGAGCATGTATCATTAGAGGTAGGCTACATAGAGTATTTTATTAGAGGCAGTGCGTCTCGCCGCCGCGGGCCGCCCCACCGGCGGGGGTGTTCTGCTTTAATTATTCCTCCCCAGCCCTTATGACGCATTATAATCCGGTCGGAAACAAAGAAGCGCTGATAATGAAATATAATTCTCTCGTCTTTTGATAACGACAGGTCCCGTCCGCAAATAAATGAGCTTTTGTTTCTTGTCGATCCTCATTACCCGCCCAGATGTTCTGTGTGTCGTCCCCGTGTCATTGTACTGCGGAATGTCGCAGCAGTAATAAGGTGGTAATTATTCGCGAGAAATATTTCTCCAGGTGGATTTTCATTTGGTTTGACAAGCGCGTTTTTATGTAAATCAAATTCTGACATGAGCTTTATTAGTCTTGGTGAATACAAAAGAATAAATTCAATGTTTTTTTTTCTTTTTTGTTAGTTTTGTCTTGACATATCACACATTTTAATACCAAGATATAAACGATTTTTATACACACATGTATTTAATTAAAACATGTTTTTTGTAAATTATATATTTCGGAGAAGGAATTATATAAAGAGGTATCTCTTAGGGTTTACTGTAGGTATTTTTACAACGGAACCGAATTAAGATGTAGCTATACTTTCCATTCTTGGTAGAAGCATCTATATATTAATAGGCAATCATGTTTCCTTTCCTCCTTTTTTCTCAGCTTGTATGCAGAAATTCGAAAGAGTCAGAATCGAAGAGAAATTTGCACATACCGTTGGAAAGATATCGTCCTGTAGATGAGCAGAATCACATTGTAATTCACATCGGTCCCCAGGGCTACGCCATACTCGCTTTCAAACTTTCAATGTTAATATTATGGGAGAGGTTCAATTGAATAAATCATTAGACTGCTATTAGTGTGGTAATAATAAATGCTAGCAAACCAGAAAAGAAACAAACGTTTCAGATATAAATTATTTACTAATTTATTTCTGATCTACTGGATTTTTGGTCGAATTTCGATCAAAAAGCGATCTCTAATCTATTTTAATTTTCAATAAGCTTAGCATTGCTAAAGCTTTTAAATTTATAACCAATATTCGTTACGAATCACCAATTATGAAAATTTCTTCTTTTACTACAATTTTTGTTACTGTAATAAATATGAAAATACAGTATATGCATAAAATAATGTATATAGAAAAAACGTAAGAATCTAAAACAAAGGAATGCAAAATAGGCTCTTTTAAAATGTTTACTCTGTAACGTTTTTGAGGCTTTGATATGTTCCTGTATTCACATCATACATAGATTAACTTCATAAAACTCATAACAAATAATTCAGTGTAATGGAGCAACTTTCAGGAAATATCGATCGCCGTGGTCACTACTCAGTTGTATCACTTATGAGACATAACTGCGGTATAAATAGTCATAAGCAGAAGATTTACAGCGGCGGACCGGTCGACGCGACGCGAGGTGGTTATCTCCAGAGCCGCTAGATGTCGTCAGTGTCGTTAGCTGTGATGAGCGGTCGGATATGACGGAGACGGATATCAGGGGGACGCTGCGGTCTCCAGAGTGATGATGATGATGATGCGGTGACATTGCGGTCTTCATGTGTTGCCTGTTTATTCTGGCTATCATTGTTTCATTTCTAAAATTTCTTGTAGCAGAAGTTTTTTTTTGTTAAATCCGCCGGTTTAATGTGAGCAGCGTATTTTGAGCAAGACGCAACCACGACATCTTGTCATTCAGTGATATGCAGCACCATTTATTGAATAAAAAAATCTCTTTATTCCGCTTTCGAAACTTTAAAACCCCTAATCATCTAAAAAATAACACAATAGACTCGTTCTTGCGCACAGAATATTTCTTATCTGAGAATAATTTCGCATTCTGTTTGAATTTTTAGTCTTTATTGACATTAGGCCTACTTAATTAGTCATGTTTACATGATTATCTTGTAATATTTTTTCCTTTAGAGATTTTTTTTTAGTTTCAGAGCTTACCATCAACACGAACGACCGTGGAAAGTTTCAATTTAACATCTTAATCCATGACGGTGAAACAAATATTTAATAAAAACACATACATCAGACAGGGAAAACCGAAAACCAATGAAGGAGGTACTATACCTTATACATTTTGTTTCGTCCAAAATAGCAATAACAATCTGGGAATGTTTGGAGAAAAATGACACGAAAACATTTGGTTTGATAAAATAAAAAATAAATAAATAAAAAATAGGGATCATTATTAACATGTTTATATTGTTTCCAATGCATGTCCTTAAAATTAACGTGTTCCTTTTGTTTCAGGTAACTTGGATTTGCATGGTTCACTAGCAGCTTTCTAGACATGAGGTATTGAAACATTGCAATATTACTATTACCATTGACTATGTACGTACATATAGTCAAAGCTATTACCACATACTGTTGGCACGTTTCAAAAACAAGTAACGGATAACGCATTTTAATGCACTCAAACCAGTGAAGTTTGCAGGTTACATACTTTACTGCAATAAAAAACCGTTTATTTTCTCTCAAGTGGATGCCTTGATTTATGGATTATTAAAAATATCTAATGTATCTAGGCATACAGTATTTTGTAAGTATATTCGATAAGTTTAATTTTTCATTTGCGTTAAAAACTTCTTCAACATGGATTGATTTTTCCATCAAGAGATATTCAAATTTCCTATGACCATAAATGGCTAACCACTTCAAATGTTTCCAATATGAGTGAGCTTAAAAACGTAACATTTCATAAACTGAAAACTGAAAATTTAACTCACTCATCAATAACACATTCCGCCGCCGTGTCAGCGTTTCCTCAGCAATAAAGCGCCTCGCCGTCCCAAAGGCGTCTACAATAATTATGCTAATGTCGCATTCGTTCTCGCTTTTGTTTACGACTACAATTGTAAATGTACATTAGACACAACTACGCTCGTATTAATTACGAATGCTTTACACCGTGTGGCATGAATAACATATCGCTCGGCAGTGTTTCCATGTGCGCCGCCCCGCGGCCTCGCCGCCGCCGGCCACGTGAGAGCGTCACTCATTTCGCTGAAACTGCTCAGTTATATAATTGCGCCCGAGGGCCCCGTCGCGCCGGCCAACTTTGCAGTGTCCGGGATTACCGGTGTGTTTTGTGTTTTGTGTTTCGCGTTGTGTTCGGTCAAACGCTGTGTCGTTTGTGCCTTTCGGAGCAATGATGTTGCCGATGCGATGGGAAATGTTCCAATAATGAGTGCGAAATTTAGTTGTGGACGGATATTGCACATGGTGGGGTAAACTAGGTGCTAATGGGTTCGGTTTAGTTTCATTTAATCGGGCATTGAGTTTAGCACCCGCCAAATTGAAGTTATAATTAATAATTTTTTATCTGATAACATTGTTTTACCTGGATCTAAAATTATTTGTTAAC